>JAWNNQ010001476.1:0-542695 GCA_035044765.1 Leucophenga montana | reverse complement strand
AGAACACATGAACATCCTTCTGCTCCGGCATAGAGTAGGTCTCCGACACATCGAGATTTCGGCAGCTAGTCTCAAGGCAGCCTTCCATACTAAGTCAGCTAAAAACCAACACTGGACAGAAATCAGCGGGGAAGCAACAAGCAACATATCCTGCTAAGCTGTAGAAGAGTCCAAGTCGAGTGGGGAATCAAAACCATGACGAAGGAGGCAAATGCAGGTACGCCCTAGGGCGCGGCCCTAACCTTTCCCCTGCCACTCCCACATGCTCCATCTTATTGAACCAAAAAAAAAAAAAAAAGGAGGGGAAATCTAAAAAATCACCACGGAACTATTTTGAATATTGCCACAAAATTTGATCAAAATCGGTTGAGCGGTTTCGGAGTCTATAGGGAACCTTCATACTTCCATTTTTATATATATAGATTAAGCTAGAAAAGTCAAATTTGACGTATCTTACATATAGCCCAGATCTGACCACTTTAAGGAGTAGCCTCATGTAAACCCCTCCGCTATTTTTGAGTTTTTGTATAACATTTGTTTTTTTTTATTTTTCATTAGCTGTCCCGGCCCGCGTCCTGGTCCCACGTGTTTCTTGTGAATATTTGACGTCGTTGTTGTGCCCTTTCAGCAACAGCGCGTCTGCGAGATTCTGCTGCATCAACGTTTTCTGTAGCTCTTGGGCCGAATTGTATGTCGCTCGCTGAAGACCCCGAACTTGAGACTTGTCTGTTGTCTAAGCAGCACGTTGAGATGTCAGATATTCAGCATGCTGTTGACGGCGGGCTTGGGATTGTTCTGATGTCTCAGAGGCCCGTTGAGATGCCAGATATTCAGCAAGCTACGTAGAGCTGACCGTGGGAAAAACTTGGCGTGCCCAAATAAAATATTCCTGCTACCTTTAAGGTTTGACCCTGTGATTTGTTGACAGTCATTGAAAATGCAACTTTTAATGTGAACTGCAGGCGCTTAAAATTAAATGGTAAGTTATTAGGTATGATTGGGGTGCGTGGTATAAGCACATTGTCTCCTTTGGCTTCGCCAGTTAAGATTGTGGCCTTCACAGTTCGGTGACGTTCGTCCAAGATTTTTTTTATTTATTTTTGTAACAACATCATTTTTCGGTGCCAGTATGGTTCTTTCACACAACCAATTTTCGTCTTGAATATTATGTGGCAGATTTGGTAAAACTTGAGGAATAAGCAATGAAATTTAATAATTTAATTTAATTTTTTTTCCCCTTAACAAATAATCAAATGACTGAAATTTAAATAATTTAATAAAAATTTAAATAAAAATGAAATAACTTGTTGAATGCGTCGCTAACCACAATAAAAGCTTCCAATTAACCAATATCTTCATAAATTATAGCCTAATTATTATTCTCATATATGAGCTATATTATTGTAAAGTTTCATTAAAATCCATTCTGTATTTTTTGAATTACAAACTTTCTAATCTATATATATATATATATAAATGCAGGTAGGTATGTATGTATGTATGTGTGTATATTCCCTATAGACTCCGAAATCGCTCAACCGATTTTGATCAAATTTTGTGGAAACATTCAAAATACTGCCGTGGGTAATCGTGGCGTCTGGATAAACAGAACATTTTTTTAAAATTCTTTTAATGACTATAGAGTACAGCAACAGCATTTGTTTCATTTGTTTCACAGTCTTTTTTCCTTATTTTGTTAGTGTTTCATTCGTAAATAAATAAAATTATTATCGCTTATTATTTTCATTTCTTTTTAAATTCATTCGAATTCAAAAAAATGCCACCAAAAAATGATCCATTGGTAAAAAAACCACAAAATCAAAAAAGATGAACGAAAAAAAAGCAGCTGAAAATGCCGATGAACGCGAATCTTAGTGAATGGGCATCTACATCTAGAGCCACAGAAACGGAACAAGAACAGGAGTCGTGGCTCCGGCAAATGCGCGAAAGGGCATCCACATTGAATATACATATTAATGGGTCGAGGAGAGCATGGAAAGGGGGCAGGGAGAAGCTGGCGACAAAGAAAGGTATGGGGAAGAAGTGGTATGAGACGTGGTGGTTGGGGAAGAGGTGGTAGGGGAAGCGGTGGTAGGGAAAGGGGCATGGAAAATGGGGCTGGGGGAATGGGGAATGGCAGCAACGCGCTGGGTACCATTTAAGATAGAGGGATGAAATGTTGTATACGTGTTAATGAGATCGATGGGGGCAGGGGAATAGGGGTGGAAAAGAAAGGAGAGGTAGGGGAAGAGGAATGGGGGAGCCTAAGGAGTGGTTGAAGAAAGGGTGGAAGGGACAGGAGAAGAGTGGTGGGAGAATTTGAAGTAGAGTAAAAGGGCATGGGTAAGGTGGGGCAGGGGGAAGGAGTGGCAGAGGGAAGGAGAGGCAGCAACGCGCCGGGTACCAGCTTTATAATATTAGTAGGATTAATTCTAAGAATGTAATTTATGGTTCATAAAAGGCACCTTAAACAAAGCACTGGGTATCTCAAAGTTTAATACACTCTACTGCAGCGTTCTTTTTGTTTGTCTTACAGTCAATATCAACTTAAAATTATTTTGGGTATTCTGTTTGAGTTAAATTCACCAGCGACTATGGATTTGCGTAACTTGCTTTTTAACAACTATAAAAATTGAAAATTCGATATGGTGGTATCCACTGGACGGAATTAATAACAGTGTAAAAGCCTTCTAAGTCAAAATAACTTTGTCCATTTCGTATAGTGGCTTTGTATGAAAAGATTCTTCAGACATATGTATTGCAAAAGGATATTATCCACTTTTAGCGATAGCTTATTGTATTGAATGATCCTCAAAGAGTGTTTTAAGTTTGTGCGAATGTATGTAACAGATAGAAGGAGGCGTCATAGACCACCTAAAGCATATACATATATTATTGATCAGCATCAGAGTCCATCTCCTTGTATAAAACAACAGATCTTAGAGAATATAAAAGCTAGAGACGCTAAAATTAGATATTTAGTTTCTTCTCGGCAGTACGCATATAAATTTTGTGAGTGCTACGCACACAAAGAATTTCACAAAGAAATTTCGTAGATGTCACAGAAATCTCGAAGATTTCTTTCAAAGCAATGTTTAATGCACAGACGAGTTTTGTGGTAGACAAGAGTTGTAGATAACATAAATAGATTACAGACTATGTAAATGGAATTTTTTTATCCCCAAGTTTAAATTTTTTTTTTTTTTAATTTATTTATTTTTATAAAACTTTCTCTTTATTTTTATAAAACTTTCAATTTGCCAAGGATGAAAGGTATTTTGTACTCACCATTTTTGCATTCTCACTTGATTTATTTATCGACGATTGGATACGATGGTTGCTATACGATTTAAAATTTGGCGTAAAGGGTATTCAAACTTCGGTTCTACCAATTAAAGATATATGTTGATTTTCTCGGATCTTCTTTTTAGCAAATTGTGCATACTTTTTAATGCACACAATATTTCGAAAACGTTAATAGTGAACGATATTTCTGAGAAATTAAGAATTTTTTATGTAAAATGTGTATATCACGGGAGAGCTGCACCCATGATTTTCTTAGCATTGGCTGTTCCCGCGAAGTTCACCCAATTTGAAATATTTTCTTAGTTTTTTGTGTACAAAATATACTAAAAGAAAATTAAACAAAAATCATAACTTTTGAATAGGTGTACCTTGGACTCGTTGGACTCGTCTTGGTATGTAGAATAAACCAAAAATAAGGTTGTGGCGTTGGATCCCAATACCTCTTGGTTGTGGGTATTTTCAACTCCCTATATTTCGGTCTGGAGTGATTCAATTATGTATATTCTAACATTTTCTGAATTTAAGAGTCAGGAAATTTATATTATTTGCACACAACACGTCTAGATCGGACTTATCAGTAAAAATATCGTTATTCCGCGTATAACGTAATGGTCATGCTAAAGTCATATTAAGCTGGACTTTCGTCACTTGTTGTAACTACTGTCTACAGTAATTTTCTCTTGTGTTAAGTTTTTTTGTTACACAATTTGCAGCCTATATGTGGCTCGTTGTGCGTTGGAAATATTCATGCTTTTCCAATTTCCAGTCAACATTTCATGTCATTTGGTCCACTGGAAGAGGAGTTATTGCGCCAGTATATTTGTGTTATAGGTACAAAAAATTAGCTTCGAACGATCATTCAAAATTACGAAATTTTTTTATTTTTGCTTAAACTTTTACCGAACGTTTCAATGAGAAATTTCTTTTCAGTTTTCTGCAAGGACGAAAATGGAAAGTTGGTGACAGATGATCAGCGATCGCTGAGATTATGAGGCAATCACTTTTCTTACCTATTTGGAGGCGATGAAGAGAACAATGCCGCCGATAGAGAAGAATTTCTATAACCATTAATTGACGATGGCTTTCTTGCAGTGCCAGCGGAATATAACGAGGTCGACTCAGTAATTAAAAAGCTGAGGAATATCAAAGCGGGCGGTGGCAAAGAATTGGTAAGGCGTATGCACCCATACGAACCACGAGCTGTATGAGCTGTATGATAAGGTTGACATAGTCCAGCGCGTAAAATTCCATCGGCTGCACTGGGCTGGTGATCCAGCGCTGAAGAGTTATGACGGTAACCTAAACTTAATTGGTGGACGGCATCAGAGAGGACGTCCGAGCTTAAGATGGCAAGATCTGGTCTATGATGAACTGAAGAAGCTCCGGATTGCCAGCGACTGGGGCCGGTGCGCACTAAACTACACCAAATGGCGTGCTTTCCTATGTGCGGCCTCGACCAATTGAATGTTGTAAAGCCACCTAAGTAAGTAAGTAAAGTACGTACATTCGATTTTTGATTTTTTTTATGTTCCCAAAAAAAAGGTTAACCGTTTTTAAATTTCTAGTTTTTTTTTAAACAGATATAAAGGTTAGACGTATTTGGGTGTACTTGGCATTTTTACCCTACCGAAAGAAATGGATCAGGAATCTGTATTAAATTTGTGTGTGGGCACACCAGCATGTCAAAAAGTGATGAAAACTTTGAAGCGGTGAAAAAAAAATGTTATGGAGAATCGTCGTATCACAATTGGAGAAGTTGCTGAGGATGTTGATATATAGGTTGGCTCATGACATGCAATTCCGAAATTGCTAAATTTTACCAAAAACAACACAGTAATCATGCCTCAGTCATCGTATTCACCGGACTTGAAGCAATGCGACTTTTACCTGTTCCCAGAACTAAAAAGATCCATAAAATGACAGCATTTTGCCACGATTGAGGAGATGAAGACCGTATTGCAGGATGAGCTCAAGTCATGTCAAAAAGCACATATCAAAAGTGTTTCGAGGATTGGAAAAAGCGCTGGCCCAAGCGTATTATTTCTGAGAGGGATTACTTTGAAGGCGACAAAATAGATTAATGAATATTTTTGCGAAAAAAGTAAAAAGTCGCATTTAACACACCTCGTACATTAGAATGACCAAGTTTGAGAATATCTTTGTAAACTTAGAATTGGCAACGACTGGCGACAGCGCGCACAGTCGGCTGATGGTCCTTCCTACGAGCGGCCATGACCGATCAACGATTGCACATAAGTAGCAAAGTACGTATAGAAGTAAGTATTTGCCGATGAAAAGAAAGCTCCGCTTTCAGTGAATCAAATGTCATGAAATTTATGACTAGAAGTTTAAAAAGCATGTACCTCTCCATCGCACTAAGTCACACCAGCAAGTGGCACAATCCAAAAGTTCTATATACTTTGGAACGTATCTTATATTTTATCAAAAACATTTAATATCTGTTCCTATTTAAACATCCAACACAAGGAAATGTTGATGACGTTACGTAAATTAAACATTAAGTACATCTATACCATACCAATTACAAATGCATTTCGACAAATACCATTTGATTTTGTTACTTTCCAGGGATTCCTTGATGTAAGGACTTCTCCCGCATTTGACGTCGAAGTAAGTTGAAGCGACAAAGTTTGTAAATGATGGACACATTGTTCAAATTTGGCAAACTTCATTTTCCGCCGGTGTAGATTTAGCTTTTCTGTCAAACTAACACATACATAACTCTCACTAATACATAACTATAGAGTCTACATATACTACTATAACTAGGAATGAGTGCTTATGCAAAAACTGTGTTTTACTAACTGAACCTGACTTCTCTGAACATAACCTAACCTGATCCATGATTTTTAAAATAATTCGAAAAAAATTTGTTTAAGGGAAAAGTTATTAATCGTTTAAGTTGGACATTGTTTTGATCAGTTTTTCAAAATGATCGCCAAATGGCCGCCTCAAGCCTGGATGGCCTAATCTGCTCGTTTTTCGTCATTTTCCATCAGAAGTGTTTCGGAAGTATAATTAGTACTTCATTTCGGATATTGGTATTGAGCTCTGTCAGAGTCCATGGCTTGTTGACTTAAAAAAACCGACGGAAAAGTCTGGTACCGTTAAATCGGACGAGACAATATCACAATATTTTCGAAATTGGGCAATCGGCTAAAAAGATTTTCATGAACCGATTTTTTTTGAGCACTATGACCTATAGCAGAAAGGGTTTTACATAAGATTCTAAAAATGTTGTAACCATCGATGTGTAATTGGACTCTAGCGACATGTTATGGTGTATTATTAGGTTCATAACAAAAAAATTGCATATGATTTGGACTATTATCAATTAGGAAATGTATATATTCTTTTTAGTTTTGGTTCATAAAAATTCACAAAGTAACGTAATTTTACAATTTGGTTTAGTAAGCGTTAAACGAACTCCAAATGGTAGAATTAAAGCTGCTGAAGTTTTTCTGCATTTTTCCCATGTACTTTAGATTTTGCCGATGCCTTTGTAGAACTAGGAGCTTCTTACTTGCCATATACATTTTCATCGGAATATGCAATGTAAAGAAAATAATCCTCATCACGGTTCTCTTGATAGAGTCTTCCCATTGTAACCGATGTGGGTGGTATGACGCTGTTCACGAAGAAGAACAGCGCTTGATCCGCACGAGCGTTGATGCGTTTCCGTACTAGAAAGTAGAACTGTCCAATTGTCAAGTCGGTTGGCACCAAAAACTTTTTCTTGTCGATTATATTGAGGCGTGTCCGGGGAGCCTTTTCAACGATGACTGGCACGCGATCAGGGAACTTCCTACGAATTTTATCGCCCTCCGCGCGTCTTTTATCGAATGCGTGATCAGTTTTGAATTGAAATTTCATTTTCTGCATATTGAACAAATTTTTCTATTTCTTGTTCCAAAATTTTATTTATCGTAGGAACTGACGTTTAATTATATTTGTATTTTCGAAGCTTGCTAGGATTCATCCTACTATTAGAACATTTATTTTTGAAAAAGGTACGAGTAAAAATTTTATTGTTTGAATAAAGCGAAGTTGGCTTTGAGATTTTAGTGTTCGAGATAGCTTCATTTAGTTCGAGCTCGTCAAACGAAAATAAATAAAGCACGAAAGCAGTCTATACAAGTCAAGAAAGCGAAAAAATGGATTTTACAATTACTCTTGCTATACTCTCGCTAGGTAAGTATAAAAACTTGAAAACATAATGGGTAAATATAAAATATAATGGGTAAATATAAAATGTATATCATATATATTTACGATATTCTCAATATATTGGGAAAATAGGCGTACAAATTGTCCAATGAATTTTCTTCGACATTTTTTCGATTCTTCTTCGATTACTATAAGCACCAATCCTTCAGTATTATCATTCGAGGCTCGCTCCATTAAAGTCTTCCCCCAATTTTTTTTTTTTTTTTTTGACAAGAATCCTAAGGGTATTAGCACCACCATATTTAATACTTTCTTCAAAGATGGTTAAACAGTGCTTCGATACTTTTTTACGGCTGCCTATCGGTTGGAAAATTGCATTAGGTTTCTGTCCATGGGATTTTTGACGGAAACGCGATTGACGCTGGGCATGCTTCGAATGGTTCATAATCTCACCTTGTAGGACCATAATTCTTCTGCGGTTTAAACTGGTCAGCGGTCACGTCAATATGCGATGACTCATTCCTTCCCAACACTGAAAATACTATCCTGTGCTTTGTAAAACTAAAAATGCTTGTGCTTATGGCTGATCAATGGCCACATGCTTACCACCGACTGAAATACTAAAAAAAGGGCCTCTTGTCTGAGACGGAATGCCTTGAAAATGATGCATGACTTGCATGTACCTACTCTAAATATCCGGTTATGCTTCTAAGCACAAAAGATTCAAAGTCTTAAAATATCGCCTGATTCTGTCAGAATCGCTTCGACAAGGTATTCTCAGCTTTGTCAAGCAAGCCGTGAAGTCTATATCTAGGTCACGTTCGCCGATAATAATTGGGTCGGTATTAGCGTAGTTTCCCGTGCCCATTGGATGAATTTCGACTCTGGGCCTTGTTATTTTTATAGAAGTTTGCATAAGAAATTCTTATTAAGAATTAATAATTTAATATTTTATTATGTTATGTCGTATTCATCGTATGACATTATGCTATCTCATACAGATATGGATACATATGATCAGGCAGGTCATAATTTTCCGTAGTCCTATTCTGCCAAATTACTTTTTCACATCATTGTTTCTAGTTGTACTGATTGTAACAATAATACATTCTACAGCATCGGCATCCAATTGCATCCAATCGAACAACAAGTATGAGACCGTTAAATCGAATAACAGCGCACCTGTAAATTTAAATAGACTGGATGACATAACTATGCTCAAAGTAAACTCAAGTTTTGGAAATGGACCCCTTTTGCAAACCAATATTTCAGTTGTATCTGGCGAAAACGGAAAAAACGTAACGCTGGCTAAAGGAAATTTTACGTCGTTTGGCTTGGTCAATGGAAGCCATTTGGATGCAAAGATGCGTCCGGTAAATTCAAGTGCTACGGTGGGAACAGTTGTCAATCTGAAAATTGGAGGAGAGAATGATGCAGCCAATGGCACAGTAAAGATGAGCCCAATCGAGCGGTTTGTCAACCGTCCCCACGGCCAAATTTTGCACAATCAAAACATGCACATTCCTCACCATCTGAAACATGAACGCAAAACAAATGCTAAAAATGTCAATAGGCACAGATCCCTGAAAAAGCATGGCCAATCATTTAAGCGATTAAATGAAAACAAACCAATATCATCGACACGCAATCCGAACGAATTGGCCATATCCATTTTGCGTTCTGAAATGGAAAATCTGGAACGCGAAATACCTAGACTTAACTCGGTCTTAGCAATGATGGATAGATTGGATCATAATTTCCAGGCCAATAGAAAACGACAAGAAGTGCAGAAGCAGATGTCAGCATCGCCGATGATTGAGTTTTTTAGTATATTACTGAACCGAAATGGTAAGTTTATCTCAATAGCTTCCTGTTTCTACACTAATAAATGCAATTGATTCATGTTCAAAAGATGGATACAAGACATGTGATCGTGCTATTTTTGGCGACGAACCAAAGGAAGTTGAATTAGTAATCAATAAACTGGAAGCGTCACCAGGATTCTTTTAAGATACCAAGTGTAGGTAAATCGCAAATATTTCACTGTTAATAACGAAGAAGAAGCTGAATGTTAATTTTACAAAATAGTTGATGGGCAGACAATCTACAAGATTCTGTGCCTTTAAATACTTAAAACAAAAAAAATTGAAACGAAATAATTGTTGCCTGCAAAAAAAATATGTTTCGTTAATCTCGTTTGCCTAGGCAAGATATATTTTATTATGTATACTTTTATCTCATGTATGTATATATTTTCTTATATATATTTTATAACCAGATTTATAGAGTTAATTGCCAAAAAAAAGTTAATTTATATAAAAATATGTAAAAACTAAATAAAAAGTATAAAAAAATATTTTTTTAAATGGTACTAACTAAATCTATAAAACTTAGATCAATTTTTTAAAAGCAATCCAAGAACTAAATTTTTGGTTTTCTCGAAATTACGAGAGTGGTGCATAGCCAGGTAAAAATTATTCAATCGGAACCGGAACGGCGTTTTTGTTCAGTACAAAAACATTTTTTTCGCTTAATTTTCATAAAATAATTGGTTTTTATACAATTCACAATGTGAAATGGTTTCAGTGAAATGGTATCAGTTTGTCTGAAAGTAACGCATTAAATGTGGCATCGTAGATGCAAATAGTATATATATTCTTGATCAGCTCGACGTAAGGAGTCTATCTAGATATGTCCGTCTGTCTGACTGGATATTGTTGCGCATTTTTTGGCCACCAATTTTTAATATATCCCGTTGTAAGTCGGTACATAGACTTCTTTTTATTGCAGTTTAATAGAATATTAAAATTGACATGCCACGCCTACTTTTTAGGTTAGCTTCCATAAAAACTAACCGCCCACTTTCGACTTTTGGTAAGAACATTTTTTGTATTGCTGTGAATATCAACTTAGAATTTGTCATGGTCGTTTCTTATGAAGAGACATATACTAAATGCTCGGTACCACCGAAGTTAACGTTTTCTCTGGTTTTTTTTTTGTTTTAAGTAGAATTAAATAAAAGATAAATGCTCTACTAAAATGCTAAACTAAATGCTCAATGACAGTAGGTTTACGGGAAAAAAAACACTTTGGAATGCGGGATATTGGAAATACAATAGTCACGCCATCTCTTAGGAAACGCTACGAACTAACGATATTACTCATAGAAATTGAGACCAAAGCTTTTTTTGACGGGGTACCGTGCCCAGAAACATGTTTTCTTGAAATCTTAATTGGTTAATTGACTTATCATCAATTTCCTCTTCGTCAATTCACAGAGCATCGTTCAGTATGCATAGATGCTCTCAAGCACGTTAAGCAGCAACTTGACGTGGGAGTATTTCTCCCCGTCATTGTTACCTCTTCCTTGTCACATTTAAGCAGTTCACGAACATTATGCAGCATTGATTTGTATGATGCCCGATAAAGCTCATAAGTTTTACAAATCCATATTGATAATATTTATTGTTCGATTGTTTTAATTATACTCTGGGCTGGAGGCTAAGGGTATACTAACTTTGTAATAATATATGTAACAGACTTCGGTCTGTTACATATATCATCGAAGCTAGCTTCATTCGTCTGTTCGTCCGTCCGCCTGTACTCGTATGTTTGAACATCGCGATCTAGGAGTCTATAGAAGGTAGAGCCTCCAAAATTAGTCTTGAAGATTCTACTGATATTTACGTAGATCAAGAGTATAAATTTTGGATGTCACGCCCACAATAAATATAAATATACTTAACACATTTTTCAAGGTTTTATTTTTTTAGTTTTGCTTTTTATTTATAAAACTAGCTGTACTCTGGCAGACGTCGTTCTGCCCTTCCCCTTGCCCCTCCATTCCCTGCCACTCCTTCCCCCTGTCCCACCTTCCTTCTGCCACACGTTCCCAATGCCCCTTCACTCTAGCTACAATTATATTTACATGTATACAACTTTGCATCCCTCTATTTTAAATGGTGCCCAGCGCGTTGCTGCCATTCACCCTTCCATTACCCCTCCTTCCCTATGATCCCTTACCCTACCTCCCATTTAGATATTCCTCCTGCCCTCTTCCCATTATACCCCCTTCCTACCTCTCCTTCCCCTGCCCCTACCACCACGCCCTATACCACTCATTTATCGTATTGTATTTGAAATTTTAATTCTGAACAAATTTCTACTGAAAATAATAGGAAACTAATCAGGAAAAACAGTTTTTAATCTGTTCTTATATTTTTAAGACAAAAATGTATATATTGCATTAGAGTATGTAGAGGCTGCATAAGTCTGAACTCACGACTGCAAAATATTACTTTTTGGTATACAAGTATCGGTTTAATAGACAATACCACTAGTGTTACTAATTAATTTTTTGTGACCAGAAGCAACACATTTGTGAGAATGATAGTAATTTGGTTGAGCCAATCTACCTATGTGAAATACTATAGTTTCCATAAAAGAATCCTCTTATACTTTATTTTATTATAAGCACTTATAATTTTATACTCTTCACACGAAGTAATTATTTTTTTTTTGTATCGAACATGTTTGAATTAAAGCAATTAACTTTAGATTAATAATTGCTTTAAAGTTGGTCAACTACATTCAAAATTAATAATAGTAGGTATTGCACATATTGTATACTTACATATATCAGTAAATATATGAGGTATCGATAACTCAACAGTCTAGACGACCTGGGTTCAACTTCCGCTCGATAAAAAATTTATTTAATGTTTAATTTAATTCTTTCTAATTGTTTCTAATAATTTCATACGAAACAAAATTATTCATAAGCCTCTATCCCATCTACAACCGACAAATATGAGAAAATCATGCCAAATATATAAAAACCATACATAGATGAAGAAATTTTATTATAGTATTTATTAAACATTTTTAATATTAGGCATACATTCAAAAATGTTTAAACTGTAATAAAACACCAGTGTTGGCGAGAAAGCTAACCTTTTTTTTTGTTTTTTTTTTTAAATCTAAGCAACATTTAAAACAAAACAAAAATTAGCAAATGTTTGCAATCACCCATCACTATTTTTGCCATTGCTGTGTAGGGTATAATATAAGTCGGACAGGTAGACAATATCTTTTAGAATTTTTGTTTTTTATTAAAAATCATAAAATAAATAGAAAATCGTTCTTAAAATGTTTCAAATTGTTTAGTAAATATTATAATATTTTTTTGGGAGAATTTGTAGTTTGTGTTGTGGTCAAAGAGAAGCGCGGAAACATGGCTCACATCTATACGCCCACACATATGCAACAAGTGTTGTGAATGAAAGCTTTCACCAAATGAAAGCTTTTTCCGAGCAGTCGGAAACTTATTTGCCTCGCTATTTCAGTTGTTCGCTTCCGTTTTTTTGGCTTTTTGGCCTCTAGTCGAAGTTGCTCGCTCAACAGGTGCAAACGCTATCGAGTTGAACCGCGCATCGTCAATATTCAATACATTTGCTTTCCATTTCACCGCAGAGAGCTAGCTTATCTGTTCTAGTAAACGATATTCCCGATGTCCGATTCGGAGATCTTTTTTTAATGCAAATTTTAATCGGTCTCGGTCAACGCGTTCCTCGGTTTTGATTTTAGTTGTTGTTTAGCTTCGGTACGGGTCACACGCGTCGGTAACGATTTTCATCTCACTCATGGTGAACTCTGTGAAAGAAAATGTCAAATGTTTTTTATTTACGAAAAACAATATTGAAAAGTGATAAGCATTAATTATAAAATATAAAAATGTACAAAAATAAATAGTGCGAAATAATTAATTAATAAATTAATTGAGAATTTGTACACAATAAATATTAAATGAGAAAAAATATTTGATAATTATAAAAAAAAAACACAAAAAAAAGTGATATGCAAAATAAATTATTTGTGTTTTATTTATAAATCTCTTATAGTTTAATGTATTGCAAGTGAAATATTCGTTAAGGCGCCACTGAATTTCAACAAAAAGAAATACATATAGTATATGCATATGCACATATGTAACAAATTATATTTAAACACTTGTTTAATAAAAACAAAATTCAAATATAAATTGTAAATTTTAAATTATAAAAATAAAAAAGAATTGCAAATTTGAATGTTATAATGTATTGCAATTGACTTCTGTATTGAAATTTCTATGAAATTCATTTTTGATTATTATTTCTGATATAATTCAGATCAGTGAAAATCGATACTAAAAATGTGGAATTTGAAATACACAGGAAAACAGTGATTTTCTGGAATACGAGTAAGTTAAGAATTTTTCATAGCTGGCAACTTAGTTTTATGCAAGCGTTTCGTTTAGATTTAAACTTTTACCAAATGTGGAGTGTAATTGTGCTGTACACATTAAGTAAATACATACATATACCTCTGTGTACATACTAGTTTGTCAAATAGCGCTGAGGAAGCCGACTTTGATCATAAGAATAAATATAACTTACAGATGTGGAAGAAATAATTAGTATAATATCTAAAATGAAATGATAATAAAATGAGCGGGTTATATGGTTGAATGGAACTGACATAGTGAAGAAAGCATCCTATTAAATGTATGTCGTGATCAGCACGACAAGACGTGTCAATGTGTCAATATCTGTCCGTCCGACCGACTGTACCTTCTGCACTTTTCTAAAAGCATCTTTAAATTTCATGGAATACCACGATCTGAGGACGAATTATTATAGAACTTGTGAAAATAAGACGAAAAATAATAATACAATTTCTATATACCCCGCTTAGTTTTCGAGATATAGAATTTCAAAGATACGATTTTTCGATATCTCCCTTAGTTTTTTTAAATTTTTTTTCTAATTCATATACCATTCACACATAGTGTGAAATGGTATTTGTTTATATGAACGTTTATTATTCATTAAACGAGCCATTGTAAACCACATAAAGTATATAAATTCTTGATGAGCTCGACGTGGCGAGTCGATCTAGCTATGTCCGTCTCTATGTTCGTCTGTATATGCTATCCAGTAAACAAATTTTTATTGCAGTTAAACAGAGTGTCCATATTGACCCGCCTCGCTCACTTTTGGGGTAGCACCCATTCAAATCCCTCGCCAACTTGTGACTTTTTGTATGATAAACGTTTTTATTGTAGTCAATATAAACTTAATAATTGGTATGGTAGCTTCTAATGGGTGGACGCTTCACATATACATCAATGGGTGTAATCCCCCACCTTTTTGGGTAGCCCCCATACAAACCTACCGTACACTTTTGTGTTTTTGTATGAGAAAATTCTTTATTTAAATGAATATTACCTTGAAATTTGATGTGTGCGGCTTTTTATGGACAGTCGCTTCAAACACATATATTAATGTACGTGTTCCGCCCACTTTTTGAGGCTCATTTTTGTGCTTATGTATTGTGAATATGTAAGTTATATAAAGATATTATATATATTGTCAATATGAAAAACTTATTTTACTAAGTCAATAATAGCTTGAAATTCGCTGTGGTGGTTTCTTATGAACTGGTGCTTCATATACATACACATATGGGTATGTCCCGGCCACTCTTTGAGGTAGCTCCGATACAAACCCTCCGCTCACCTTTATTCATTTGTATGAAAAACTACTTCAGTTAAGTTAATATCAGCATCAATGAAATTCGTTGGATTCGTATGGATGGTAAAATCTTTAATTCGTCATTTTTAGTACATTTTTTTTATCTTTTAAAATTCGAAATCTCGAAATCTAAACAAGATATCGGAAAATTTATTTCTCATTTTTTTGAAGAGTTATAAATGAACCCGTTGTTAGATTGTGGCGCCACAAGCACACAATAACAAGCAAGAACGCTGCAGTGGAGTGTGCTCTAACTCTAATTCGAAATACCCTGTACCTTGTTAAAGGCTCCTAATATGAACCATATATTATATTCTTTAGTGGTCTTTCCTTACTTAAGTGGAACTCAAGAGCGCACGTGGGAAAGCGCGCCATTGGGTATAAGTGTGGTGATGCCGGCGCTAGTCACTGGCAATACGAAGCTTCTTGAGGTCATCATTTATTTATTTAAAATTGCAACTAAATATATAAAACAGTCGGCAAACAATGACTTAAAGTCTATACATTAACTAAGCTAACTTAAAACTAGAAGAAGAAAAATGGGCAGTGGTCCAAGCGGGCGCAATTACAAAAATAAAGAAAATGGGAACATATCGAATTAAAAATCATACCATCGTTAATTCGGACGTCCAGTCCAGTCCAACCGCTGGAATTTAATGACTTCCGTCAATCACAGCATGATGAATTTGATTATGTGTGTTATGTTTTGCATTGGGCTGAGTAGCCTTTTGTATGTTAAGGTGTGCAAATCTGGAGCTACTGATTACCATGTTCCGACCTGCGGCGAAGTCGATTAGTCTCTCTCCATTGTTCAAAGTAATGTCGTGAAGGCTAAATTTTCCGACTGTTGGCCCAAAGTTTATTTCCAATTTTTTGCGTTGAAATCGACAAGCACGATTTTTACGTCGTGATTGATCTGCGATTTCGTCTAGCTTGCGGGGTTCCCCATCAAAGTGGTATCCGAGGCTTTGTCTGCGACTTCACTGGTAATTGTTGTTCTGCGGAGGCGGCAACTAAACCCAGCGCACCAACCCCTAATTAAGGGGAGTTGTAGCTTTCTCTTAATTTGCTCAGCACGGAAGTTGGCTACGTGGCTTAACTAGGGGATAGGTGTCCTAACGAAAGTTTGTGAGCTGCTTGTGCCGTTTGCAAAAGAATCGTTACTAGACCATTCCTAATAGAATGTCAATCAATAACTTTCCACTTCTGCAAACAACCCGATCTCCACTTTGGTGGTCCGATCTTGACATATGCGCGATATTATATCGTAATTGAAGAAATATAAGAATTAATTAAAAATTAAATGTTGATACAAAACTCAAATCTGGGGATGGGTAGGTTTCACACAATTCAAAATTTACGATAATATATCACGGCACACGGAATTTTCGCAGAAAATTACAATATAATATATCAAAATGTGCCCAATTTTACAGCGTTATCAATTAAAATATGAGCACGAATTTGTGGTCTCAATATGCAGTAAAGCTACAAAACTGTATAACGCCATCTAAAAATTCATTTCAAAGCTATTTAAAAGAGCTTTCCAAAGACATATTACATGTTAAAAATATTAAGCCATTCCGCCAAATAAACAAATTGAAATAAACAAAGAAACAAACCAACTCTTTCATTAAAATCAAGTCGACTGATTTTCTTGATCGTTTGACTCATATCGGTGCCCAGAATGATTCAAAAAAAAGTTTGGGGTGATATGTCTCCCACGAGCCTCAGTACATCTCGAGGGTGAGTATTTTCAACCCCCTATATTTCGGATTGGGTTGATCCGATTATATATACGTTTCAAGACCTTTTCGTTGGTATATAACACTTCTTGATCGGACTAATAAGTAGATTAGTCCGATGAAGTCATTTGCGTGGACTACCAGCCACAATGATTGAAGCATAAAAATAATATCGACTTTTTATAAAATTAGTATTAATGAACAATGACAGTAAATGGTTCCACTCTTTCCCAAAGGTAAATCGGTATATTCAGTTTGTGTAAATGTACGTCACAGCCAAAAGAAGGCGGGGTAGTCAACATAATGTGTATACCTACGAGTATATTCTTGATCAGCATCAATAGTCGAGCCGATGCACCCATGTCCGACTCAGTGCCTTCATAAACGTCGAAGTCGAGGAGAATATAAAAAATGAAGCTGCCAACATTTCCCTAAGATATGAAAATCATATTCGTGCTAATGGTTGTTAAGGGTTTCCCGATAATATATGCCATGTTCTAGGTCGGATAATTATAGAATATAATCACCAAACAAAGGTTTATAACCAAGACCCTCAGTCTGCGTGCAGGGTGTCACGTAGTCAAGCACACTAAATTACAGCGTTCGTAACTGAAAATAATGTAAATGCCAAATAATATTAAACTTTTTTTATCATTTGAAGTTTTATAAAAAATTTTATAAAAAAATAAATCATTAAAATGAAATTCAGAAAAAAAATTTAACATTATATGAGTGTATGGTGTTGTCAATAATACAAACTACAAAATAGAAAGTTAATTTTAAAAAAGGATTATTCGATTAATGTATTTATAATATGTTTTTATCATCAAAGAAATAATAAAATTGAATGGTATTGAGATAATTTCAATTTAATCCATTGAATTTCTACTTCTAAATTTCTATTATTGCCCCATTCTTAAGTTTTTAGTTACTGCTTGTTTTAAATAGCAGCCGATAAATTAATTACCTAAAATAGATTTTTAAATGAACAAACGCAAGGATTTGTAAAAGCTACTGAGAGTGAAAAGTAGCAGTTAAATTTTTGTTCACCTTGCGCTTAATCAA
Source organism: Leucophenga montana (assembly GCA_035044765.1). Classification (NCBI taxonomy): domain Eukaryota; kingdom Metazoa; phylum Arthropoda; class Insecta; order Diptera; family Drosophilidae; genus Leucophenga; species Leucophenga montana. The sequence goes on along the minus strand of JAWNNQ010001476.1, from coordinate 524,820 downwards.
ATTAAAATTCATTCCGATTAAAACAATAAAGAAGCACTTATCTCACACATACATAATTATTGAATCGTACTACAACAAGAAAGTCACTTAAATCGATCAATTTGATGATGTGCTGCATACGTGTACTCAGCAATCAATTTTAATTTATAGCCACTTAAGTATGTACCAGTATGTATGAATAAAATTTAATCCAAATTTCATAAACAACATATTGCTGGGTGTATTCAGAGTATGATTGATTATTTCCTTTGAAATTGAAAAAAAAAACAACTAGAAACAAGAAAAACGTTAACTTCGGTTGAACCGAGTATTACATATTAAAATACACACTTTGGGAATTTATTTCTTAAAAATGATATTGTCCAAATGTAAACCGTTGCGTTCACGGCATTCATTTAATCGAGCACTAAAATTTCCTATGACGGCTCGGCAGGTATTCTCCGTGATGGCTGCCATTTCGTGACGGATATTTCCTTCTAATTGTGGCAGGGAAGTCGGTTGTTGCGGAAAACTTTAGATTTGACGTAACCCCACAGGGAAAAGTACATAGGGGTTAAATCAGGACTTCGTGGGGGCCAATTTATGTCACCTCTCCTGGAGATTAATTTGCCAGGAAAAATTTCATGAACTCGTGGTAGAGACCTGTTGGACGTGTGTGAAGTTGCTATAAATGTGGAACAATAATGATCTATGCACGTTTAAAGAAAGGTCCGGGTTGTCACGAACAGACTGAATAACACTGTCTACGTTTTCGAACATTTAAATGACGAACATGTCGAATAATGCAGAATTTTCTACACGCTACAGTCGCTGAATTACCGTTTTTTTAAAACTCACGTAAGCACAACGCACGATCCACTCCCGAGAAAAGCACCATAGCGACTAAATTCCAAAAAGCTAGGCTACCGAATGACATACCCCCCGCGCCCCTCGGAATAGTTGCGTTCACGCAATCAGCAAATCAAATGTGAACTTTCTTTTGAGACACCCTATACTGTAAAACATAAAAGGGGGGGTTTAAATAGGGGCTACCCCAAAAATATGTATGAAGCGATGTAGTAAGATGCCGCAATATCGAATTTCAAGTTGATATTGACGTTTTCTAAGCAAATGTATAAAAGTGAGCTGTGGGTTTATATGAAGCTATCCAAAAAGTGGGCGGGCCACGCCTGTTAGTCTATGTATGTTAAGAGGCTGACCATAAAAAGGCACCACATTACATTTTAACCTAATATTGACTTTAATAAAGAAGTTTTCATACATAAAGACATAAGTGAGCAGTAAGTTTGTATGGGGGCTAGCCTAAACAGTGGGCGGGTCAATAATATATATATCAAGCATTCGTCCACTAAAAGTTACCATATCAATAATTAAGTTGATATTGACTACAATAAAAAAGTTTTTCATACAAAAAGTCTAAAGTGGGCGGTGGTATTGTAATGGGGCCACCCCAAAAAGTGAGCGTGGCTGGTCAATCTTGACACTATATTAAACTGCAATAAAAGGAAGTGTATATGCCAATTTTATACTGGATAGCATAAAAATTGGTCCCCAGACAGACGGACATGGCTAGATCGACTCATCTCTTCGAGCTGATCAAGAATATATGTACTTCATGTACTTCTACGATGCCTCCTTTAATGCGTTACAAACTTTCAGTCAAATTGATAATACCTTTTCACCGTATGTGTGAAGCATGATCTGAGCTAAATCCGTTACATTTAATTATCTAAGATAAATGAGATTAATGGCCTACATCGAGCGCTAATCAAGTGCGAATGACGATAAAAAAAATGAGTAATTAAATGAAATTGCATTAAGGGCCATTTTCACGCGACTTAGAAATATATTAGAGAATACGAATTTTCCAAAGAATGCTGTTGGGTTAATAATATTGAGTAGTGCATTTCATGAATTCATATTGTAGTACATCGATTTCGGGTATCCCTGCAGTATACTCGTAAATCGGTTTTGGTCTGTTATAGGTCACTTTTTGTCAGTCTATCTACTTTTTTGTCGGTTGTCGTGACTTTTGTATTATTTATCGGTCAGGTGCTACATGCTGAACATGTGGACTGTCCATTAGGGTGCCCGTTATTTACCAATTTGGTTTTAGACTTTGAGCCGCCCCTCACTTTTTAGTTTATGACCTAAAAAGAAACAATAGACCCATATAAGCCCTTTACATTGATGTTAAATAGTGCCACAAAGGCGTGCCTCATGGAAATTACATCTGGTCTTTGTACTTTTTGCAATTAATGTTTTCATTTCCAAGCCAGTTCATTCATGGCTGTGGCAACCAATTATTCTTGTAGTAAATCGAACGCTCTACAAAAACTCTCTTATAATTTTTACCGATAAATTACATAAACTAAAAGCTGAGGGGGCGGCTCAAAGTCTTAACAAATTGGTAAATAACGGACACCCTACTGTCCATGTCTTTGCACAAATGTAAACGCATAAAAAGTATAAATTAGAAGAACAAATTGGATGAGAGTGAGCGCCGCCGCAGTAGAAAAAAAAAGAGACAATCCATGAAAATTTCCAAATTTTAATACAAAGTTTCAATTTTGTTTGTTTTCATTTTGCTTTGGTTTGTGATAGACATTGTGAAGACGAGTTGGCAGCTAACCTTGAAATATATATATATTAGTTCGTCGAACTAGGCCATACGTTTATAGACTTAATAACAGGCATGTCATTGAAAACTAGGATATAGTGTGAAAAAATGTCATATAAAGATATAGGTAAGTCGTGAAAATTGCCCTAAAAGTGTTACCTTATAAAAACTATTTATGTTAATTAATTGGCCAGCTGCTGCCCCGAACAGCTAGCTCTACGAGATTTTGAGATGAAATTATTTTAGTGTGGCAATACAATATTCTTAACAGTTTGTTATGAAAACCGGACCATTAATTTTTTGTAATGTATTACATATGTATATATTAAGTATCACCGAAGAAAGATCATTTGGCAAAATTTATACTCGTTTTTAATCAGTAAGCTGTCAACAATTAAAAAGATTTGTATAATTTGCTACGAACTTTTCGATACATCGTAAATACAATTTTTATACTATATAAGTATATACTCGTAAGTTACAAAGCCGTTTATACAAAGTCGCGGTATCATTTTGTTTTCTCACATCAAAGCAATAGTTAACAACAGTTTGTGAAAAATTAAAAACAACATTATAAATAGAAACTCGCTCAATGTTCAATAAAAACGCTTGAATTTTAACACTTGCGTAGCTGCTCATAAATATTTATGAACAACTCGTCAGCGATTATTTTTTTTTCACTTTTTGCTTAGAGTCCCCAAAATGAACATGAACATCAAACACCCACGAGTGCTACATCCTGCTCATTCCACTGGTTTGCGTTTCGCCCTTTAATCTTTAAAATTTGATCCAATTTTACCAACGCCATCAGACACTGGCTTTTCCTCTTTTGCTTCCATTCTAATGAAAATTATTAGCTACAATGCCATAATTGTTCCCATCATACTATAATTTCGCAACAATTTCGCTTCGTTAGAAAGCAAAATGGAAACACATCAATCCATATTTCACCCTTCTTTCGAAATTATCTTCAAGGAAATTATCTTCAGCCTTAAAGACTTCCTCGACAACATAAAGTTTTAACCAATTTATTTTTCCATCATTGTTTACGTTGTTTTTCTAATACGATAAGTTGTCCGCCATATTAATATTATAAAAAGTTTTAATTAAATATTAAATATGATTTTGAACTTTGTATATATTAAATTTGGATTATTGTTTAAAGGTTATCACTAAGTTGCTGGCAATTACTCCAATTAAAATTTTCAAAACAATGAGGAAGAATTTTGATGAAACAAGTAATTATACAATGTTTTTCCCAATAGACATCCAACTATCAAAACATACATTAAAGTTTGTTATTATACGAGTATAATGCAACTTGACAGTTTTATGTGGGGCTATGTCAATGTGGTTTATGTGAACAAGCCAAACAGTTTAAGCAAGCTCGGGACCATCATTCGAGAAACCATTGCCGCACACATTGAATCGAGTCTTCAAAAATTGGTCCCAATGAATGCATCACTGCAATTGAAGCCGAGTCGGTCATTTGAATGAGGACCTAATCCATACATAATGGCATCACTGTTGCTCTCTAAATAAAGCTAGAATCAATTTGATATATCGTACACCGTTACACCATGTCTGTTTTTTTATATTATTCTTATTTGGTTACATGTTATATGTGTGTTTGTGCATGTTGAAATGTGACATAGCGAAGAAGAAGAAGTTGGGCACTCAAGAAGATAGGCACTCAAATCGTAATCACTCGACAATGCGAGTCGTCCTATCCATGTCCTTTCGTCCGTCTCTTCGCGTCTCCAAGTGCTTGTTTCTAAAATAAGTACATACACACAAATCAATCATATATCAATTTTTCTCCTTACATCCGTTTAACTACATTCGAAAGTGATGTATAAATCGCTTTATAATCGTTTATAGCCTATTCACATAGAGAGAACTAGAAAGGAACTAGCGAAAATTCATAGTCCATAGAAAATCTTATTAGTTGAGTTTGAATTATTAGCTCAAGTAGTCGATCAATATCGTTGTAGCGAGTTTTACATGGTTGCACTGATAAGTTTGTGAAATAGTCTGGTAGCATTGCGAAATTTGTGGAAAATGGTAGTTTGCAAAACTGTAATTTCATTAAATCACAGCTCGCACGGTATGCGAGGGCAACGCAATCAAACATTTCCATCATTTCTTTGTGCTGCTTATTAAAAACATTACCATATTGCACCAATTTATCCATTATTATTTAATATTTAGCATATTTTACAATACTTTCACAGTTTTGTTCAAAGAAAAAATTGAGATTTGAACAAAATCAAACGTCTACTACCCTTGAACCGTTTTTAAGCTCTTATTCGTATCATTCGATTACATTACGGATTATAGCAATTACGAACACGAGCAATTTTATTATACTCGTATTTTGGGGAATTTTTTGTAAATTTGATCATGCATATAACTTTTTTGCCATCACTATTCACAGAAACTTACAAAAAATGTGAAGCCAAAGGTATAGAATTATTTTCTGGATCGCACTGGAATAGTACATCTATTAACCGAAGATGTTGGTTTAAATTGCTATGCCCAATGGGTGTACTCTCATGTTCATTGAAAGAGATAGTTTTTCTACATGATTCCAAAGTGGCGACGTTTTAAAGCAACCGTTTAGTTAGTCTGCACGTATTGATCTAGGAATAATCGACAATGTTTTTAGGAAGTCGCCAGCAAGAATTATAGCTCCCAAGTATTGAAGTGTCTACTTAAAAGCCTCCAGTGCTCTTTTGTGCACCATTGTACATTTATCCCATATAATAACTATAATAACATCACAGTTTTTATCCATTTCGAACTGAAGCCCCATTGAAATGTATTTATCTTCTAACAAAATTAGAACGTTATTTTATACACTTCGTTTGAGAAGACTACTTCGAAATTTAGATTGGGCTTTTCTATATTTCTCAATATATATGAATATTCACTGAGGGGATCTTTATATTTATTCTAAAGGCTTTGTGGACTTGTTGTCAACATGATTGTAAAAAGACTTCGAAGTTGACAACGTACAGACACGTTTTCATTTATTCATTCCTGGTGCAGGGAAAAATAATAAGAGCACTAATTTGTATATTTTCCAGACAAAAACACGAAATACATTTTTGTAGCAGGAACCTCGTACGTACCCAGATATTGTGAATTTTCTGCTCTACTAAAACCTAAGTATTAAGTTGTATGTATTTGTAAAGTGGGCAACTATTTCTTTCATGAAATCCAAGATATGATTGGTTAGTGGAAAAAAAAAATAAATAAAACGCATTGTCATTTGGCATCAATTTATCTGTTTATTAGAAACTCTCATTGGTTTTTTGAATTTCCTGCGCAGTTATTTTAAATTTAATTCTGTTTAAATCTGTTAACATTAAAAGAGACAAACAAAAGCGGTTGGAAGCCGTGCCAATACGTCCGGAGATTCGTACTGTTTTGACTGCTACTTGGACTTTTGTAGGTTCTGATGGATTCATGTTTCGTCCACGTTTATAAAATGGGACCAAAAGTCATGCAGATTGCTGTTGAATAACGCCAAACACACTTTCTAAGTTGTCAAACATTTGCGTTTGTAGTAAAATTCGGCAAATTTTCAAGAGCTGTCAAACTCAAACCTAATGAAGCTGATTGTTTAAATTTAATTAATGTCTGTTGATGGAATGTATTTAACATGAAAGTGTTAAATTTAAAATAAAATTTTCACAGCTGTCAACGTAGAAGACTGTCAATATTGAAAGCATTTTATAATTTCTGATTCCATATTTTTTTACAAGTATCCAAAGTGACTTATTTTCAAATTCAACAGTCAAACATTGTAATAAAGTGATGAAAACAGTTTTTTATACATAACAGCTAAAATAAAATTATTCGTACTTTAACATGTACTTAAATATCGACAAAAGAGCAAAAATTCGAATAAAATTGAAGCAAATAATGTGGCTAACTAATTTTACGCGTCAGTCGTATCTTGGCTAAATAAATTTATTATAACAATGACAATAATGCGAAGTGATTACGTCATTGACACGTAATTTGAAACATCAATTGAGTGCACAATTAATAATCATAGCCAAGGGCGTAACGAAGGGGTTGAGAATTTTCAAAAAAATGTTTGAAAAATTTTGTGAAACTGCGAAAATTTGCCCAATTTGTCTACGTCCATGAAGATATGTATCCATGAAGATATGTATCCGTAGATATGTATCTATATAAGTGATTTTGTGTGTGCGTGTTTATTACGTTTAATACTATATAGAGACGTTCAATTAATTTACTAACTATGCCCTTTTGTTGCCGTCGGTTATTAAGCAGAAAGTGTTAAATTGGATGTTGATTTTTCGGGATTGACAAGGTGAGCATGATATGTGATATGATATGAGCGATATAGGGAATAGAACTTTTACAATGGAAAATATTGCATATTGTTTGTGTATAATTCAATTTATCGAAATGATAATAAAATACATAATAGAGTGTAGCAAGTAATAATAGTAATAATAAGTCGTAATAATAGTGTTTGCAAATATTTCCAATAAACTTTATTCAAAGCAAGTGCTTTCTATAGTATGTGCTTGGCAACTATGTAGGACGACTAACTTTGAAGATAATTATTTTAGCAGCTGTTGAATCAAATTAACTTATTGAATCTCGTTCGCTAGCAGACACTATTTTCATACAATTCAATTATTGTACAGTGGATACCCGTTTAAAAATGATTTTTCTACTCTCCACACATACTGTGAATAGTGTTATAATTTTGCCTTATACCAAGAATCGGACACCAAGTCAAGTATATATGCTCTTTATCTGTCTGTGTGTATTGGCTTAATCTTTGAAATACTCGTATTGCTTTGAAAGATGGTATGACGACTTTTTATAACAATAAGCACCATACTAGCCCCTAAACAAAATGCATTGCATTTACATTGTTGTATCGAAAATGTTTTAATTTTAGCAATTATTTTTAAAATAATAATTATTTTGAAATAGGTTCACTACATACAAAATACAATTAACTTCGCCATTAGCTCATTTAAGATTATGCAAAACCCTGTGCCCAGAAACATACATATATTAATATAAATATTTTAAAATTGTATATTGAAAATATTTAAATGTTATTAATTTAACATGATTTGATTTAAAATCTGAAGTCAATTCCAGCGTTGCCAAGAAAAAAGAAAGTGTTTCACCGAAGTTAAAGTTTTCTCTTGCTTCACGCATACTTTTTCAGTATGTTGTAAGACAGAAAGTGAGGAGGAATTTGCAGTAGGTTAACAATAAACAACTTTAACTTCGGTTGTAAGAAGCTCTAATACAATTCACACTAAATTTCGAATAGTCTTGTAAAGCATAAACAGGTGAAGCAGGTTTGTATTGGAGCTACGCCACGTCCATTAGTAACAGGATACGGCCATTAGTATATGTGTGTGAAACGACCACCATATCGAATTTCAAGCTGATGCTGTCTTAAATAAATAACTTTTTCATACAACAGCACAAAAGTGGTCGGTGGGTTTATATGGGGCTACCCCAAAAACTGGGTGGGACACACCCATTAATATATTTATGCGAGGCGGCTACCCATAAGAAGCCATCATATCAATTATCAATTTTCAATGGTTAGGTCCGACAGAATGCCAATAAGAGCATGGAGGTCAAAATTTTGCTTACCGAGAAAAATAATTTCATTTATATTTCTGTTTTAGAATAAGCATTTCAACAAAACCTTTTTTTTAAATTGTTTTCCCCTTAGTAACTTTAGTTTTAGTTATATGATATGGTATTTGTAGTTGTGTTGCATATTCAAAAATTTACGAAAAATTTGCGATGAAAAAATCTACAGTAGTTTTCGCTGTATTTGATATTTTATTTAAACTATTTTATTTTTCATATTTGCCCCTATGATTAACAAGTTGTGCGACATAAATTATAATAGAACAAGAAAGAAACTTCAGTCGAGTGTGGTCGACTTCGAGATACCCTGAACCTCGTTTAAAGCTCCTTATATGAACCATACATATTATATTTTGTTATATTAGATTTGTTGAAATATTACAATTAAATAAAAATAAATCCGAAATATTTTCATACAAAAACTCAAGCAAGCGGCTATTCCTTGATGTGGTCCGATCTGGGCTTATATGAAATATTTTGTAACAATTGACGCAATATACGCCAAGTTTAGTATTTTTAGTTTAATTAAAAATGTACTGATCTGGACCTATGCGTAATATTTTATTAAGATTTACATTAGATACGCCAAATTTGGCTTTTTTAGTGTAGCAAACAACATAATTTCTTAAGTTATTGTATAAATAAAGATGTGTCCATTTTCTTTTGCCCTTTATTTCATGCTAAAATTCGAAATATCTAATTTGTAGCATGAAACCAAAATACTAATTTTTTTAATTAATTGCATAATACTAGTTTATAGCGGAAATATCCGTGAATTGCACTCATGAAATCATAGGGAACTTCAATCATCCATTTTTCATCCCATTGAAACGTAACGTAGTCAAGGCTTTTTTCCTTTATATAGTTCAAGGGATTTGGCAGTAAATAAAAGTTATATTTTGTTCTTTTTTCTATCAAAATATTTTAATTTTTTGTCCGATCGAGGTTTGCTAGGGCTTGAATTTTTTGTAATTGCATAAACGGCTGATAAAAAGTGCGAATTTTGTAATATTAGAGTTATTTGTTGTGTAATAAATTACTTAGAGTTTGAACTTTCCTCAGAGGTTGGGTGTCTGTTAAACACACAAATTAATCACATTTCTTATGATATATTTATAAATGGTTACCCATCAAATATTTAAATAATGGTTAAAATCGTTTATAAATATTTTCAATAAATTTTAAATATTTATAAAAGAAGTTACTTTTAGCTGGCCCTCACGTATGAAGTGTTACTTTTGGAAATAGGAAATAGAGTTTTTCGTGGTACTTGTACATATGTATGTGCATGCACAACTGTCATTGTAGACACCATATGTCGTTGGTAGCATCTTTACATTGCTTAATCAATTAAAAGTTTTCTAATTGAATTTCATGCTCGGCAAAAATTAAGAACATTCTCTGGGGTTAACGTCTTTCTCGACTTTGTCAACTTTCGCTATTATTTTGCTGGACGTTTCGCTTGTTTTCTTTTCCCTTCTTCACAATTTCGATTTTATTTTATGCTATCTAGTTCGTGGTTAAAGAAACTTAAGTAAAAAACTAAATAACAAGAAATGCCAAATTGGCATCCTATTTATATAATATGATTTTTTTACAATCTTCACACAGAATAGTATTATAATTTAGTCACAGTGTTTGCAACGCTCTGAAGGAAGCATTAGAGACCCTATCAAGTATATATTCAAGGTGGTCGCAAACGAAACATGGCTTTTTAAAAATAGCAGTTTCTGGTGGCGCCACCTATTGGTAGGTACATGCGTTGGAAAGGTATATCCTTCACTGACATATTTATGTCAAGCGGACCACTACAAGTGAAAGTGAAAAATGAATCTCGAACAAAGAGCAAATTTTAAGTTCTTCACCGAAACGTTCCAAATGATGAAACAAGTTTATGGAGACAATTGTCTATCCCGTAGCAATTTTCACGAGTGGCTTAAACGTTTTCAAGAAGGTCGTGAAGACCTCTTTGACGATGAAAAGTCGGGCCGGCCAAAATCAGTGTAAAGAACATTGAAAAAGTGCTTGAATTCATACAAAATGAGCCGAAATCTTCGTTGCGTTATATGGAAATGGAATTAAATATTCCCAAAGATTCGATTCATCGCATTTTGACGGAGAAAATGGTTCTACGGAAGGTGTGTTCACAGTTTGTTTCGCACAAATTGCGCCATCTCATCAGTCGACACTTATCACCCATTTTCTCATCAAAAAGGCATTTTAACCATCAACCATTCACCGTACTCGCCTGATTTGGCTCCGTGTGACTTTTATCTATTTGGAAAACTTCATTTGCCTATGAAAGGACACCGCTATGAGGACATTGAGGAAGGATTATGAGGAAGATTCATTTTTCGACCGATGCCCAAAAGATACTGTTACTGTTAGCGCGATTATCTCGCTTGTCATAAAATTTTTACAAGATGTAAGTGAAGGATGTACCTTTGAATTAAAGCAATTATTAATGAATGTTTTTAAATAGATAACTACATACAAATGGTGATTCAAATAATTAATACTGACATTGTCTAAATTTCTCATTTATATCAGTACACATTTCGGGTTCAACGCCCGCTTGATCCAAAATTTCTCAATTTAATACTTTAATTTAATTCATGCCAAATACTAATTTAAATAAATTTTATTATATTAAAATTTTTGAAATCTAATTATCAATTTTTTTTTTTTTTATTATTATTAATTTACAATCTATCAATAAGACAATAAGTAAATTAGTTGAAAGTTCATAATATAACAGAAATAGCTGTACTCCAGTGAGAACAACTATTATATTCAAAATTCTATAATTAAGAGTTTATTTACAATATATACAAAATTTAATCTCTAAAAGGTAAATCTAACACATGATTTCTTTTAAGTCTTCGAGTTGTATCGCTATTATCTAGTAGGCCTATTGCCAAAACATTTAAATGATCATGTAGTTTCTCAACATACCTTGTGCTTATTCTATGTATTTCATCTTTAATGTATGGAATATTTAAATCTTGTGAATTTGGTCATTAGCCACAAACCAGGGGGCGTCAACAATAAGTCTAAGCGTTTTGGACTGATATCGTTGAAGAATTTCAATATTTGATTGGCTTGCAGTTCCCCATAATTGGATAGCATATGTCCACACAGGCTTTAAAATAGCCTCCTTGTAAAGCCGAACTTTGTTCTCCGAACTAAGCTGCGATAAGTATCAATTAAAAAAAAAAATTTAAAACTGAAGTAAGACACGAACGTTGCCGAGTTAAAAGTATAAGTGTGAATGGTATTAAAGCATCCACCGAAGTAATTTTTCCTGTTTTTGTATATAAAAAACGTGGTTTGTTTTAAATTAAACATTTTTTTTTTAAATTAATTATTAAAAATCCAATCTAAAAAATAACAAAGCAACCTCCATAGCAAAACTATACACCAAACTACCACTCACATACACTCCCATCTACAACACCAGTAACAGACTTGAAATAACTCTAACTACAAAACCATATAGCCCTACTGGAACGCATCTCACAAACCCTCAACCTTCCAAAACCTTGACCCAATCCACACTCGCAAATCCTTCCCCTAACAACACAAAACTCATCTTAAATTTACTTATAATAAATACTTATTTACTTATTTAAATAAAGCACTTAAGTTAGAATTGGAGGTCGGAATCTTTACTATGTCCCGAAAGAACATTTACTTTTTACAGATAATGGCTTATAAACGAAGACTTTTGACTTCACATAGACTTCACACGATCTAGGCGGCCACTCGACAGGTTCGAAACGCGAAATTATGTGCTTACCAAAATGATTTCTCAATAAAGCTATTTTTTCGAGGGCTGTGTGTGCCGTAACACCGTCTTGTTGAAACCAAATGTCGCCGACATCGCGGGCTTCAATTTCAGGCAGCAAAAAGTCTGTTATCATAATGTGGTAACGCTCGCCATTGACAGAGTTGCTAATTCATTTTTAAAGAATTACGGACCGTTGATTCCATCAGCCCATAAACCACACCAAACAGTGAATTTTTGTGTATGTAACGGTAGTTCGAAAATCTCTTCTGGTTGCTCATCAATTGCAAAATTTAAAACTGAAGTAAGACAATAACGTTGCCGAGTTAAAAATCCCGAATCGTATGCGGTAATTTTGCCTATGGCCGTTTGACACACGACTAACAATCAGCAAATTGTTTTCCCCTTCATTGCTCTGGGATTCTAAACACGACAGAGACCTTGCGAAAGGGATAGCTATATACATAAAGCAATATTTTTCACATCGACTCGTATACGTCATACATCACTTTTTTATGTTTCTATTAAAATATACAGAATCAATAGAGAAAAGCAATTGTCTTTGCATTATTCATTATTTCTATTTTTTTCTTGTTATATTGTGCACTAGTACACTTTTTGTGTAAAGAGTGAATGAAGAAATAATCCAAAACGCCATAAAAATATAGATAAATACAATATTTCTCCCGAAATTTTGGTACTTTGTCATTTTTGAGTCCAGAGTTGTCTCCTATTTCGCATAGATTTTCATATTAATATGGTATTTTTGCTGTTTAATTTCCTGTTGGTTTTCGTTTCACTTTTTGATGAAACTCTCGCACCTGTAGAATTTTGAATGAAGGGGAAAACAATTTGCTGAAATGTGCCTCATGCAATAAATCTGATATCTCGAATTATAGAGGTAAACAAAGTGCTATACCTAAATTGATTTAAAAAATTATAACTGACCTATTGCAACGATCGCTAATGTCAGTTGTTAGCCCAGCGTCTTAGCGTGTATCAATGCCACTTTATACTCATATATAAATTAAATGCTATTGGGTTTCCTCCTTCTTCTGTAAATTGGTTACAGTCCTACCTTGTTGATAGACCCTATCCTTATTCTGGTGTTTCACAAAGTAGCCATCTCGGTCCATTAATATATTTCTAAATGATCCTCCCGTAGCTATCAATCATGCTCATACACTAATGTTCGCTGATGATGTCAAACTTTATGTGTAGTATTCTGATGTTTCCCTACATAGACTATTACAAGCTGATTTGAATTCGTTACACACCTGGTGTTTAACAAAATATCTTAACCTAAATATTTCTAAATGTAAATGTATGACGATCCATCTCAGAAAACTTATTATTAGTACATACTTTCTAGATACTCATAGCCTTAGTAAGGAAATTTGTATGAATGATTTAGGCTGTCTTATGGATCAAAATTGAGCTACAACAAACATTTTGTTTCTATAGAAAATAAAGCTAAAGGTGTTCTTTATATTGTGTTGGTCCAAAAAATGTTATGACCCTTATACTACTAAACTTCTGTGTACTTCACTAGTTCGTCCGATCTTAGAATTTGCATCATGTAATTCATCAAGATTGCGTTGAGTCTGTTCAAAATTCGGCGCAGAAAGGGTGAATCTTCATTGAGTTGTTGTAAAGCCCATTGACTAAAATAAAAACGTAAATTCAAGTCTGGCGGCTTCAATTCTTGAACGAGTTGGATTTTGTAAGCCTTTAATCCAAGATCATGGCGTAAAATTCGCCAAGACGTTCCATACGAGAGGCCAAGATACTGCGCACGGTGCCGAATCGATTGGTCATGGTATTCAGCCACACTCTCCGCTACAGCCGCATTATTCTCCTTACTACGGGCTGAATTCGATCGCATATCATCCAATAACGTACACTGGGACTCAAAATTGCAGATGGTATTGGCAATAGTGGGGTCGGATGGTCGATGATGCACACCATATGTTGCTAGAAGTGCACGAAAAACTTTTTTCACAGAACTCTGACTTTTGTAATACAGCTGAACAATTTTGATTTGTTGCGGTGTAAGTCGTTCCATGATGAATTACCAGCAATACTGAATAAAAATAAGATGACAGTATGACAACAGTTACGCGTGATCTGTAAAATAAACACCAATGAAAAAATAAACCTCTAAATAAATCATATAAATTGCAACAAAAAAAAAACAAGAAAAAACGTTCGGTTGAACCGAAGCTCTAATACCATTCACACGAAATTTTAAATAGTATTGTAAAATATAACAGTGGGGGTTTAAATAAGGGCTACCCCAAAAAGTGAGTGGTACATGCCCACTAGTAGATGTGTATGAAGCGATGTAGTAGACGTGTAAGATGCCACCATATCGAGTTTCAAGTTGATATTGATATTGACGTATTTGAATTTGTATTTGTATTTTTTTTTATTTTTTAAATATACGCAATTAATTCTTTATATTGTTTAGTAATTAAAAAACTCGAACTCAAATACAAATAAAATAAAAATCTATTCTTATCAAATCAGCCGTGTTTGATCAGCAAATATTTGGGAAATTAAATTCAACATCTGTTTCTGAATTTTCGATTAAAGTTTTCCGCTTCACTTGCGGTGGCCAAAAATATTAACAATGACGTAAAAGTCTGCGTTATGAATCTGATACTAGAAATAAAAAATAAAAGAAGTAACATCTGTGGTCTAGGTGCTCGACTGTATTATACCCTGTATACGCCATTGTCTTAATTTCCCTTCAGATTTTAGTTTCACCAAACTATACTACAAAGCGTGTTAAATTATGTTTGAGGGAATTTTAAAATAATTCAAGCTTAATAATTTTTTTTGCCACTGCGGCAAAACGGTTGCAAGTTACAATTTTAGCAGTGCGGTACGTTTCTCTCCGCCTTACATAAGGACGGATCGTGATTTTATTGCTTTATGTATCGTAAGATTTCCTGTTATCCAATGATAACGAAATGGGGAAGACGTTATACTTGCCCAGCATGTTCTGTTGCATTCTTGCAAGTAAGGCTCTCTTTCATTCTTCTGTGTATTTGCTATTGCATTATCCCCTTCTAAAACACAGAAGAATGAAAGAGATCCGTACTTGCAAAATTCGAAAGACATCTTTCGCATGCCAATCAAATTAGTTATTCCTTTTCGTTGTTACAAATACAGCCGAAAAAACGGTATCGTATTGGCTTTTATAAAGAAGTTGTTCATGAAAAAACATGAACAACTTTGGGCGACTACCCCAAAGTGTGGGTGAAGTATACCAATATGGATATACTATAAATTTTGAATATAAATAATATAAATAAGTATAGGTGTTCGATTTCAAATAGCTCTCTAAATTTAAAAAAAAAAAAAAATAATAAAAAAATAAATGCGTACAGATGGACTCGGTGAGCTGATCAAGAATACGAGTATATATATTTTATGGGTTCTACGATACGCAGCTTAATGTGTTACAAACTTTCTGACAACTTATAATACGATTTCACACTATGGTATAAAAGATAATTAAAAAAAAACTTTGTGAACAAATTTAGACAGTACAAAGATCCTTTACGAATTATGTAGCATGGAAGTCAATCCAAATTGCTTTGCAACGATTATGATTTTGAAAGTTGCTCGAGGCCCACACAATGACTAAGCTTTTAAATAAGGTGCCTTGATGGCTTATGTTAGTTTTTATTGTTTTCTTTATTTTATCAGCCAAAAAGTTGTTTACAATACATGCAATTTAAGATACATTGAAAATTTGCCTGCAGCTTTTTGAATATTTTGTTTGTTTTTCTTTTCGCGGAAGTTGAAAAACCAATTTTGTAGTCATTTCCGATGTACCATTTTTGAGTTCCTGTTTCAAGGGAATTATTGTTTTCAAAACGAATTGCGTTTTGTTAATGCAAATAAATAAATAATTCGTTGCTATTTGTTATTTGCTATTTGTTTTGTCTCCCAAGCATTATATAATGCATTGGCTCCAAAATAACTTCTTGAGATGACAGAGCAAAAGTACGAACAAAACAACAACAAATAAATTGCTGCAGTCGACTGTATTGTACTTCGAGATACCCTGTATCTTGCCTAAGGACCCTTATTTAAAGTAGAGGTCCGATCTGATCCTATGTGATATATTTTATTAGGATTGGCGTAAGAAATTCCAAATATTGGCATTTCCATTTTAATTAACAGCAAATCCAAAACTATTTTCAAACAAATTTTAAAAATGTAGGGCTGGTTTGTATGTGGGCTATCCCTTATAGTAGGATTGACACGACCATTTTATACATTCTGAATACGGAATATAAGAATCTAAGGGCCATTTTCAAGATTTGAAACATATTAAAAAGTACATGCTATTACTGGAAATATATTGAGTAGTGAATTTCACGACTTCACATTAGTAATAAATTGAATTTAAGTATCCCTGCAGCATAAATCGATTTTTGAAAAATCGTTAAATGTTCTCTTCTTTTTCGGATGAGTCCAACAGGTGATCAATGCTGAAGAGGTGGATAGTCCATGCATCTGCACAAAAGAAAACACATAAAACACACATAAAAAGTATAATTTATATATGTATGTATGTATGTTGCATTCCATAGTTCCAATAGGTTCAATAATAAAAAATTTTAATTTTGTTTTTGCTTTTGCTTTGGTTTTGATATCGAAATTGTAAAGTCAAATTGGCAGCTCTAAGACTAGTATCATTGAAATATATATATATTGGGTGTTCGAACTAGGCATTACGTTTTATAGGCTGAATAACAGTGGTGAAATTAAATTCTAGGGTGGAAAAAATGAGCTATGAAAGTGGCCCTAAATAATCAAAATTTTTAATGCACTATCTTTTACAGTTTCAAAGATATTTTGTCATATTTATCGGTTGGTCACACGCACGGACAAACGGACATTACTATATTGCCTTGACTTTTGATGCTGATCAAGAATGTATATACTTGTACTACATTTTGGCTTTTAAATGTTTGCATAGACATAATATACGTTTTTACTCTATGGACACGGAGTATAAGATTTTTGCTGCTTTTGACGCCCTAGAGCAGTTTGTCTTTCAGTATTATTTGCCATGATTCTTTGAATTGTCAATAACTAAAGACTACGATAGAAGGTCGACAATTCGAAAAACAAAGTCCAGTCACTTGCTAATGGAAAACATTTGCTGTTCAGCTGTCACCAAGAGATAAATTCCACATTGAAACTTTTCTAACTTGTGTGAACTCCTTAATCACGCCGCTCTTACAACGAAAATAAGAACATATGCATATATAGATGTTTGCGAAAAATTTGGAATTGTGTGTGAGCTTACATGAAGAATGCATGAAAAGTTGCATGCTTGAAAAACATTGTCGATAGTTAGCCAGATGATTTAAATTAACTCTTGGAAAAATATCTTTATCGCGGTGAATAATTGCAGTGGAGAAAACTCATAAAAAAACAAGCTTGTCTTACCAATCATTAAGTTTTAAGTATTGAAAGTGACATTCTCCGCAATTTATAATGTCGGTTCGAAAAATACGCACAAAATGCCTCTATCTTGACCTCAAATCTATATACATATATACGTGTATATACATTATATGACTTAACGAAAGAATTATTAGAGAGATCGTTATGAAATTCATCATCAAAATTTCCGGGATGTGTGGTCACCATACACGGTATGATCTAAAAATAACCGAACTTTTTAGTTATAAAATAAAACGAGCATGGTATTATGTTTCAAAGCTAATATTTATTAAAAAATACGATCCATTTAACTCAATACAACTTTTGGCGCGCTCAACCACCATAGACTTTTTAAACTCGCTTTTTGGGATGTTCCTTAGCACCTGTGTCACGGCTGCTCGTATAGTTGGAATGACATTGTAAAAAGCTTCTTTCATTGCAGTTTACATTTTTGGGAAGAGAAAATAATCGCACGGTGATAGATCAGGCGACTACGAGGGGTGGTCGATGAGACAAATCTGCTTTTTGATCAAAAATTCAACTGATGTGGAAGAAAACGTGCACACTCCTTTCTTTTACCCAAAGCTTCAGTTAATATTTTGAAGATTCTACAGTATTTATTTATTTATGAAGGGGACATATATAAACCTCGAACTTAAAGGTCTATTGGTTGTCCTACTGAGTTAGACCTGCCTAAGCCTATTTATTGACTGAATCTTAGTACTTTCCTAGGGTCCAAACTACTCACTTGCTCGTTTCTAATAAAGTGATTACCTAGCAACTGCAGTCTGCTTCTAGCTACAGCTTCACATTCTGCAAGAATGTGAAGAGGGGTCTCCTCTTCATAGTCACACAATTTGCATTCGGGTGAGTTATGTATCCCCAAAACATATAAATGTTTCTTTAGTCTAATCTCTTAATATTCTTAGTTGGTTCCTACCTAACTGAAGCAAAGTTTTCGATCTATTCGGGTTGCAGCCTCCTAGAAGTAACTTTGCTTGTCTTAATCCTTGGCTTGTAGCTCAGTGATTTCCTTTTCCTGTATCCTTCTCTTTGTGGAATACTTCCGATATAGTATGTCTAACGATGCCACAATATCTGCTTGCTCATTACCCGGATTATTGTTATTACCCGGCACCCACAGTAGAGAAACTCTGTTATGTTCGCCTAGTTTTCCAATAGTCCATATGCTTCTAGTACTAACTTCGTCCTATCTACGTTGGAGTTAAGTGCCTTCAACGCAGCCTGGCTGTCTGATATGATAGCAATATCACAGTTGCGATAGCCTCTATCTGGGTTGAATTGCGCACATCTGATTATCGCACACATTTCTGCTTGGAAGATACTGGTGTGTTTTCCCATTGACACTCAATAGTGAGTCCTTAGGCCTTCAACTCCTAGGCCTGTACCAAGAATTGCCTTCGTGCATTTTCTTATGGTTTCTCCATGTGTGTTTTCCATAGGAGCTTACTGTCTAGTGTTACCCCCACATATTTGACCTTATTGCTAAATTCTACTGTGACCTCTGAGAGCCTTATCTCTTTTAATCTAGGAAGCTTATACTTCCTAGTAAATGGCACAATGGTCGTTTTGGCAGGGTTGATGTTAGGTCCCACCACACCGCACCACTCTTGTGTGATTTTGAGTCCTCTGTTGATTATGTCACAGTGTCTCTTCAATCTTCCCACTAGCTATTATAACGATGTCATCTGCATATCTTCGGCATCGTATCCCATTTTCGGATAGTCTACATAGTAATCCATTTACGACTAGGCTCCACAGAAGAGGAGAAAGTACGCCCCCCTGTGGGCTACCCTTAACTGTTTGTATCCTAATGCTTGTACCATTCACTCTAGTCCCAGCTGTTCTTGTCCTCAATAATGAGTGTATCCAATTCACTATGATTGCGTCTACTCCCCTATCTATTAGTGCGTTACATATTGTTGCGTGACTTGTATTGTCAAAAGCTCCCTCAATGTCCAGAAAGGCACATAAGGTTATCTCCTTCCTTTCAAGGGATGCCTTAATTGATCCCGTCAGGTTAAGCAGTGCGGTGTCAGTCGACTTTCCCATGTGCCTCCTGGGAAATGGGAAATGGGTATCCAGGAGTAGCTGAATTTTCTGTACAGACCTTTGATTCGGCCCTCATGTCACCAGGGTATCTGGATCAACACAAGCCCCAGTTGTTGGTTGGTGAATGTCCTCACTATGATGGCCGACGCCGCCTTGGCGTGATGGACATTCACCTGGGCTACGCTGATGCTTTCCGGACTATAGTCCGGCTCATACGCAGAGTGTTCTGCTCCCCTAGCTCCTCTTCGGTGAGCGCCCTATCCTCACCTTCTAGGAGCTATTCTGCCTCCCTGAATTCCTGGGAGGAAAGTAGGGGCTCGATTTGTAAGTCCGAGCCATCAGAAATAGGCGTCTCAGGCTTATTTTCAACGTCAACGTCATCGACTCCTCGTCGATGCCCACTATCATCAGCTGTCCGCTACTCTCCTGCCTCCGCGAGATCACCTTCCAAAGGAGCGTGTTCAATCTTTCGTTTTCCCCTGACATCTTGGGAGGAATAGGTGGATGACCTCCGATGGCGGAATGTTGTCACCCATGACGGCTTTCAGTGGATGGCCTTCCCAGCACCCCAATACAGGAGCGCGCAGCTGCAGCCACTCCACAGTGTGCTCATCCGCACAATCCACCAAGAGCATGCCTAGCCGAAAATGTACTTCGTCGAACTTGATTTTGTGCGCCCAGCCTTTTGTTACCTCGCATAAGATGGCATCTTCCAGATCCGTCAGCTCATCTGATGTCAGCATTATCTGAGGACTGTCCTCAGCTAATACTGCCACCTTCGCTGATTTGACTACACTGGCGTAGCTGGCTGCCGGTTGGCTGCCCCTTACAGTGATCTGCCTTCTGCGGGTGCTTCCTCTACTGGCTGCCATCGCTGCCGCCGCTGAGGTAAACGGCAAGTCGTCGCCCTCCGTTCTTGCAGCATCAGTCCTGCTGTGTTTTTCTGCCGCGTGCTCGGGAGGAGTGAGCTTCCTATTCGCTCACTTACTGGCTGCACAACTGTCCTATGTCTTAGATACCACTTCACGCCCGCTTCACTAAGTCCTGGCTGTGCTGGTGGTGGTAGGAGCGGATTTTATCCAGCGTCGTTTTCTTACACTGCTGTGGTGTTTTGGTGGCAGCATCATAACTTTTACCTTGAGCATGAGAACGTGCGGCAATGGTAGTCATTGTTGTAGTTCTTTCCGCTCTCGGTCGGTTCGCCACTGCTGACCTTTCAGCATTGTATGACCTGGTCTGACTGAATTAGCAACCGGCGCACGGATACGTTCACGTACCGTTGTTGGACGGGCTTCATCCAATCGTTGCTCTTCAAGCTGCTTTGCAGCTTGTTCGCAGTGCAGTCCCGCGGTAATTTAATATTTTTATTAGTTTGGTTCATATTTGAACCCACGATTTGCGCAGATTGAATGTCCATCTGTGCAGAGATCCGCTATACACAGATAAGTTCACAGTTACTCTCCGAGGCGACCAGTTATCGAAGAGGCGATTGTACAGTAAGATGAATTTAATTCTTCTGCCAGCATTCTCACAGAAATTTTCATCGATAGCGATTATTTCACTTACTTTTTCCACTAACTCAGC
The DNA here is from genome assembly GCA_035044765.1 of Leucophenga montana. Lineage (NCBI taxonomy): Eukaryota > Metazoa > Arthropoda > Insecta > Diptera > Drosophilidae > Leucophenga > Leucophenga montana. Next base: position 503,611 of record JAWNNQ010001476.1, on the reverse strand, counting down.
ACGATTAGATGCTTTGGGTCTTCCAGGTATTAGATCATCATTTGAATCATCACGCCCTTTTTTATATCGTGTAAACCACGAGTAAACTTGAATACGACATCATACATTTCACACTATGTGTGAATGGTATAAAAATTTACCTTTCTAACACTGCCAACATTTAATAGATGGCGCTACGTGTTCTATGATTTAAATTAAAAGTTGGGTTATTTTTAGATACACCTTGTATAACAGTTAAACAAAGGGGACATATCTGTGAGTCGGTATTTTAGAGCTAAGCAAGATGCATGTTACTAGAGACTAAATGAATAAAACTACATATTAATAAAAGTATTAATGTCGCTGTTATAATTAATAAAGCTAAATGTGATGGTGTGGTGCGTCATATGAGGAAAGAATGTTGTGTGATTGTATTATTACGGGAGTATATGACAAGATACTTCAATTAAAGTTGTTGAACAGATGCGATGAGGAATTAAGTCATGTGATTAATGTGTGCAAAACTTTTGAAGCGGCTAATATCAACAAAAGCATTTTGGAATCAAAAAAGCAATTAGTTGCTGCAATTTCATCGCCAATGGATGATGCATCGGGTGTGGTTGACACCATTAACCGCCAAGTTTGTTTTAAGTGCGGGGGCAATTGGAGTACAGCTCACAAAAATAGGTGACCAGCAAAGGAATTCATTTGTCAATGCGGAAAGAAGGGTAATTTTATTCGGATGTGTCGGAAAAAGAATTACAAAGCAAATATAAAAACAACGGAACTGAGAGAACAAGTAAAATCAAGAGTCAACAATCTTAACTGGAGTAACCAATGTGAAATAGCTAGGGAAAACAACAAGGTAGAACATACATGCTAGATACGGGTGCAGATGTTAACTGCATTCCATTAAACATTTTTTAAAATCTGAAGGAACAAAATGACCTCTCTGTATGACTATAATAATAATAAGCTAAAAGTGTATGTACTAGTAGATACAAAATTAAGAAAGGAAAGGGTAGCTAAATTTTTGGTTGTAAATGAGGCAATGGAACCGACACTAGGACGTGAAGATTCTATTGTATTTGAATTAGTTGAACGCTTGGAAATTGATTCAATTAGGTTACCGGATTTTAAAGAAGAAATTCTTAAGGCAAACGTGACGTTTTTAATGGACTTGGAAAAATTACAATTCATTTAAAGGATGACACAAACGCAAGTGTGCATTATAGAAAACGTTTTCCAAATACAATAGTTAGAAAATTAAAACAATGATGCAGGATGGAATTATTTCGCATATATATACAAATAGTTGAAAAACCGGACGGTGATTTTCGAGTTTGTTTAGATTCAAAAGCGCCTAATGAGTGTATGAAAAGGGAACATCTTTTATTCCCACAATTGAACATTTTATATCAGAACTCGCTAAAAAAAGGGGTTTTACAGTGCTTGATTGTTCTAATGGGTTCTGGCAAATGGAATTGGATGACAAAGTTCTGAGCTGAAGATACAAATTTAACCGACTTGCATTCTGATTTATTTGTGCACCAGAAATATTTCAAAAAGTCATTGTAAACATTTTTGGTGACTTACCGGGTGTTTTAGTATATTTTGATGATATTGTAATCATTGCAGAATTTGACAGGGATCGTGGTGCTTCAATGGTGCTTGAACGTGCTCGTTTGAACAACTCTAAGAAAATTCAGTATCGTAAATCAGAAGTTAAGTTCATGGGACATATTCTTTATTAATATTAAGTTCATGGGACATATACTATTAAGCCTGCGGAGAAATACAAGGATACTTTTTTGGAAATACAGAAGGCGATATATAAACGTTTATTGGGACTTTTCAAAAATATTTGGCTGGGTTTATTCCAAATTTATCAAAATTAGCTGCGGAAATGCGAAGATTAACTAGGAACGATGTTCATTTTGAATGGAATGAAATTCATGATCGGGAGTTAGTAAATTTACTATCAATAATTACTTTGGAGCCTCTTTTAATGGCATATGATCCTAAAAAGACAGTTATCATTAAAAAAAAAATACATCAAAAGACGGACTAGGATCAGTGTTAGTTCAAGACGGAAATCCAATCGCCTTTGCTTCTCGGACTCTAATTAAAAGTGAACCAAAGTAGGCGGAAATTGAGAAGGGTCGTTTAGTAGTTGTATTTGCGTGTGAGCGTTTTCATTATTTTATCTATGGAAAGTGATCACAAACCACCTGAAGCTCATGTAAAGCGTGATATTGATGATGTATCTCCAAGGTTGAATTGCAGAGGATATTGGTTAAGTGGCTCCATGAGCCTCATATGGGAATTGACAAAAAACACTTGCAAGAACTAGGAAGTTGTATTACTGGCCGGGGATAACGACTCAAATTAAAGAAATGATTGAAGCATGAAATGAGACAGATCGTGAGGAGACAGATTCGTATCGTACATGTTGCAATTCACGCGACTAAATTGAAAAGAAACTGATTTTATAAACATGCTGTTACAGAATTTTTTTAGATCGATTTGAAAATGACTATTGACAATGATGCACTTTTTATATTTAAAATTCACTTTTCAAAATAGAACTTAGTATATCTAAATTATAGCTAAATCAAATAAATTTAAATAGCCATATTTAATTGGGTGTCGGCCATATTGACTATGTTAAATTAGGAAGTAAGTTAAGCCGATCTTCACTGTTATATGCCCTTTTCATTAAATTTATGCAGCAATTTCCTTCACACAAAAAAAAAAAACTGCTGACAAATAGCATGGATTTGATTTGATTTTTCTAAGCGCTGCACATTTTTGTTGTTATACATGGTGTCTCAAAAAAAAGTTAACATTTAAAAAATCGATAAAAAAAAGTAAGTAGTTTATTGAAAAAATGTTTATTACATATTAAAATACACACTTTGGGAATTTATTTCTTAAAAATGATATTGTCCAAATGTAAACCGTTGCGTTCACGGCATTCATTTAATCGAGCACTAAAATTTCCTATGACGGCTTGGCAGGTATTATCCGTGATGGCTGCCATTTCGTGACGGATATTTTCTTTTAATTGTGCCAGGGAAGTCGGTTTGTTGCCGTAAACTTTAGATTTGACGTAACCCCACAGGAAAAAGTCCATAGGAGTCGAATCGGGACTTCGTGGAGGTCAATTTATGTCACCTCTCCTGGAGATCAATTTGCACAGTAAAAATTTCATGAACTCGTGGTAGAGACCTGTTGGACGTGTGTGAAGTTGCTAAAAATGCGGAACAATGATGATCTATGCACGTTTAAAGCAACAGCACGTTTCCGAATCGAAAGGTCCGGGTTGTCACGAACAGGCTGAGTAACACTGTCTACGTTTTCGAACGTTCTCGAAGACCTTGGACGCCCGGATTTTTATTTTTCCAGCGTTGAACCGGCCTCTTCTAACTTCTCGACCCATTTTCCAATGAGTCGAGGGCTTGGCGCATCATTTATATGACGAACATTTCGAATACTGCAGAAATTTATACACGCTACAGTCGCTGAGTTACCTTTTTTGTAAAACTCCGCTCCCGAGAAACGCTCCATAGCGACTAAATTCCCAAAAGCTAGACTACCGATTGACATACCCCCCGCGGCCCTCGGAATAGTTGCGTTCATGTAATCAGCAAATCAAATGTGAACTTTCTGAATAAAAATGACAAAAAAAGACAAAGTTGCCATTTTCCCAAAAGCACTAAATTTGCACATGCTGCAGATATCTGCATGATCATGCGTTCATGCATGGTGTACATGTAACGAAGGATTGAGTGCGACAAGGGCTACTACAAAGTGCTATGTCGGTACCATCCTTGAAGGTGGGAGATTTGGTTATATTTAAAAAAATACTATTGCTAAAACTAAAAATAATGATTTTAATGCATATGATTTATTGTTTGAAGAAAATGTAACATCAAGTTACTCTGAAGCAAGCCAGAGATACATATTGTTAACCCAGTCAAGGAAAATGTAATGCAAAATAATAAAAATTATATGGAAAATATTGATGAAACCGCTGGTAGCAATGGTTCAGAAACAAACTCAGATGACTCTGCAGTAATTGTAAGGCCGACTTCAGGTATATATGTAACACGAAGCGGTCGGATCATAAAACCTCCTGAAAGGTATGACTGGTAGCTTGGTCCATGTAATAAGTGTTAAGATGCTTACTTTAAATTTGTTCATATAGTATTAGTTAATAATTTAAGTAAATTATTCATAAAAGAAAGAAGCGTGTAATGAGTAGGTTGTTATTATTTAGGTGCTTGACATTTTAGTCATGCACAGGCTAAGAGGAAGAAGTCAGTCGGTATTTTGGAGCTAAGCAAGACGCATTTTACTAGAAATTAAATGAATAAAACTACATATAAATAAAAGTATTAATGTCGCTGTTAAATTTAATCAAGCTTCTTATGGTAATGCTATCATATATTTTTTCATAGCATATTTTAAGAGATAATTCAAGTGTTTTGGGGCTAGGACCAATAAGCGCACATTATCTCCGTTTGATTTTGATAATGTATGAATAATTAAAGTTCGATATTTTAAATACTTCTATAGTATTACTTTGTGCCACAAAAATCATTTTAAAAGCCGTTGATTTTACGTTCTTGTGATAGTTTTATAGCTCATAGCTTTAATCTTTTGTATTAACGATTCGGGCATATGATATTCAACTCTGGCACTAGGTCTCAGCGCAACATAGATTCGTACATAAATATATCAAGAGTAATACAGCCAAGATTCTGAAAAAAAACTAATTCACTTCGAAATAGTTTTTTTTTCATTTATTTTCCTAAAAAGCCACACACTGCTGGGATTGATCTCAACATTTCTAAGTTTTATTATTGAATTATTACATATTGCCGCGAGCCGAACACAATAATCGTATCGTGTGCATTTTAAAATCATTCCTCAACGTATAAACTCTTGTGTGCTATATCGTGTGCAATTAATAAAAAGTTGTGCACACGAGCGAGCATATAAAAATTGCACGTTTAAAATTGAAGATACGTACATGTGCACATAGCGTGGTTACTTAATATTTTTGCTAGGTAACCCGTTTATAACCCACAATTTAATTTTAAATATTAATAGTTATTGATATAAAATAAAGTATTCCGTGTTATTTAGTTTTTAGGTATTTTTATTTTTTTTGTTGGTTTTTGTATAATTTTTTTTTTTTTTTTTTTTTGGGCCTTTATATAATTTTTTTCAATTTTTTTTTTGTTCGATTTTTTACAAAGTATTCGAACATACCCAAATATATAAAAAATAAATAACAAATATAAAATATTGCATTAAAGTAAATAAACGTATTGAATATGAAATGATTCTGAACTGTAGCAAAATAACTTTTTTTTTGTTGTTTTTTGTTTCATGGCTTATTTTTTAGCTTTGGGATTGTGTTTGTATGTGAAGAATTTTTTTTTTTTTTTTTTTTTTGACGACATATTTAGTTTTAGAAATCGTCATCTGCACGATTTTTGATAATGTTGCAAGAGCACATTCCTAAAAAGTCGTTATTCAAACCTGGTCCGTGGTGTATAGGACAGTGTATTTCGAGTTCGTCTTCCTCTTTGCCGAATGGGGCAGCCACTATTTCGAATTGCTTCTCATTTGATTCGATAACGCCAGCGGTGCGTGCATTGCGTAAGAAACTTGCCAATTTAGACTCTGGACGGTTAATGATATAAGAAACTTCCTCAGTATCGAAGCCGATAGGTTCCTTATGGCGGTTTCGGCTTACATGCTCTTGGTTATGGCCATCTGAAGATGTTAAAAATGCAACAATATTGTGTCAATTTATCACAGTACTGAACTACTCACTGTATTTACCAAAAAGCAAGTTCGACAACGCCATCAAATTAAAAGGGGAAGTCTCAGATAGTGCCCTATCAACGGTTATCATTGGTTCCTCGAGTCCAAGTGGTACTTCTTCAAAGCTATGCTCCATGATTCCTAAGCTGCGATGGCGTTCGGGTACTGCACGTTCAAACGTCTCAATTTCAGCATAGGGCATAATCATCATATCTTCCTCCTTGGGCTCGGTAGACTTATGCCAGGTGTGTCTCTTGTGCTTCTTCATTTCCGGTTTGTGCTCAGTAAACCTACGCAAGCCCTGGCGGTTCTCCATAAACTTAGAACGCAGTTGCTGCTTGTGCTTGTTGAGGGCCTCAGTTATATGTCGTACCAAGCGCGCATGCTTATCTGTATTAATATGGGCCTGCGAAGAGACATTAACAGCGGATATGTTACCAACCACGGCAGCGGCGGAAGCGGTAGCGTTGATCGGTTTGGCATCCTTGTCAGTGGCGCGTTTTATAGTCGTCATATTTCCGGCCAGTTTCGTTCCGTTAACCGTCTGCAAAACATCAGAAGAGAGCTCGTTTGCACGTTTAATCCGGCCAGCGTTAACGTGTGCATTGCCGAAAACAATGCCTAAAAAAAAAATATTTCAATTATAGGAAAACAAAATTTTTCCATGTGTAAAACAAAAAATTGTATGCAACATGCACTAAATATGTATGTACCTAGATTCGAGACAAAATGTAACCCTTAATCTTTTATGAAGATTTCGCGATTTGAATTCAGCTGCAATCGAACATTGTGTATTTCGCACATATGCTCAATGCGGACCAAGTTCAAAATGTTCAAAAATTGTTGTTTACTTACCGACCACAAAAAATCCAATTAAAGTTGGGTAGTACATCCTTCTCGTTTATCCTTTCGCGCTTTGTTGTTTAATATTGTATTATTCGAATGAGATGTTTCCTGCACGACTATTTTAATAAGACTGAAGAAAATTGACAGCGGCCTCGATAGTTTCAAATTTGATATTTCATAGCTTGCTTAGTGTTCAAATTTATATGTAATAACAATGGAACAAATATAAAATTTTTTCGTTAAAATATAATTTTTAATGTGTCCGCCTCCTTACAATCATATATATCCGCACAACCGGGTACCCAGTATAACGTGACCCTATTCAATTTTTCTAAACTGCTAGATTCTATACTAGCATAAAATTGATTGAATATGAGTTTAGTGCTCTAATCGTCTGTCGGAGAATATTGCAATATTTTGGTTCCTACACCACATCTTTCTATAGCATAAATTGCTACTTAAAGATACTGACTAGTTTAACTTAAGGTTCGGAGTATTTCTATCCTCAACAAAGTCCTATCTGCATTAGGTATAGGAGGACATCCGAAGCAGCAGTTGGACAGATGCGCATAGCTCCTGTGATGCAAATACTCATAGTAGTCAGTCTCTGATTCTTTTTCAGTTGTTTGCTGGCTGTATATTTTCACGCGATGGATAGATTTCCCTGCGATAGACCTTCATTCGATCATCACCATTGTCGCATTTCCCACGATAATGTCGTGTTTTATTTTCCACTAGATGGTCCCTTGCACGCGGCCCTCCCGGTTCCACTGCCACTCCTTCCCCCTACCACTCCAAGCCCCTGCCACTCCTTCCACATGCTCCTTTACTCTGCCTGCAATCTATTAAAATTAGAAAAATCTAGAAAATAATTTTCTGTTTATCCAATCGTCACGAAACTTCACAGGACTACCCACGGTACTATTTTGAATATTGCCACAAAATTTGATCAAAATCGGTTGAGCGTTTCGGAGTCTATAGGGAACATACATACATACTTCTATTTTTATATATATACAATATAAATTTAAATACACATATAATAAAGTAGTAATAAAATTTTAAAATCACCAACTCATGATAATTGACCGCTTTAGCTCATGACCAGCTGGTGCGGCATCTAGCGTTGAGTTGAACAACATCTAGTTCGCTTGCTAGCGCTTATGTGAAATTGTGTGGTCCTCCCCACCTTCCACATACATACATACTTCCATTGTTATATATATAGATTTTAGATTTATATTAATATTAATAAAAATAAATAAAATTTCTAAAATAAAAATGGCCTAAGTTACTCCTTATTACATCAGCTATCTGCCAGTGAAAGTCCCGTCAAAAGCGGTCCAGCCGTTTCAGAGATTATTCCAAACAAACAGACAGACAAAAATTGTACAAAAATTTATTTTGGTATATGTACCGTGTATACATCCATATGCATGTAGTAAAAAGCGGTTATTTTAATATTACAAACAGACACTCCAATTTTATTTATCTGTATAGATAGGTCGATTGTTACTCCAAGATACTTAATATCTTTAGATAATTCTTCTAAAGTACCATCCACTCTTATGGGTTTGTATAATTTAACTTATACTTCCTAGTAAATTCCCAATTCTGTGTGATTTTGATGCACAGTTTTTTTATTTTGATTTGGTTACATCAGAGATCCCATAAAATATATTTTCGTGATCAGCATGAAAAAACGAGTCGATCAAATTTTTATATATGAATACAATTTAATGTTTTACAAATTTTTAAACCATCATCACTTAAAAAATGTAAAAACATCATCAAAAGTAAAACACCAGCAAAAAGAGTGTGCATGAAGAGTACCGAAGTAAACGATTTTTCAGGTTTATAGTAGTCTTGATACATTGTGACCGCGGTTTGGTATTGTCAATCAGCCATTTGATGTTGTATAGCTCCCATTGAAATCATATTTTGTGGTATTGGTTTATATTTGAGTGCTGCGTGGCACAGCACGAGATAAGTCGATATATCCATGTGCGTCCGTCAGTCCAAGAGAAAGAAGTGCCACCGATTTACCGCAGTAGTAAGAATACACGCTCTATTTGATTTTTTATAATTTATTTGTTGTAATTTTCTAGTATGCTTTGATTTGCCTCAAACAATTTTTGTCATATTTTTCTATCCTATTTTGTACAGTTGGTGGCTTAAACTGCTGCAGGTCTATGCTAAAGTGCAGTGAGGAAAACTGCAACGGCTTGAATGTCTGAGCATGGCAGGTGCCATATGAACCTGTCCCACTGCTGCAATGTAGTGTCATTGGTCTTTGCACCCAACACTAAGATCTTTATTGCCATTGGTGCCTGGCCCATGTAATTTGACTCTAAGGTCAAATGTCCTGAATGTCCTGAGTACGCCAATAGTACCATCCTTTGAGATAGCAAAGCAGGTACTGGTATTTTTCTTCAAAGCAGGTATTGCGCTACTCTCCAACAATATTCAATAAGCTGCAAAGACGCGATCTGTTGAGTTTGTAGTCACAATGGTATCGAGACAATGGAAATGAGATTTTAACAAAATGGTCACTGCGAGACAGCCCCGAGCAGCCATTTACGTTTACCTAAGACTCAGTATCAGAGATGAGACAAAGAGGGCCATTCTAACGGATAACGGGCACTGCGACATCAACGTTTATGTTTATGTTGTGTACAGGATATAAAATAGTCGAGCACCTCGACTGTAGCTCTTAATTTTTTCTTTATATGTCAACTATGTTTCGACTTATATCGATACACTTTCACGATATAGTTTTTGATATAAATATCGATATATTTTTGGCGATTTAGATACCTTCGCCGGGTATACAATTCTTTTAAACTCGTAAAATCGAAAACTGTGAAAAGATTTTCTAGGTAGTTTGGGGGAAACGCATCTTCACATTCCATGTTATATTAATCCGTAGAATTAATCTGGTCAAAGCTATAGAGTGAAATTTGCACGAACAGAAAATACGCACTTCACAAGACTATTATTATTCGTCATATATTATGAGAGAATTTACGAGCTCTATTCAGGCGGTCATATGTATATAGTTAGTTGATTTTTGTATTACCCGATGTTAAACTGGAATAAATTGAAAATCAGCTGTCACATCGCCATATGGCTACACGATTTGGCAACGTTAAAAAACTACAATTGACACCATGGATCACTTCACAAAAAAAAAAACAAGAAAAAACGTTAACTTCGGTTGAACCGAAGCTCTAATACCATTCACACGAAATTTTAAATAGTTTTGTAAAACATAAAAGTGGTGACTTAAATAGGGGCTACCCCAAAAAGTGGGCGGTACACGCCCACTAGTAGATGTGTATGAAGTGATGTAGTAGATGTGTAAAATGCCGCCATATCGAATTTCAAGTTGATATTGATGTACATAAAAGCGAGCTATGGGTTTATATGGGACTATCTCAAAAAGTGGGCGGAACACGACCATTGCATATGTATATGAACTGATTGTCCACTAAAATCCACCAAATCAAATTTCAAGCTAATATTGATTTAAATGCAGAATTTTTTCATAAAAAACACTAAATTGCACGGTTGGTTTGTATAGGGGCTACCCCAAAAAGTGGGCGGGTCACGCCCATTAGTCTCTGTATGTTAAGCGGCTATCTATAAAATGGCACCATATCGCATTTCAACCTAATACAACAAGTAAGAGGAGTTTTTCTTACAAAAACACAAAAGTAGGCAGTATGTTTGTATGTGGGCTACCCTAAAAAGTGGGCGGGCCACAACCGTTAGTCTATGTATGTAAAGCGGCTGACCATAAAAAGGCACTACATTGCATTTCAACCTAATATTGACTTTAATAAAGAAGTTTTTATACAAAAAGACAAACTGATAATACCATTTCACACTATCGGAGGTGTCACAGAAATCTCTTTCATCCCAATTCCGACCTAAATCAATTTAATAGGTGTCACAGAATCTCTCTTAGACCGTTTGAAATCTCCTGCTTTATGCTAGGTAAAATTGTTGATTGCATATATAAAGTCATCAAATCATAAGGTAAAACTTTGTTTATGTGCTAATTTAATGTATTTTCTTCGTAACTGTGTCTTAGGATTTAAACATGTAGCACATTTTATTATTTAATTTAAATATATAAAAATGTGTATTTGTTTGTTGAAAACCGAACAGTTCGGTTTACGCAACAACAACAAATGACAGATGCATTCATATTTTATAACATCAGCGTTACCAACACAAAATTAGTTTTTTCTCGCAACATAAATCATAATTTAGTTATGTGTATTTTCTAAAATAAATATATTAATAAAATAGGTAATTCAGACACATCAAGTAATTCAAATCACCAGACGGAATTTTGTCTAGAGATTTCTGTCTAAAAATTTCCATAAGTTATCGAAACACCAAAAACGCCGGCGCAGGCACACATACTCTGTAGGAGGCGGTCATTTTCCATATTATGCATGCTCATGGAATTGATTTTCAAACGATTCTCTTAAAAAATGAATATGTTTCATGGAGGTACAAAAATCGATAATTCATTTTGTATTGAGATTTAAATCAGATAAAACAAAATACGAATAGGAAAAAAAATACAAATCGTAACAATGATCAAAAATGATCCAATAATGTTCATAAAAATTGGTCACACTTAAATCTGACATGCAAATTGGTGCGCTGAGTGCACCTATTTGACATGAGCAAATAGTCTGTGTTTTATTTCACCTGATATCAGTTTCAAACATCATATGAGAAGTAGATGATATGATATGATTTTGTGTCATCTGATATTTTTGACAGCAACTTAGCTGAGAACTCACGAATGTCTAAACGCTGCTCAAGGTCTTCTAACAAAAATTAGATTTTCAAATATGGAGATGTGCCATCGACGAAAAGTTCTTGTTACCACATAAAAAATACAAATGCACAAAAAATTAAAAAAATTCGCGCTGCCACTTGCTAAATTATTGTGATATTCTGCAGCTCTCGAGCAAAGTTGAGCAAGTTTTTTTAGTGGAAATTTTGTGTTGGTTGTGCAACAATTCGCTTGCATTTATGAACCGATGTAATGTTGCACGATCTTGTGAATACCATAATAGTTTTTGAATATAATTTTACTTGCTTTACAACCGACACCGACACATCAAATTCGATACCAAAACAGTTATCTAGCTTCATAAAATTGGAAACTGAAATCGAAGGAAAGCATCCTCTAATTAGAATTTGGCGATAACAGACTGACATTTCATTTCACAACGTAAAAGTTACGAGCTGGCAACGACGGAAAATATCATGAAAAAAAGAAATTCATTAAAAATTTACAATTTAAATTTAATTTACATTTCATGAAGAAATGTTTATACGCACTTTTTTTGATTTATCATAAATGTTTTCATGAAAAACCCCATCGTATAAACGAATCAAGTAATTCACATATGTATGTGTAAAGTATGTTTTCGATGTCTTAATGTACATAATTGTATGAATTAAATTCGCTCGGAATACGATGCAATAAAATAATATATTTGCACAAATTGTTTTCAAATCAACGGAATTGTTCCGCATATTGGTATAAAAATATGTTTATTTAAAGTTTGTCTCGCTTGCACGATGTCAATCTATCTGCCGCTACTTTGCTTACGCCATTAAACAAATGGAATACGACCCTTACAATTCATTGAAATTTATTCAAATCTCCAAAAATAAAAAAAAACTCGGGTAATTTCGGGACGCAATTTCAACTAACGTATATGGTTTTCGAGGTAGTTTATGGTGTTTTATGGTGAAGAAGTTTTCAGATTATGAATCACCTAAAGCTATCGTTTCTTCATGTTTAAATATGTACGTATGGCGTATGTAAGTCATCTGTCAATATTAAAATCAAGATGTATTTCGTATTTCCTTTTCTCTTCTAAATACATACAAAAAAAAAGTCATTGCAAAATGAAGAAGAGCTGAGTGTTTTTTGATGGTATGAGTTGATAAATTAAATTAACTTCATCAATTTAAAAATGCTTTCTTAAATTATCAAAGTAAAAAAAAAAATGATTAAAATCTATTAGCACATAAAATTAGATGAAAAATGTCGCTAACAAATGATACAAGTACTCGTACGAATACTGTCGATACCTCATATGAAGAGCAAGGAGAACGCGAAAATATTGAACGAATGGAAGTCGAAATTGTTGCCGAGCTGTGTTAATCACATTCTCACGTTTAGTTTACTCGTGTTCGTTTGTCTTTTAAATTTATGCAAAAATAATTAACAACGACAAAAATAAAAATACATAAGTGCAAAAAAAAAAAAGTTTTTAAAATTAGTTTTTATTTATATTTATCAAAAAGAAATATTAAACTACGATATTAAGAATATTGTCAGTTACTCAACATATGTTCGTAGTCATGCATATACGAGTATAATAACAAATAAAAAAGTTCCTCATGAAATTATCACTCTCACCCCTTCTGCACTCTAGGATCATATTTCCAAAAACTCTATCTTACCTTCTTTCCAAATACAATTGTTACCAAACTACTGTCCAAATTGCACCTTTATATTGATGTTCCACTAGATATGCGTTAAGCGTTATTTTACGTTTTGTACACAATGGAAACATAGTGGTGCAACTCACATAATATTCATGTGTCGTCTTGACCCTGCTAATCATAAAACAGCTGATCATGGTCAAGCGGATTGATTTCGAATTTAGGAACGGCACATCAATTAAACAAACATTTAAAGAGTCAGATTATCTTTTTATTTTCTCAAATGCCGGGTTGGATAGGTTGGATGGTTTCCGAAAAGGAAACTATGTATAAATGTGTAAATTTCATAAAAAAAATCAAATAATAACAATAATTCTATGTTTGTACTAATATTCGCATTAATGGAGCCCTCGAAGATCTCATAGCTAAATTCTTAATCAACTCTACGTGTCGAGTCAATGTAGACACTTCCTTTCGTCTAGTTTTTTTTTTTTTTTTTTGTAATTATTTTTTTTGATCTTTTGTCGAAATACGGCGTTGAGGTTTATTTTTGTCCTAAGAACAAAGACTATTCATATTAAAATGTTACAATCAATAACAACTTCAAATTCGATATGGTGGCTTCTTATGGAATTAATATATGTATGTACATATATTAATGAACGAACCCTGCCTATATTTAATGGCAATCCCACTCAAATTCACCGTCAACTTTATTTACAATCAAAATAAATTTAGATATAGGGTGGTGGCTTCCTACTTACATACATATGATGTGCTCACTGCAAGAAGTGTCAACCTAATATGCGGCCTTTTTGTACACGGATTCTTTACATATAGCGTACATTTATGAGCGCGTCCTACCCATTTTATTTAGAAGCCCCACACAAATCTTTTGCTTGTATTTTTGTACACAGGACCCAGTTCAGGTAACATCTTTAATTACGAACTTAAAAAAACGATATCTTGTATAGAAATTAGTAAATATATTTTTCTTCTTTGGTTGGGATGTATTTATTTATTTTGGTAAATGCTTATCGGTGAAATATCCATTCGTTAGTTTCATTGTTTCTATGCAAGTATGTAGACTACTTCCGTCGATTCAAGTTTTTAAAAACTAAAAATCATTTAGATTGCATGTTAAAGGTAATAATTAAATAATCCCAATTTTGTTTTTGTTTTTTTTTTAATTTTAATCGAATTTAAGTATAAATTGAAATATTATCTTCAAAGCTATTAACACTTCATCCTCTTACGGACGCGTCATGCACTAACATTTTTCCTCATTTATTCACATTTTTTTTTATTTGATGATTTCGTTTATTTATTCGAATCTGTGTAATTTATATGCAAACAGACAAATGAAATTAAAAATACCTGTATTTACATAGTATATGTTTATGCCAAAAAAAAAAAAAAAAAAAAAAAACGACAAAGATTGTTTTATCAGCGAGGGTAAATAGATTCGAATGTAAACAAAAAAATTTCACGGCAATGTAACGGAAAATTGTATTTTAAGATACTGTTCTCATTGTTTTCTTAAGTCACGCGAGATTGTCTTGATATGAGCTATTTGAAGGTATTTTTAGATCTCAGTTATTAATGATATTATCAAATACGACAAATTAGTTAAATAATAAAATTTATTGAAGTCCGATGCTGATGTTACACTCTACCGTGGCGAGAATTCAATTGTCGACACGTGTACGGTAGATATGAAATTTTAAAATAAATATATAATAGGTTGTAAGTACCATTTGAATACTGCAAAGGGCGTGACACCTCCCATTATTCAACTAAAATAAATAGTTAAAGATATTTGTTTTTACTTTGGGGGTTTGACACCGCACTCTTTTTAATTGAAACTTATTTTTTCTGTAGATTTCGAATACTGTTATACCCTTCATACAGAAAATTAATAGTATTATAATTAAGTAAATTGGTACTTGTATATTGTATTGGAAATATTTTAATTTAATCAATTATGACAACCTACACAAAAACAAGTAAGAGGTGTTCGATTATGTATGCCTTAATTTTGTTTTCTACAAACTGTATTACAATGCATGCTTATTGCAATATTGTATGTGATACTAAAATAAATATTATTTAAATAAATATTGTTAAACGACTTATTCATTATTTTTTTTTAGATATATGTGAACAGTATTAAAACTTAGGTTTTAAGAAGGAGGACGCTTTTTGATACGTATGTGAATCATATCTATGTATATATAAATAGTCAAGTGCAAAAGCTCACACCCATTTTAACCCCCTTAAACACAATATATTCGAATGTTTTTTTTTTTTTTTGGAAAGAACATGACTTCTTTTCCTCTCTCAATTTGCTAAGAAAAATTACAACAAAAACTCATAGCCAGCGACTGCATACTAATACCACTAAGTAGATAATAGTAGAGAATACATTCTATGGTTAGTGCTAATACGCAAGAAACGAAAATATGTTGTTTTGCTTTGGCGACGCTATAATCACACAGTGGAAAAGAGACATTTGATTTGTTCATTTTTTATTATTTGCTTTTTTATATGCACTTTACCCTGTAGTTCGGCCAGTGACCGGTGACCACCTAGTGCTTTGAGATATAGACTTTCAATCCTTTTGTAGGTCTACTTGTGATGCAACGCCGTGACTGTCAAAAACAGAAGGCAATAAAAAATGCTTTCGCACAGCTTATTTTTCTTCTTTGCAATTTATTCGTTGTTTTGCATGAAACGTAGTTTATTTTTTTTATACCACTCACACATAGTGTGAAATGCTATTATCAGTTTGTCTGAAAGTTTGTAACGCATTAAAAGAGGCATCGTAGACCCCATAAAGTATATATATTCTTGATCAGTTCGACGAGACGAGTCGTCTGTCTGTCCGTCTGTTTGTTGTTGCGCATTTTCTGGGGACCAATTTTAATGATATCCAGTTGAATTTTTGCACATATACTTACTTTTATTGCAGTTGAATAGAGTGTCAAGATTGATCCGCCACGTCCACTTTTTGGGATAGCCCCCATACAAACCCAGCGCCCAAATTTGACTTCTTGTATAAAAACTTTTTTATTGTAGTCAATATAAACTTAATAATTTATATGGTAACTTCTAGTCAATGTATGCCTGACATATACATTAATGGGGTGGTAGCCCCTATCTTACCTACTGCCAACTTTTGACTTTTTGTATGAAAACTTCTTTATTAAAGTCAATATTAGGTTGAAATGCGATATGGTGCCATTTTATAGACAGCCGCTTAACATACACAGATTGATGTGTTTTTGAGGTAGTCTCATATAAACTCACTCTTATGCATTTGTATGGAAAACGTCAATATCAACTTGAAATTCGACGACACTTTTTGGGGTAGCCCCTATTTAAACCACCACTTTTATGTTTTACAATACTATTTAAAAGTTTGTTTGAATGGTATTAGAGCTTCGGTTCAACCGAAGTTAACGTTTTTTCTTGTTTTTTTTTTTTTGGTTTTATGCACATTCGACATTTGATTTCGACAACTTGCGTATAGTTCTTATTGTAAAATAGAAAAAAAAATCGAAAAAGAAGAGGTACTTGAGTGATTAAATTGCAAGTGATCACATCTTTAAATTATTAATTCTGAAAAAAAAAAATAGTTATAATTAATAATAATCAAAAAGCAGTAAGAAAAAATTTAGAATTAAAAAAAAAGTTCAGTTGAAAGTGCTTTTTGTTTAAGCCCAATACTGAGATCGATAAAAACAGTGTTCCCAAATGAATATGAAATAGTAAAATTATTTATATTTATTAGGTGAAAAGTCCACACATATTGATTTTTCTTTGGTTTTTTTCTGACGGAAATGCAAAAGGTAACACTCTTTGTCACCTGTTTTTTGAGTATATAAAGTATTTTCGTTAGCAAACATTTTTGTTATCTGAGTACTCCATCAAAAACAATTCATGCTGAAAACATATTGATTGTTGTTTGACAGCGTTTTTTTTTATGTTAAGTTTTTTCGGTTATAAAATGTTCAGCGGTCTCATTATTGAGCTTTAATAAAAATGTGAATATGTGATGAATAAATAATAAATTGAAAATCAAAATTTTGTTCCGGCTCAAAATGCACATTCATATGTAGATATGCATGTAGTATGTACTGCAGTATTGAGGAAGACATCACTTAAAAATGATGTAAAATTTTATGGCGTCCTAATTATTTATAAATAGGAATATAAATATAAATATTTATATACCCTAATACATATATTTTTTATGTAAGCAAAATATATTTTCAGACTGATTTGAAGATGAAAACACCGAGGATCAAATACGTAGGGCGGTACATTTGCAAAAGAACCGGGTTTTTAAGAAGAGAGAGAGTCGAATAAACCAAATAAATATATAAAAAAAATTGATTAAATTATATTAAGTTATAAACCCTAAGAACAACATTACTGTAAATTTTGAATCGCATCAAAAGTTCAACACATTAACCCCCTATGTTCGATGTTCTATAGTTTATGTTTCATGTTTTAAACTTTTGATACGATTCGCAATTCGCAGTGTAATCTATTAGGGCTTTAAGTTAGTTCAAATTTAAATTTCAAAAGTTAAATTTATTGAATTTAATAATCAAATAAAAATAAAAAATAAAACTTTTTCAATCCATATATTGTTAGCAATGGGTAAACCCCAATCAAATCCACTCGTTGACTGCAAAGTGGATATGGTCAGACACTTTCCAATCTACTCGGTGACTTCAAAGTGGTTAGAGTCACTCACTTTTCAACCCACTCAGTTATTGAAAAGTGGTTAGCACAGTCACTTTCACAATCCACTCGTAGTGCAACGCCGCACCCCTAGTCCACTGAAAAGTTGAAGTAGACGGTGAAACGCAATATTTGTGAATTGCCAGGGGTCTATCCATACCACCGGTGGGCGACCATGTGGTCGACCACGAAGACTCTACCTTAAACTGCAGGGTAACGTTCAGCGCATGGTAGAATAATGTAATGTAGCGTTTTCCGCATTGCTGCTCTTTTTATGCATGTTCTGGCATGAAGAAGTGGGATGAAATGTTCTGTACATGTTAATTTGATTTAAGGGGCAGAGGAAAGAGACATTGGCAAGGGGAAGGGCAGCAACGCGCCGGGTACCAGCTAGTTTCCAATATTTCTGCGAACGCTCGATACTCGACTCTCTGGCACGCGATTGCGACGCGTATTTCTGTTAATTAATTTCAGTATTTCAAAATTTTAAATGACTTAGGTTGCAGGTAGAAAATTGTACATCTTATCTTATGTTCTAACGTAGTACTTGCTCTATCTGAATTCGTTTGATCTGTACAGATATTTTTGTACTTTATTCGTTACGTAGAAATCATCTGTTCGCTTTGTTTACTTTATAAAAATATAAACAAAGGTAATGCGTGAAGGTGTGTATGGGGCTACCTCAAAAACTTTGCGTGGCGATTCAATCTTTATACAAAAATTGGTCCCCAAATCGACACGTTTGGTCGAGCTGATCAAGAATATATATACTTTATGGGGTCTACGATGGCTCCTTTAATGCGTTACAAACTTTCAGACAAACTGATAATACCATTTCACACTATGTGTGAATGGTATAAAAAAGAGAATAGTCTTTAATATTTTTATATGAAAAGAAGATTATTTGCTGCTATTTTTGCAATTAAGTTAAATGCTTTTATGAAAACTATGGCGTTTCGACAAAACATACTGCAATAAAAAGAGAATATTAGACTATCTGCACGTACTGTGACCTTTTATGATTTTTTTTAGCTAATGAGGAATAATTATATTTCTGTTGGTCTCTAACGCTCTTATCATTGAAGAAACAGGCAAGAGTCGGCCATCTCCTTTGCACTTTAACGTCATTGGTTTTATTATTAAATTTATTCTTTCCACATTTCAATCTTCTATTTAAAAACCTAAATAATATCGTTGCACAATTCTAGTTTTTTTAGCTTCATAAAGACACACACACATAATATAAACGAAAATAAGAAAAAATTAAAGCAAACAATTAATCTTGCTTCCCTTTCTATCTTACGCGTTCCTATGGACTGGCCTAAGTCAGCGCTCAGTACGCTATCTTATTATTCTACCATGCGCAGAAGCATGGATGGGATTTGAAAATTTGTCCACCAGTTTAGTGTGATTTTGATAGAGTTTTTGTTTGTAAAATTTTAGAGCAAAAGGAATAAAATAAATATTTAAAACAAAAAGAGCGAAAATGCTTTTGCTTTTGCTGAAGTTTTACGAACTTCATTTGGACAGTTAGTGCAGGGCCAGTCATCCATGTCCTATGTCAACATCGAAACACACCAACACGAGCTGAGAAACAGCCAAATTATAACAAAAAACGTAAAAAGAGCACTTCAGCACATCTCACGCAGTAACTCAGCATACCAATACATGCTCACTTTTTGCTACTCTATGAACGCGTGACACTCCTGTATTATTAATATTCTTATTATTGGGCACTTTTAAAACAAATGGCCGAATTTCGTTCACTGAAACTCTACTTCGTATAAAAATGGGTGGTGCCACGTTGTCAAATGTTAACGTATTTTCTTGTTATACCATTCACACATAGTGTGAAATGGTATCAGTTTGTCTGAAAGTTTGTAATGCATTAAAGGAGACATCGTAGACCCCCTAATATATATATATATATATTCTTGATCAGCTCGATCTAGCAATTTTTGTGCTATCCAGTTGAAAATTAACTCATAAACTTCTTTTTATTTAATAGAATATTAATAGAATATTAAGATTGACCCGCCACACCCATTTTTTAGGGTAGCCCCATTATAACTTACCGCCCACATTTGAAAAACTTTTTTTATGTACTCAATATCAACTTAATAATTGATATGGTAGCTTCAAATGAACGGACGCTTCTCATATACATTAATGGGTGGAACCTGGCCACTTTTTGGGGTACCGCCCATACAAAACTACTACCTACTTCTGTGGTTTGTATGAAAAATTTCTGTATTAAAGTTAATATTAGATTGAAATGCGATTTAGTGGAAAGCCGCTTCATACACAATACATATACAAATGGTCGTGTCCCGCCTACTTTTTGAGGTAGTCCCACACGAACCCACAGCTCACTTTTATGCATTTGTATGAAAAACGTCAATATCAATTTGAAATTCGATATGGTGGCATCTTATAGATGGTCGCTTCATACACATCTACCAGTGGGCGTGTACCTCCCGCTTTTTGTGGTAGCCCCTTTTTAAACTCCCTTCGTTTATGTGAATGGTATTAGATCTTCGGTTCAACCGAGGTATAGTATATAAAGTCTCAGTTGATCTAGGCTCCCGTCACAAAAACGAACTACAGTTGGTTCAGTTTAATATCTTTAATAAGTTTGAGAGTGTATTTATATCAATAATTTATTTATATATTCGCATGTAGATTGTTTTATATATGTTATACTAGTTGGTCCTCACGAAGTTGTACGGGGTCGTCCCCCTTTCCCTGCCACTCCTTCCGCTGCCACTCCTTACCCCAGCCACTCCTTCTTCCTTCCCTACCTACCACATGCTCCTTTACTCTACCTCCAATTCTCCTACACCTCTTCTTGTCCCTTCCACCCCTTCTCCAACAACCACTTGCGCTACCCCCATTCATCTGCCCCTTTCCCTAGCTCTTCTTACTCTTCACCCCTTTTCCCTACCACCTTCGATCCCATTAACATGTATTCAACATTTCATCCCTCTATCTTAAATGTTACCCAGTGCGTTGCTACCATTTCCTCTGCTACCCCTCCTTCCCTATGATACCTTACCCTAACTCTCATTCCTATACCCCTCTTCCCCCTGTCAGAGATCATTAAAATCGGTCCAGCCGTTCTCGAGTTATAAAATTATTCATACAAAAATACTAAAATCGCGATAAATAATTGATCGGAAAAACCTTCTCTGTTCCTAAAAGCATAAACACACCAATTTTTTTATATGTTATATTATGAATTGCATTACGAATATGAATATTTCTCTATATTTTTTCAGATTGCACGCTAAAATTAATAATGGAAATAGCGAAAATGAGAATACCATCTACAACATCAACGGAAAGTTACATACAGTGTAAACATTCCATGAAACACTTTTCAAGAGCAAACATTTTAAAAGTTCTCGTAGAATGAATCAATGGGTTTGATACCATAATGATCTGCATATGTTTGTGAACAACAAACTACAACTATAACTAGTTAGCAACTTTAAGGACGACAAGATTTAAATAGTCTTGGGTTGTGTGTGTGTGGATAAAATAGTTGTACAGGAGTAAATATGCCAAGCATGTATCAAATCTGCAAAGTTACGCATCAGAGAAATCGGATAATTATATTGCTCGTGGTATTTCTCATGTTCAAACATGCCACTGGCAACGACATTGAGAACACAAAAACGAGTAAGTCAAGTAATTGCTACGACAGCCACAGTGGCTTCCTCGTGGCACCAACACTTCAAATACCTACCAGCCAAGTGAATGAGACGATGTCAAAGTCGGAAGCCGAGACGACAAATGATGGCTTAGCGTCTTGGTCGACGACCTCAACTGCAGTGCCATCAACAACGACGGCACCTAATGGGACTTCCGGTTGGAAGTGCTGCTGCTGGGGCTCATCCAATCAGGTAATTGTAAGGTTCGATTTCATTTTAATACGTACGTACATAAAGTTGCAATAACGATACAAGTACAAACCTTTCGGCAATTGTATTTGCAATTTGTTCTGTAATAGAGTATTTCCATCTGAAGCATTTGTAGTATTTTTTACGTCCAATGCTATAAAATCTTTGTAAGCAAGGTGGGATGAAATGTCAAAATGTAAATATCACAGCGAAAGAGAAATCAGAGACCCCATAAAGTATATACAAACATATATTCGTGATCAGCACAGCCTAACGAGTCGATCTTGTCATTTCCCATCTTACTCTGTAATTTTGTCTGTCCGAAATGAAAATTAGGTAGTCATTTTATAGCAAAT
This sequence comes from Leucophenga montana, assembly GCA_035044765.1. Lineage (NCBI taxonomy): Eukaryota > Metazoa > Arthropoda > Insecta > Diptera > Drosophilidae > Leucophenga > Leucophenga montana. The sequence goes on along the minus strand of JAWNNQ010001476.1, from coordinate 481,446 downwards.
TTTAATGGATATTACAATACATGGATATTACATTTTTTATACAAATAGTATAATTTATACGAGTTGCATTTTCTTAAACTTATATATTTTGTTAACAATAACTTACAAAAATATTAAAGTTATTCTACCAAGTGTTACCAGTAGCTAATGACTTTCTAATTAATTCCATTAACTGTCTTGCCTTTCAACTTAATTATTATATTTTTCACATTTAGTCTGATTAGAATAATAATTTTGCCATGGAGTTTACTATTTATTATAGGAGGTATCGGTACGTGGTCAGCTCGATGAAATAAATAAATATACGCCCAACTGGAAGGTATAATACCTCTAACTGTATATTTTTGTATGCTATTTACCAATTTGTAATTTGTTTTAAAGAGTATTACAGATTTAAATTCACCGAAGATTGCATTTCCTCTTGTTCAAATTAAAAGCCGAGCATGTTCTTTAAATTGAAACTATTATTAGACATAATGAAAAATGAGAGCATGTCCTTTGTAGCCAACGCTAGCGGCACAAAGTTTATACTGTCGTTGTATGCTGCATCCTTGCTTGCTTATGTTTAAAATAAAATCTCCGTGATCTGACGTTTGTTTCATGATAAGAGTTCTCAGACAATTCAACTAACTGAAAGCATAATTACCAGGATAAAAATATTTTTACCTTTTTTTACATTTTCAACTAGTTTTTTTAGTTCTCTTGTGGTTATATAAAGGGTGACCAAGTGCGAATGATTAGATTAAAAATAAATAAGAATTAAATAAGAAGAAAATTAAATGAAACGGCAACGGTGTCCGATATAAAATAGACTCTTTCTGCATTTTGAAGCAACAATGATGAATATGAAAGAATTCAAATGGCCGACTCGACTCCAATTTTTGATGACTCGATCCAATGGCTTCTCGCATTTTGGCCTCGAGCTCGTGGTAAAGTGGCTGTTTTGTTGACATAGCCGTAGACAAAATAATCGAAATGGTGGCCAATCGCATGATCGATGCTGTCGATTGACAAAGACTTTTCGCGAGATGCCCAATTCGGGTAATCGATGGCGAACCGACCGGCCACATGGTTTTAACGAATTTCCTACTCAATGAAGCGATGATGGCGACCATATTAACGACCAAATTCACGGTGTACAGTTACAACTGAGCAGGAATTTCGATACAGCAGGAATTTCGATAATATTTTGTAATTATTTCCAAATTATTTCAATAAAAAGAAGCATGATGAACTTTACTAAATGTTTTGACAGTTGAATAAATACCTCTTACAATTGCTTAGATGTCCTTATTGGAAAACTATCAAAGCTATTTGGTCACCCGTTAGATGTGAGAAATTGCGGATGCATTTTCAATGTTCTTGTAGTACAAAAGCAAATAAGCAAGCAATAAATAAAAACACTTAGTACATATTACTATTTATTCTACACAGGATGAGGTCGATTGTCGCTGTGAGGGAGAGGCTTTGACACGAGTTCCGCAGACATTGGAGTTGCCGATTCAAAGGTTAACAGTTGCCTCCGCTGGTCTACCGCGGCTACGTAGCACAGGATTGAAGGTCTACTCCAGTTCCTTATTAGATGTGTGAGTTTACATTATTTACTTACATAATATGGAATGTGAACGATTTATCATTTTCCTTTTAAACAACTTTATTATTTTTTATTGCAGCACACTGACCGACCTTAAGCAGCTGAATTGTATAGAGGATGGTGCCTTTGCCCATTTGCCGCTGCTGCGCACTATGTATGTCTATGAAGTTTATAGTCATTTTCCTTGCTCATTATTTAACTTTGAGTTTATTGCTGTTATAAACTTTAATATTTTTAATTTTTTTACTATAGATACATTTCACATGCACCAAAATTGATATATTTGTCGAAAAATGTCTTTGAAGGAATTTCAGATACCATTAAAACTATGTAAGTCATCATTTTTATTATTATTATTATTATTATTGAAAACAAAATTATTTTCTTTATTAAACGTACAAAAACCCAAGAAAATTTACTATTTTACTATTGTAATTTTTCGATTGTTTTTGCATTTATTAATATTATTTGTAAATACTATATTTATTATATACTCTATGCAAAAAGTGATAAGTGTATACTAAGTTAGTGAAAATATATGTAGCATGCAGAAGGAAACATCGGAGACCACATAAAGTCCATACATTCTTGATGAACATAGATAGCTGGGTCGAAAAAAAATTAATAAATCTCGGAGACAACTACAGCAACAGACCAAAACTTGGATATTAAGGATCGATTTATTCATACATAAGTCGAATTTAGAACTAAACCTTTTTAAAATTTTTTTACAAAATTTATAATTTGTTTCGTATTAAAAAATATTTTTTTTTTATTTATATTTTTTATCCCATTCTCACAGAGTTTGAATAGTATTATCAGTTTGTCTGAAAGTTTGTAACGTATTAAAGGAGGCATCGTAGACCCCATAAAGTATATATATTCTTGATCAGATCGACGAGACGAGTCGATCTAGCCATGTCCATATGTCTGTCTGTCCATTTGTCTGAATGTTGTTGTGCGTTTTTTGATCACCAATATTTAAGATATTCGGTTGTAATTAGGCACGCAGACTTCTTTTTATTTCAGTTTAACAGACAATCTAAATTGACCTCTTTTAATTGTAACCTCCTTAGAAACTTAGCGCCCAATTTTGAAATATTTGTGTAATTGCCCGATACACTTTCTTATTGCAGTAAATATCAACTTAAAATTTAATTTAGTGGCTTCTTATCAACGAACACCTCACATATAGAGAAATAGATATGATGTCTCCATTTTAGGAGTAGCCCCATACAAACCCACGCCAACAAACTTTAAAAAATATATTTTTTTTCCGGTATGATTGTCGTCTTAAAGAATGGGGCGCTTACACCGTGGGCCAGCTTGTATTTTTATAAAATTTTTTTGAAGGAAAAATGCAGGGAATTTCGAAGTCGTGAACTTACAACAGCGACATTCTTAATTGTTTTATATAAAATCTGTCGTTGGACATTCAAAAAACTTGCGTAACGTTTATGGTAACTAACTAATTTACAATTTATTGTATTTATTTATTTAATTTCTCCTCCTTCTTTGACTGTTTGTAGCTCTAAATCACGGTGAAACGTTATAGGTATTCCGAATATAACATGGTGCGTTTGTGGGCATTGTTAAAGTATGCTACTGAAATCGATATTTCAAGATTTTGTTGCCGGTTGTTTCCTATAGCGGTATGCCATAGGTCCAAGCTGTTTTATGCAGATACTCAAATACTCAATCGACCAAACCAAATGAAAATATTGAATAGTCTTTTGATTTACTTACTATTCAACATTATTTGTCTCGTCCGTCGCTTTCACACTTTGTTTGAAACCGTGGCGTATCGTGCCAGCTACTGTCTTTTTTTGTTCGTCTCAGTTTCTTTATTTTCAGTTGCCAGAAGAGAGACAAAAATACTCTCTATCTCTGTGCACAATTGTCTGTACGTAAATGTGTAACTATAACAGGGGCCGGCGCTTGATCTGATCTGTTATCAATTAAAAATGATGTAATTTTGTCAAATTTCATTTTTTTAATTTAAAAACTTCAGTGTATCGTAAAAACAATTCAAATTTTAAGAAAAATATGTTGTTGTTCGATGTAGTCCTGTTCAATGAAAACGAGTGGTGAGCGTCCTGTGTCACTGCGCTTAGTCGTGGCGTTTTTAGATGCTATGGCGTTTTTAGATGCTACTTGAATCATTGTGACGTGTAATGGTCCGATACACAAACATTTCGTTCACAGGTAAATGACGTAGCTCATTAACAAAGGCGGGTTGCGGTTTTCCAGCCAAATAGAAGGCGTTTAAATTCTATTTCGATAATTTTTTTTTAACTGTGACGTAAAACGATATGCTTCCGTAGGCTTATAAAGAACACAATAGACTGACGCTCGACAAAACCGGAGCGCGCTTTCATTATCTGTTTGATTGCTACAGTAGAGTGAAGCTGGTAATACTTCGAGCGGCAACCCCTGTATGGTCACAGTACTTGGTTTGGTTTGGATTGTTTGGTGAAGCGAAAACATAAAAAAAAACCACGACATGCAAGTTTAGAAATACCTTGTTTGCCTTTTCGAATGCTTTAGTACATATCAACCTTAGTAAATGTCATTAAATTGAAAATATAATTTTCGAATTTTGGTTATGATTATGGGGTCTAAAACTATGATATTTAAATTAGGGAGATTTAAGTATATGCTTTTAAATACATTTTGTTATTATTTCCATCGAGTCAACACTTGCATGTTCAATGCCAGCTCAATCCGATCAGTATAAGTGGGTAACAATTTATAACTAAGATTTGAACATAAAGTACAAACAAACTAAAACACATTGAGTATTAAATAAAATCTTTGATTAAAAATAAAGAAATTACAATAAATTTTGTACCAAATTTAAAGTTTTTACCTATCGCATTAGCAATTTCTAAAAAATACAGTGTATAATTGTAAACTAGTGGAATTGAAACTTACAAGTTAACCGTTCCTTTTTAAACCCATATTAATTTCTTCATACCATACCAATCATACCATTCACGTTAAATCATAAGACTTCCCGCCATACTTCAGCCTATTGGGGTGCAACATTATACATCTTTTCGTAGTAAAACCGCAAAGTTCACACAAATGTCTGATTTTGACATTTCTAGTCGTTTGTCTAATATTATTATTTTCTTTTTGCTGAAATGTCATGGTTAATGGAACATTATGAATAACAATTATTGGCATAAACACACACATACGTACTATCTTTTTATAATCTGTATTTATAGGGTTTGTGCAAATGTATGTAACAGACAGAAGGAGGCGTGCCAGACCCCATAAAGTATTTATTCTTGACCATAAACAAAGTTAAATCGACATAGGCAAGTAACTCTGTTCGTCCTTCCTTAATAGAAAGAGACTGCATATTTAGACTTTTTAAATTTAGTTCGCGAAGTTCTATGCGCTCACTCCCACGTAATAATCAATAGACAAAGGACAATACCTAACGTACCCGGTATTGACCATTATACTCCGCTTTTGTTTTTCTCTTATATGAGGGTGGGACACTGCCCACTTTCTCCTAATGATATATAGCTATAAAAAATGTTTTAATTTTTTTCATCTGGATCTCTTTAAAAATTGCAAATATAAATGAGAAATAGTCATATGGTCATAAACTTAATCTGCGTATGTATAACAAGAGCCAAAATATTCAAATTTGGTGCCGCTATATCTTGCAGTATCCAAGATCTCGGACGGACGGAGAAATTTAGTTATATCGACACGACTTTTGATGCTCCTCAAGAATACATATACTTTATGGGATGTGAAACACCTAATTCAGCCTGTTCCATAAATTTGTTAATCCAGGACTGGGTATAAATATATAACTATTTGTGAAAGGTATACAAAGTTAGTGTTTTTTGTTTATTAGTGATATTTATAATGTTCCATTAATCAACAGATGTGTAAGCACTCTTGTTTATATTAAATTAAAGTTGAATTAAATTAGTTACCTAAATCGCCTGAATTGAAATATAATTTTAGACAGCACATATATATTTGTGACAAAAAGTCAAAAGTTCTAGCCCCTATACAAACCTACCCCTCACTGTTATGTTTTACAATACGAATTAAAATTTCGTTTGGTATTAGTGCTTAGTTTAGTGCTTCGGTTTAAACGAAGTTAATGTTTTTCTTGTTTTTGTTATAAATAGGAACGTAGTATATAGGCACTTATATCTTTTTAATAGCTACCTACTATATTTTTAAGACAAAATATCTTTTGAGCATTATAAAAGTACATCCGATAGTACATTCAAAGTCCAGATAGCTGCCAGGCCACCTGTCCCCAAATTTGCAATCAGTAGCAAAAATTTATTAACATTCATCTATTAATATATTGTACTTTTAATAAATTTTTGTTTTTTCAGTGTTATTATTGTAGTGTTTAATTTCTAGTTTATTATATGTGATTAAATGTATTTATTTCTTTTTTTTCCATAATTGTTCTGAATTGCAGAAGAGTCATCAATAGCGGTTTGACACAAGTACCGGATTTGAAACATCTACCGCCTGCTAATATTATACAAATGTTGTAAGTATTATCAATTACGTGTGTTTTAATAGATAAATGAATGGTAATGATAATTTATCTTTGCATTCTACCCGGCCGTCATTGTATAGTATAATTAAACAAATATTTGTAACAACTTGAAAAACGCGCGGTAGACCACATAAAATACTCGTATATATGAATATTCTTGATTAGCATTAATTTTCGTGTCCATTTAGCCATGTCTGTCTGTCCAGGAGTATGAAACTTGATTTTAAATAGCGTAAAAGATAGAGCCACTAATTTGATATTTGATAGTTCGATACCCTATTAATATACGCCCATAACGCAGACCTACGGCTATTTGTTAAGACTACCCAGATGGCAAATAGTTTTTGTACTCTTGAAACAGAGTGTGAATAGTATCATAATTGATTTAAATGTCTGCAATGCCTTAAAGGAAGCATCTGAGACATCATAAAATACATTCGTGATCAGCATGCATAGGCAACTCGATCTACTTGCTTACTTACTTAGGTGGGCGTACAACCGTCTATCGGTCAAGGCCGCACGTAGTAAAGCGGACTATTCGGTTAGTTTAGTCCGTAGCTTCTTTAGGTCATCATAGATCTGATCTTGTTATCTTAAACTCGGACGTCCTCTCGGACATCATCCACCAATCAAGTTCACTTTTCCGTCGTACACCATTAGTGCTTGGGCTTCGGGGTTCATCCGGATGAGGTGACCAGCCCAGTGCAGCCGCTGGAATTTAATGATCTGGAATATGCCAACCTCATCATCAGCTCTTACAGATCATACATCTCGTGGCTCATACGGGTCCTAAGCTCGACGGCAACTCTATGGGGACCTAAAATCCTACGAAGACTCATTCTCTCGAATACTCCTAAAGACGCTGTATCCGTTGATGCGCCATACAGCAGGACCGGGATTATCATTGTCTACAGATTTTTATAAAGGCTGCATAAGTCTATATAAGAAACGCATTTCATTGTCCTCGACTTACGACTACAACATTCTTACTTGATATAATCTAAGAAATCAAATCAAATAATCAAGAAACCCAATCCGGTGAAAAATCCCCATGACCAATATCCAATTTTATTTGGTCCGAATTGTAAAGCATATGACAGTCACAAAAATTAAATACATTTTGAACACGTATAAAGGGTTTGTTTTCGGAACCTTATATTAGGCAGACTAGTCTGGATATGCGCGACTAATATTACGGGTCTTCTCCAAGATTTTTAGTAGAGTGTAAATTTGGTCACTGGTAGGGTAGACCTCTTTGGTCTGAAGCCATACTGATACTGTCCAATACTGAGCCTGGTGCGTCCCTTGGTTGCCACAAGATTGTGGTTCGAGTCAATGTTGCGAACGGAAATCGGTTGATTGCAACATGATCAATTTGATTCAGTGTGTTTCGATTGTTATTGCGCCAAGTATTCATGGGGATGTATCTTAGACACGTATCAGTGCATACACAAACGAGAAATAAGTTTGGGGCCACAGTAATAATACACTTAATAAAGTGCTTATGCTGCAGCTCTGTTGAGCTGGACTTTCGTTACTTTAGTGGACTGCCATCCACTATAATACAATAGAAGAATGCATTAATTCATTGAGATACCTACTAGTATACTTTGCTCCAATAATATATTTATCACGATAACGGGTTCTAACCAGTTTGCTGCTTAATGTGGGTATAGATAAGTTTCTATGATCTAGCGAAGTTATTGTTTTTTCTTGTTTTATTATATAAAAGGTGGTGATTGTAGCTTCATTTTTTATACCATTCACATATAGTGTGAAATGGTATTATCAGTTTGTCTGAAAGTTTGTAACGCATTAAAGGAGCCATCGTAGACCCCATAAAGTATTTATATTCTTGACGAGACAAATCGATCTAGCCATGTCCGTCTGGCAGTCTGTATGTTGTTGCGCATTTTTGGGGACCAATTTTTATGCTATCCAGTTGAAATTTTGAACATATACTTCTTTTTTTCCAGTTTAATAGAGTGTCAAGATTGACCCGCCACGTCCACGTCCCCATACAAACTCACCGCCCACTTTTGACTTTTTGTATGAAAAACCTACAAACCTCCGATACAAACCTACTGCCCACTGTTCACTTTTTGTAAGAAAAACTTTTTTATTAAAGTCAATATTAGGTTAAAATGCGATACAGTGCCTTTTAAGAGACAGCCGCTTAAAACACATAGAGAGTGGACGTTGCCCGCCCACTTTTTGAGGTAGCCCCCATACAAACCTACAGTTCACATTTATGCATTTATATGGAAAACTTCAATATCAACTTGAAATTCGATATGGCGGCATCTCTACATCGCTTCATACACATCTACTAGTTAGCGTGTACCACCCACTTTTTGGGGTAGCATCTATTTAAACCCCCACTTTTATGTATTACAATACTATTTAAAGTTTCATGTTAACGGTTTTTCTTGTTATTCTTTGCAGAGATCTCGATAATAATCAAATAACTCGAATCGATTCCAAATCTATTAAAATAAAGACTGATCAATTGTAAGTGCAACAAATAAATGAGAAAAAAGTGCTCACAATACATTTATTTTATTTTAGAATTTTAGCAAATAACGATATAAGTTACATAGACGATTATGCATTTAATGGGTCAGAAATAGGCAAACTGTAAGTATCAAACATTCAGCCCGTATATAAATTTTTATATAAACATTAACAATCAAGAGCTTACCAGCATGCGTACACACATGAACAGTCAACTAATTAAAATAAGATATAATTTTTTATAGCACATTAAAGGAAAATCGCAATCTCAAAGAAATTCATACGAATGCATTCAATGGAATCAGCATGCGGGAGCTGTAAGTAAAACTTCTCGAAACTGCAAAACTAAGTTAAATGACACATGAACCATTCAAATGAAATGGTATCATCATTGTTTCCCCAGAGACATTTCAAGCACTTCACTAGTCCATTTGCCGTCGGCAGGATTGCAGGATATCGAGGCATTGTATATTGAAGACACGCCTACATTGAAGTCAATACCATCCATCTATTACTTCAAGGTGTGTAAGAGTGGCTCTGCAACATTTTTCTATCCTTTGTTATGCTATTACATTTCCATTTTCAAAGAATTTGCGCAAGGCTGTACTAACGCACTCTTTTCACTGCTGCGCATTCAAATTCCCCTCGCGACACAATCCCCAACTGCACGCTGAGCGGATGAAAGATATGGAGAAATGGCGTCAACAGTGCACGAAAAACGACAAGGATATTGACAGGGAGAACTATGAAATGCTGAGCCGGAATCGTGCGTCGGAATATGAAAGACAAACAATGGGTACAGGTGGCGACTCTGTTGCGGGTGTCCTCTATAGGTAAGTGAATGGATAGATTTAAGAGTGAATTTCAATCAGAATCATACAAGTGGCTGACAATGTTATTATTAGGTTCGTGTTGTTTTGTTCTTACAACTATTGGTTCGATAAGCTCAACGTAATTCTGTATCTCCGTCTTCTTATCACCCTCAGCCGCCTGGAGCGCACAGAATTTGGTGTCAACGTGAATGATGCAAATAAAACCCGTGAACTGGAAGAGGATGTAGTAACTTCTTTTAATAATGATTTCATAGTGAGTGAGGCTGATTACATGTCAGATTCAGTGAACAAGGAAGCTGGCTATTTCCATGATCATGAAATCACCATAAACCCTGACGATGGGCAATTGGATGAATATTGCGGAAATTTTACATTCAGGTGAGCGACGAAGTTTTAATTTCTTATTTCGTTTTTTTTTTTTTTGTCCTTTATATATAAGTATAAAGTAGATAAAATGTAACAAAGAATGAGCTGGATATTCGAAAACATTACTTTTACTAAACTTTGTGAGTGTAGCGAATGGAGCTACATGCGAATACGTTCGGTACTAAACTCCCATTGGTATTGGGTAGGGTAGCCTTTATTGCCGGTCTATCACTCAACAATTCATGGTTGAAGTCTCTTCGTGCAGTAGTGCACGATTCTAAACTTATGTTGAACTGCATTTCTAGCTAATTTACAGGAGTAGTGGGAACTCTACTAGTTTTATCTAGATTTTTCTAACGAAACGTTGTGATTTAATGAGTGCATTAAGATAAGTAAATAAAGGTAGCTATTGGGTATTTTCTAGTAGCGTTGATACGACTTTTTAAAGTATATCACAACCAGCCAATGCGATTGAAAAAAACTACGTGTTTTAAACGGATGAAACATGACAGATCGCTGGAATCGAATTGTCTTTGCCCGAGGTACATCAGTCTAACCAAAATGGGTGCCAAACACTCGCAAAGTAAATGAGCTACCGTTTCTCGTATTAATACAGATTCCAGTATCTGTTGTATGGTCATGGCCATATGTTGTGCAAAGAACCAATTGCCTGAGACTGTTTATAAAAGTGTCACAAGGTTTTCGAATATTCTGTCATATGGTTTTCCATGGAGATCAGTTTATGATCCGTTCTAATTTCTAATGCTTCGCGAGCCAATTTATCTATTTCGCCACTCTACCCAACAGATAACTACTGTGCAACAGATATCTAACCAGTTTTAGTATTGTGACGTGTGTTTCAATGATTGGGGCTTGGCCATAAGTAGCGGAACCGATAGAAGGGTAGTGAAAATACGCTATCAACATGGCACTCTCCTACCATAAAGCACCACTCTTCAGTAAGGATCGCAATGAACAGTCGCTTAAACAACTTGCTATAGGCGGGCGAAATTGGATAGTCAAAAATTAAAACAAACATAGAGGGAAGTTAATACAAACATACAGGGAACTTAAGAGAGTGTAAGTGTGGTGTAAGATTTTGGAGGAGACTTAAAACCCATAATGTCTTGTCGGTGGTGCACTTACAGGCATCCGCTGATTCTTCATTCACACATGGTGTGTGTTAATACCATTCACACATGGTGTGCAATGGTATTAACAGTTTTTGAGAAAGTTTGTAAAGTAATTAAAGTATCAAAGTATTAAAGGTGACCTCATAAAATAAATATAATCGTATCAACGCGACAATACGAAACGATCTAAACATGTCCGTCTGTCTGTGCGTTCATTCCAGCCCTATGTCCTCAATCTTTGAAATATTTGTTTGAAAGATGGTATGGAGACTTTATATAACCAGAAGTAACTCATTGTTGAACGTGACCCCGATTTATCCATTAGAAGGTATAGCTCTCATACAATAACACTTTGTAATTATTTTGTTCTATCGAACCTGTTTGAATTAATGCAAATATTATAATTGTTTTGAAATTGGTCAACTATATACAAAACGTTAATCCAATTAATAGTAGCAGATATTGTATGTACTGTATGCTTATATCAGCAAATATATGAGGCATCGATAGCTCAACTGTCCTATCGTTCCAAACTACTTGGGTTCAACCACTGCTCGATCCAAAATTTATTTAATTTTTAACAAAATTTTAATGTTTAACATGATTTTTTCTAATTATTTTATACGCAACAAAACTTTTAAAACTGGGTAAAAAAAGAAAATTCGTGCCAAATACATATTTGAATATGTTGGTAAATTGTTATAATCAGAGCGAGCGAGCCGGAATAAATAAATTTACGATAAATTCTCGTTCTCTTGCGAGAGTCGAATAAGAAATATCAGCTTATCGTAACAAAATTTTCAACAGAATAAGTTTTATTATATGAATATTAAAAATAATTCTAAGTATCCCTTCAAAAATTTAAAAACTGTAGTAGACACCAGCGCTCCTAAGCAAAAAGGGCCAGCGTGAAGAGATTAAAGCTGTGGTTCCATCGAAGTTAAAATTTTGTCTTGTTGTTTTTAATTATATAATTACTTAATGCATTAACCAAATATAGAAGAATGAAAGAGAGCCGTACTTCCAAGAATGCTGGGAAAGTATAACGTCTTTCCCATATCGTTATTATTGGATAACAGAAAACTTGAGATACGCAAGGCGATTTTAATTAAGCAATAATTAGCAATGTACTGTCAATCCGACTGATGATGGGTTTTGACATACCCTGAAACACGTGTATCGGAAGCCGATCATTTTTCTGTGTAAACAAAAAGTTGTTCATTATTTTGCATTGAGGAAATGTATATAAAATAATATTTCCCAATGTAAAACGGCCTTGATAATTTATTTAGTATTATTATTTATAGTTTTTCTAATTTATTTTCGTTTTTAGTTAAAAACCAATTTATAGAAAAATTTTTGAGTTGTAAAGTTTTAAAGTCTGCAAAGGTCTACGTTAGCAAGGATGCAGGGTATTTTGTAGTATTGAAAGTATTGAATGCAAGAGTTCTACATTGTAACTTTTTTTTTAATCAATTTTTTTAGATATCTAGTATATATGTCTATTTGTGTCCTAAGCACATGGAGAACCCAATTTTGGGGTAGGTCCATACAAACCACCCACCCGCTTTTTGGTGATTGCATGAAGAACTTTTCCTTTAAGGCAAAGTCAATTTGAATTTGGACGGAATATACGAAATAGAGGTAGCCATATGTGAACCGAAGTTAAATATATTTCTAGTTTCTGATGATTCAGACTTCTATATTGTTTGATTTATTAAATCCGTCTATCTATAGTCAGCGTGCTGAACCCATTTTGTCATACTTAGCCTAAATATCAAGTTTCCAGAGGATAGCTCATCTAATATAAAATTAATCAAAAGTTGTTTGAACACAAAACCTTATAATGGTCATGGTGTATACAAACGGAAAGACGGAATTAACTAAATCGTCGAACTGATCAGGAATGTGTTTACAATGTTACAGAAACATTGAATGGTCATAATTCTGCTCATTGAATGGAAGCAATTGCAAATACAAAACGTTTTTCATTACACATAATATGAGTTAGATGCCTACTACCACTCGATGCAGGATGGATGGGTTTCTCTACAATGATGTACAGGAGATCTACACTTTTGCTGACTGACATAACCTCTGTGGTAAAAATGTGCCCGTTTCGAAACTCTCTTGCAAAATCAGGGTCATCGTTGAATAAGTATAAGTTTGAAATAAAATCTTTATGCTTCGTTGACTGTTATCTCTGCTAGCATCTGGTCTCTTTTAAAGTTGTAGAAAAATAAAATTCACCATTCTGATATTTTCATGGTTTTTTTGTAACCAATCCTTTCTAGATAATTACATCACAACACAATTCATACAGTAACTCATTGCGGTTTTCTTTACCATTGACTTAGTCTTCAAACTTGTAGTGGAGTTACACCTTCAGTTCCACCGTTTTTTCTTATTTTAGTTTTAAATTGATCTAATGTTTATATTACAATTGAAAACTGAAGAAAAGGATAATCTCAGTGGAACCGAGGCATTAATACTCTTCACGCTTCCTATGACTATAAAAAGTCTCCGCACCAATTTTCAAATCAATATTTCAGAGATTAAGCGAATAGGGCGCACAAACGCACATACAGACAGACGACTCGTCTTGTCATGCTGACCACGAATATGTTCTCAGATGCTTTCTTTAGGGCGCTGGAAATATTGTGCCTAAATTATAAAACTATACAGAAGAGTGTAAATATATTAACAAATTAACAATGCAAAAATTGAATTATATTGTATGTAAACTTTCTATTATGGTCTTTAAAGTTAATTCATAAATTGTTTCCATTATTCTGATTTTTTAATAGAAAATTCGATGTCGAATGCTATCCTACACCGAATGCGCTTAATCCCTGTGAAGATGTAATGGGTTACCGATGGTTGCGCATAGCCGTATGGATTGTCGTTGCACTGGCCGTTTTTGGCAATGTGGCAGTGCTCTTGGTCATATTATCGATTAAGTAAGTTCCACAAACAATGGCGCCTATTGTCGCAAATGCAAATGCACACATGTATAGACATGCAAATAAGCATATAAATCAGAGCTGTAACTAATCCAATTGACCTCTGCTAATTGTCATGCATATTCCGACCACACTTGCGAACAGAACTGAAAGCGCTTCCGTACCGCGCTTTTTGATGTGCCATTTGGCATTTGCCGACCTATGTCTGGGTCTCTATCTATTGCTAATCGCCTCCATCGACGCCCACTCTATGGGCGAGTATTTCAATTACGCATACGATTGGCAGTATGGTAAGTAAGATTCATTGAATTTGTGGCGTAAATATATACATACCGACATGCAATACATGGTACTTCTTTTTTTTTTATTTCCGCCTCAGGTGCTGGCTGTAAAGTGGCGGGATTTCTCACCGTCTTTGCGAGCCATTTGTCGGTATTTACGTTGACCGTAATCACTCTTGAGCGCTGGTTGGCCATTACGCACGCCTTGTACTTGAACAAGCGCATCAAACTACGTCCGGCAGCTTTAATAATGGTCGCCGGATGGGTGTATTCGATTGTTGTGTCATTGCTGCCGCTCTTTGGCATAAGTAATTATTCATCAACCAGGTGAGAAAATGCAAATTTGGACACACAATTTAAACTTACTAAATCCGTAAGTAAACTTCAATTCATATTTTATACCACCTTAGCATTTGTCTGCCCATGGAGATACGTGATCCCTTTGATACAGTATATTTAGTTGCTATATTGGGCTCAAATGGCATAGCCTTTTTTATCATTGCTATATGTTATGCCCAAATTTATCTTTCGCTGGGTCGCGAAACGCGACATGCGCGTCAAAATAATCCCGGCGACATGAGCATTGCCAAGAAGATGGCGCTTCTGGTAAATTTTGTATAAACATTTCTAATCTCTTTTTATTTAATACAATTCATATTTCTCCGCAGGTCTTTACCAACTTTGCCTGCTGGGCTCCTATTGCATTCTTTGGCCTAACCGCTCTTTCCGGTTATCCATTAATCAATGTAACCAAGTCTAAAATTTTGTTGGTATTTTTTTATCCGTTGAACTCCTGTGCTGATCCCTATCTTTATGCTATACTGACCTCACAGTATCGTCAGGACTTGTATTCGTTACTATCCAGGTATATTGAATTACAATGAAAATAGATCTTACATAGTATAAAATAATCTTCGATTTTCGGCAGATTTGGATTTTGCCGCAAAAGCGCTCTCAAGTATAAGAACAGTGACTCACTCCCAGGCACTACAAACTTTACTATACATGGTTCAATACACCGGCATAACTCGCTCAGCCCAAAACAGCAGGGAATTCTTCCTGAAACCCAATTAATGCTGAAGGAGGAGGACTTTGTTTAAGCTATAGAGAACTAACTGAAACGTAACATAACTTTAACTTTACCTGAAAGACATACAAACGTGAAAACGAATGATTGAATAGTGCTGTGTATGATTACCTACAAGTTTAGTGTATGAAATTTTCATCGCTATGCTGTTGCATAGCTTTATTGTGATATATTTTTTGTTAAGTTTTTCCAAAAATTTCGTTATTTTAAGTAGTTAAATTAAATTTATTAATTTACATTTATTAGTTGTACTTTATTTCCCAAAACTGTTCTTGTATTGTATGTAAAAGTTGTTCGGATCAGTATTTAAAAGGCAAATTGGTTTAATAGATATAATCATTCAATGTTGTTTAGCAAGTCAAGCTTTAGTGTTTTTGCTTATTAATCTCTTATATTATTAAGTCCAAATGTGAAAAGTAATGCATACACACGTTCGTGTGTGCGATTTCATTAATCGATGTATTTATGTAAATGTTTGTTTCATTATTGTGGATTTAACAAAGTAAGAAATATTGATGTTAAAATATTTCAATCAATGTTTAAATAAACAAGCAAGAAGTATGTACACTCACTAAAATATACCCTGAAGATAAAAAAAATAAAAAAAAAATTTCACTGAGAATATTATAGGTCATACTTTGATAGATTACGTTTTGGATATTTTGCAAACAAAATCTGAGATAATTCAAGACATATTATAATATTATTACAAACAAGAATACATCACTATTATACATCTATCTTCTTCTATTATTATTACACGATTTAATTAGCTATGACACATCTATCTATTACTATCTATCTATCTATCTATCTATCTATCTATCTATCTATCTATCTATCTATCTATCTATCTATCTATCTATCTATCTATCTATCTATCTATCTATCTATCTATCTATCTATCTATCTATCTATCTATCTATCTATCTATCTATCTATCTATCTATCTATCTATCTATCTATCTATCTATCTATCTATCTATCTATCTATCTATCTATCTATCTATCTATCTATCTATCTATCTATCTATCTATCTATCTATCTATCTATCTATCTATCTATCTATCTATCTATCTATCTATCTATCTATCTATCTATCTATCTATCTATCTATCTATCTATCTATCTATCTATCTATCTATCTATCTATCTATCTATCTATCTATCTATCTATCTATCTATCTATCTATCTATCTATCTATCTATCTATCTATCTATCTATCTATCTATCTATCTACTCTCTCTATCTATCTATCTATCTATCTATCTATCTATCTATCTATCTATCTATCTATCTATCTATCTATCTATCTATCTATCTATCTATCTATCTATCTATCTATCTATCTATCTATCTATCTATCTATCTATCTATCTATCTATCTATCTATCTATCTATCTATCTATCTATCTATCTATCTATCTATCTATCTATCTATCTATCTATCTATCTATCTATCTATCTATCTATCTATCTATCTATCTATCTATCTATCTATCTATCTATCTATCTATCTATCTATCTATCTATCTATCTATCTATCTATCTATCTATCTATCTATCTATCTATCTATCTATCTATCTATCTATCTATCTATCTATCTATCTATCTATCTATCTATCTATCTATCTATCTATCTATCTCATCTATCTATCTATCTATCTCATCTCATCTATCGATCTATCGATCTATCTCATCTATCTATCTATCTCATCTTCTCATCTCATCTCATCTATCTATCTATCTATCTCATCTCTCGATCTATCGATCTATCTCATCTATCGATCTATCTATCTATCGATCGATTATTATCTATCGATTATTATTATTATTATTATCTATCGATCGATTATTATCTATTATTATTATTATCGATTATCGATCTATTATCGATCTATTATTATTATTATTATTATCTATCTATCGATCTATCATATTATTATTATTATCTATCTATCGATCGATCGATCTATCTATCTATCGATCTATCATATCTATCTATCGATCTATCTATCTATCTATCTATCGATCTATCATCTATCTATCGATCGATCATATCGATCGATCTATCTATCTATCTATCTATCGATCTATCATATCTATCTATCTATCTATCTATCTATCTATCTATCTATCTATCTATCTATCTATCTATCTATCTATCTATCTATCTATCTATCTATCTATCTATCTATCTATCTATCTATCTATCTATCTATCTATCTATCTATCTACTATCTATCTATCTATCTATCTATCTATCTATCTATCTATCTATCTATCTATCTATCTATCTATCTATCTATCTATCTATCTATCTATCTATCTATCTATCTATCTATCTATCTATCTATCTATCTATCTATCTATCTATCTATCTATCTATCTATCTATCTATCTATCTATCTATCTATCTATTATTATTATCGATCGATCGATCTATCGATTATCGATCGATCATTATCTATCGATCATCATCGATCGATCATCATCGATCATTATCGATCTATCATCGATCATCTATCATCTATCGATCGATCTATCGATCTATCGATCATTATCATCGATCGATCATCGATCTATCGATCTATCTATCGATTATCTATCATCTATCTATCTATCTATCTATCATATCTATCTATCTATCGATCGATCTATCGATCTATTGATCTATTTCTATTTATCCATCATCATGTATTATTATTTATTTATCTATTATTATTATCTGATCTATTGATCATCTATCGATCTATTTGATTCTATTCGTGATCATCGTTCTGATTCTATCGATTTATTATCGATTCTATTCTTTATTATGCTATCGATCTATTATCGATCATATCATATTATATATCTATCTATGCTGATGATGATTATCTGATTATGTTATTATCTATGATATTATTATTATATATCTATCTATCTATCTATCTATCTATCTATCTATCTATCTATCTATCTATCTATCTATTAACTAAATATTATCAACTAATTATCTAACTTCTAACATCGAAATATTTGACCTAGTATTATCTATCATATATCAGATATTGATTATCTATTACTTGTAGGTTGGTTTCAGCTTATTTTTCAATTTCCTAACTAAATAGTAACCTAATATATCTGACAGAGACACAGGCTATTTATTTGTTAAGAGATTATGTTTCTGCCGTTTACTTATTGCTCATTTTAATAGCTGATACTATAAAATTGTTTATGACTTTAAATAATAAAAGTTGACAGAAAATTAACTTTGTAAAAAAACGTAGGGTGCTTGATATTAATATTGTTATTATTATTTCATTGGTAGCTATTTGTAAATATAAACTATTATAATAATATATTACAGAGCACCCCACGCTTTTTTATGTTAAAGTTAATTTTCTGCCAATAACTTAATTCTCATTTTAAACTTATTCAAATTGTTTTACTTTTTAGTTCACATTACTATTGAAGCGTGTTTTTTTTAGTTTTTTTAAACTATAATTTTTTTTATGTTAAAGTTAATTTTCTGCCAATCACTTAATTCTCATTTTAAACTTATTCAAAATTATTTTTTATTTTTTAGTTCACATTACTATTAAAGCGTGTTTTTTTTAGTTTTTTTTTAAACTATAATTTTAGTTTTGCTAGGCAACTGCAAATGGAATGCTTGAAACAATTTATTAATATGCGTATTTTGCATAAATTTCGCCAATTTGACTGTTGTAATTGGAATAGAGGATTGTAAATAGTTTTGTTGCGCATGAAATAATTTGAATGAATTACATTAAAAATTGAAGTTGAATCCAGGTTGTATGGAATGTTAGACCGTACACTAAAGAGTTGAGTTACTTATGCCTCATATATTTACTGATAAAAGTGCGTATACAAATTATACAGTATCTTTTATTATTAATTGGATGCACATTTTGTATGTTGCTGACCAATTTCAAAATAATTATTATTTAAAACCAAGAAATTAACTTCAGGGGATCCGAAGCTTTAACCACACGAAATTTAATGTTGAGTACTTAGCAGATACAAATAAATACATAAGTATACCAAACATGTGTGGTAAGTTTGTATGAGCTACCCGTAAAAGTTGACATATACGCCCCTTGATAATTATGTGGTTTGAGGATTGAACTAGTTTTATTATATGGGAATTAAATATGATCTTGAATACATGAACAATACGGTCGCTGAATGGTCGCATTTTTTAACTCATACTAGCTGCTGTTTTGTTAACATTTGTGCTTATTATGGGTATTTGGTTATTTATGTTATTGGTAAAGTTTTTGAATGATTCCCAATTAGCTTATTTAACTTTAAAAAATGACTTCGGACTTGGTAAGTTCGGACTTGTGAAAAGCTCTGAAGAACAGATTGATATGTCGATATGTGTAAAAGAAATGTCGTTTCCAGGCTTTTGTTGTTTGGTGTGATTTGTTATTTGCTACCTGACAATGATCTCAAATCTAAAATCCATACATTAAAGTTTTAATTGTAGAACTTTTATTACCATAAATGCTAAGGTTGATATATACACTATTAGAAATGCACCGGCTTGATGACCTAATGACACACTGCGCTTTCAAAATCATGTTCGACCACAGCGACTACTGCAACAAAATTAGCGATAGCTATATAAAGACGCACCACCGAATTTTGAGTTTGCAGATTATTAAAAAAATTTTGTTCCATATAATTTTAAATAAAACACTTAAAATTGAATTGGATGACGGAATCTTTATTATGACCCAAAAGAACAATCTTCGACATTAACTTTTAAAAGATAATTTCATTGATATGTTTGCCGCTACGCTGTAGGTGGTTCATTCGGAAGGTCCAATATTCTATCACTCTTCCCAGCATTGCTACCGGTATTTCACGAATTACGTGAATAATGTTGCCTTCCAAGTTTTGATCGTGGCTGCCTTATCGACGAAGAAATTTGGCTTAACATGTCGCCGATATCAATTTCAGGCAGCAAAAAGTCCGTTATCATGGCGCGGTAGCACTTGCCATTGACGGTTATGTTCTCTCCGGCCTCATTTTTAAAGAAATACGGACTGATGATTCCACCAGCCCATGAACCACACAGTGCATTTTTGTGGATGCAACGGTAGTTCGAGAATCTCTTCGGGTTGCTCATCACCCCAGTATTGTGACTCCACAAAATTCGGTGCGAAAATAGCGGATCTTCATTCAGCGGATCTGCAGAGCCCATTGATTGGAATTAAAGCGTAAATAAATAAAGAAATATACTACTTGACATTTGACATGGTGGCTTCATATTGACGGACGCTTCGCATAATTATCAATGGGCATGTCACGACCACTTTTAGGGGTAGGTTCCAACAAACTAACATCCCACGTCTAGTTTGTTAGATATTAAAAATATTTTTATTTTATTCCTTCTAAGTTCACAGCTTGAAACTTCATGTGAAAAGTATTAAAACTTCGGTACCACCGAAGTTAACATTTTTGCCTAGATAGCGTATACCATGAGTTTAGATTTTCTATTTCGAAAGACTTACAAACAAAATATTTTTAGTGTATGGTACAACAAATTGTACAAAATGAAAAATAGTATTTATATGCGTGTAAAATTCAAAATTAATGCCTACTGTTGCTGTTATTTTCATTGCAAAAACAATTTGTTTGGCTTTCTGCTTCGTGCAATGCATCTCCTAATGATCAAATTTTTGAGTCGACAATTGTGTCACCAAAATAATAGCGCATACAAGTTAAGCATGCAATATTTTTTGTGTTAGCCAAACCAAATCACAAAGTCGAACGAGCCGAACAACATCCCTATCTCTTTCGCAGCCACAGTTTCTTATCAATTGGTAACTGGCTATTCGCAAGCTATCGTCTTCTATCATTACACCATAGCTATAATTAAGTGGATAGCATTCGATAAGTGTTGCGAGCGAGATGAGAAATTCCACTAAATTAAATTGCACTTCAATCATTTTTTTTTTTTTTTTGATTTTATTAACAATTGTACTATCCATTTATAAATTGCACTTCCACATTAACAATTTTGCTGCAGCACTTTTTTTCGTTTTCCTTTGGGGGACCGAAAAATAACATTTTTACAGTAAGCGTTTTGAAATTTTTTTTTTAACAAAGTTTTTTTAACTAAAATTTTTCATTCTCTTTATTTGGCATTTATGTTTTAAAACTGCTAATTGTGGCTTTAAAACTGTAGACATTTCTTACCATCATCCAAAACGTGGTCATCAGCTGGTCATTCTTTCTGCGTTGTGTGTCATCCTTACTAGATGGCGCAGCAGTACGGTCGGGAACTTAGTTTCTACGGGTAACATACCCGTTTCTACCCGATTCAGAAAAGTTTGGATTCTAATAGAAGCTCCATCTAGTGATCGGTAGCAGTTAAAGAATTTTACGTTTAAAAGTTTCGCGCACATTTTTAGTTTTGTGCTTATATGAAATCATTTTAAGCAGATTTTGAACATTTCAATATATTTATAAAGTGGAAAAAAAATTGGATTTTTCTACGCACTTTGGTCAACTAAACGCAAAAATCCCATTTTGAATTTTTTTTTCAGTTTTCCGAGTTGTTCCAAAGGTTTTTGAGTATACCTCGATTACTAATTGACGGACTTGGCTCATCAAGCACGCATATTGAAGGTAATTGAGCCTTCTAATTTGTGTTATTGTGAGTAGTTAAATTGCTAGCGGTTTTAATGAGTAGATTTTTTTTTTATAAAGAATCAGGTTGAAATTCACACATCGGGATAAATGGAAATCACAACTTTCACCGGCAGCAATCCTTGGATAAATGACGAAGTTTAACATTTTCAATGCAAACATTAGCGAAACCATATTTGTTTTAAAATGGGCAAACGCTTCATCCACTTTATCCAGTTTCTTGGCAAAGTTTTTGATGAGTCCCAATTTAAAGTACAATGGGGAAAGTATGATATCACGATATGATCATATTTGATCGTGAAGAGAGAAAAAGTGATAAGGGAAAACTAGTAATGAAACCATAAACTTGTATTACAGTGGTTCGAGCTGGAGTCTTTTAGGATAAATTACAGCGAAAAAAAAACATATGCACTACAGTTGGAGTTTTTAGCTTAAGAAACTACAAAACTATTTATACAAAATCTCGAAAGCGGAAGTTAGTTTGAGGGCTATTCCGTATACTACGGCGTGGTTAGCTCGTTCATTTTATATAATTACCTAATCAGGTCTAATGTCGTCCATTATCAGACAATGGATTTTATTGATAATTTCTGGTGTTGAGAACTCTTTTGGTCACCCAGAATGATAATCGCCTTTCGATTTTTTTATGTTGGCGCTTTGGTGCTAGTCGATCTAGCCATTTTTGTCTGTCTGTCCGTCTGACAGTTGCTGAAGATTTTTTTCTTTCCGTTTTCTAGATATCCTACAGTTCCATGTTTTTAGAGTATCAACCCATACAAACCCATTTTTATGATTATTGTATTACAGTCTACATAAACTAGAAATGCAAGGTAGAGGATTCGCATGGTCCCACGTTTCACATTTGGCCAAATGGGTGCGGCACACCGCTGAAAGCATTTCAAGGTTATTATATGAGAAACCATTTTATTTCAACCAATATTAACTTGAAATACTACTTACCATAAATACTTACTAGCTAAACATTGAAAGTATCAACCACTCAAACCCGTTATAGCAATTTGGTTCGGTCACTAAGTTGACCGACTGTGCCACAACTCACAGCTATGTAAATGGTCCAACCAGCCGTAATTAAATACAAATCAAAAGACTGAAGAAAATGAAAATGCGAAATTGCATTTTATTATAGTTCAGAATAATCGAAAAGAAAAAATATAATAGAATTTCTTGTACATATAACAATGAGACAGAAATGAATCATGGTAGGCATAATTTGCTGTGCAAAGATAGAACCGTAAAGCAACCTAGTTTAGCGTAAAGCAGGAGGGAGCATTTGGAAGTAAAGATTTATGGGAATATCACACCACTTAGGGTCTTACGAAGGAAAACTATAGAGAGCATCGATCGTCGTGCAGAAAAACGCATAATAAAACCAAGAGAAATTTAGTTTTATTTACCATAGAAACAACATGCATGTTATAGCTCAATTTAGGATCACTGTATCCAGTTTACAAAAGATGGAGGAAATCTTAAAGCATTTAATTTATACGAATATATGAGGTGGCTATAACTATCAAAACCTTTGGTAAACTCAGTGTGCGTTGGTCTGACAACCAGACACAAAACCCTTAGTGACTAAAGAAACGAAAATGAGCTGACTTCAGTAAAATCTTGATAATTTCACGATATTCAGTCCATTGCATTGAGCTCTCACTGTAAGAGAGTACAGTGCGGTTTGATTTCAGTTTGTTTTGCTAACAGCTTTCGCAGCGGAGGAAACCGGATTTTTAAGCAGCTGAGCGCGCATTTGTTTTTGATTCTTGGGCATTTTAAATAGAAAGTTGAAGAAACTCTTCAGCAAATGAACGAAGCGTGAACGCTGGAGCACTGGCAAGAGACGGACGTGGAGAAGCTTTGGCAATGCAATGCCTTGGAACTTGTTATTGTGGCTCGTTGAGTTGACACGTCAGTACGACGCTGATTTTCCAACACGAAAGACTGAAAATGCTGCATATTTGCTTAAGAAAATTTTAAATTTAGTTTGGTTTTATTTAGATTAATAAAGTGTATTAATTCGAAATAATAATAATAATGTCCGCCAGAGAGAAAATAGAAAGCCAAAATTTCCAATCCGAAGTTAATAAAAATGAGCCAACGGACTTGATTGCAAAGAGAGAAGCAAAGTCGTGCGTAGAGTAAAATCAAAAGACCCAAGCAACAAACTTTATAGAAATAAATGGTAATTTCTCCTCTCTGCAGCAACTGGTGGATTCTATTCGGAGTTGTGCTGCTTGTGACTTTTGGAACACGATTCTACAAAGTTACTGAGCCGGATCATATTTGGTATGGAAATTTAAATTACAAACTTCGGTAAAAAAATTGCATCTTATATATATATCTGTGTTTAAATATATTTCTTCAGTTGGGATGAGACACATTTCGGTAAAATGGGCAGTTGGTATATTAACCGAACCTTCTTCTTTGACGTCCATCCACCGCTGGGAAAGGTTTGTGTGTGAAAAACACTCTTTTGCAAATATTTTACACACTGTTTTTATTATTTAGATGCTGATTGGCCTCTCTGGTTACCTCACCGGCTACAACGGCAGCTTTCCATTCGAGAAGCCAGGCGATAAATACAATGGCACCCACTACGAAGGCATGCGCTATGTAAGTGCCCAATTCCCATTAAAGAAAGAAATGCTCTAATGAACTGCCTTTTCTAGTTCTGCACAACACTAGGAGCGTTGATTATGCCAATGGCTTTCGATACTGTCCACGATCTAACGCGATCCAACGAAGCTGCTCTAATAGCTGCTGCATATTTAGTTTTTGGTGAGAAGAAAAAATACTTCTAATAGTTTCACATGGTTAGGAAATCAATTCTAGGCTATATATGCTAGCGTAAAAGCGTACATTTATACATCTGCAAATGTATGAAACAACAAAAAATGCGTAGTACACTCCATTAAAAGTCAAAGCGATATACTCGTAACACCGTCCGTCTGCTCATTCGTGCGTTCGCCTATTTGAACGTCTATATGCATGTACATTGGATACTACAATAGGATGGAACCACTAAACGTTTATATTAAGGCATTTTATGCATTGCATCACAAATTGATATTCGCTGGATAATTTGATATTTCACAAGAAAAATTTGATTTGGAAACATGTCAAAAGAGTAGCATAAATATGAACCCAAAGCCCATATTCGAGTTTCTGCATCATAACATATTTAGTGTTGTATAGCTTCTGACTTGCTACAGATTTTTCTTATATCAAACCTCATATTTTATACTATTTAAAACAATGTCGATATTGATATTCCCTATTCGGGTTGAAAAACTATCGATGTATCAATATTGGACTAAAAAAATAAATGTATGCAATGAACGTTTTTCAAAATCATGTTGTTTCCAAAGTAAGCAGCAAAAACAAAAAATTTTATTATGAGATTTTGCTTGGCGTTGAAAAAAAGCCATATTTTGTGCCATAGTTCCAGCGCCATGTAGTTATACACTGTGAATTTTCTTAAAAAATACGATCAATCGCAAAATAAGTTAATGAAAAAAAATTAAAAGCATAAAATAAGTTAATGAAAAAAAATTATCAAAAGCAAGCTATCATTTTACACGAAGAATTTGTGTGTGCTTAAGTTAATTAAGACGAAACTTAAACACACTTTTTTTTTTGTATCCTTCACACATAGTGTAAGATACTATTATCAGTTGGTCTTAAAGTTTGTACACATTGAATGAGGAATTAGGGGCCCCATAATTCCTCCATTCAAAGAAAAGTTGATTCAGTATATTTGTTAATTGGCTAATTTGTTAATCAAACAATTAATAAGTTGATCTCTCATGTGGGGATCTTTAGGAAGTACCAAAGCAGTTGCATAACGTTACATTACAAAGGTCACCTGTGCAGAGATACTCCGATTTGCTTTTATTAAATTGGCCATTGTGCCATGATAATAAACAGCCTACTTATCTTTCTTATATGAAATATCAGACAGAATGTGCACATCACATTTGTGAGACATAATCCATACGAGATTAATATCTTTGGAAAAAGAGTTATAAGTTATTACTTAACTTAACTAGCAGGCAAGAGCATAGCCAGTTACTCAAAAAGAGTAAATGTTCTAATATCAGAGACCTCTTAAATTATATATATTCGTGATCAGCACGACAAGACGAACCAATCTAGCCACGTCCATCAGCCCGCCTATATGTCTGCTTAAGAGAAAATTTGTTAAAATTTTAAGTATGTATTCAGGTGAATCAATAATGATTTTGTCACAGTTTCTTAGATTACTTTGTAATATTTTTGTAGTTTACAGAAAGCGAAATTGGAGGCAAATGAAGGCGTTCTATTTATATGAATAGTCAATTGTAAGGTTTTTTATGCATGACTAAATCATGTTTAATTGCTGTATTAACTGATGAAATGCCGGTAATTAAAATCCAAATCCATCGGAAATAATTTACAAACTTTGTCAGTTTTTATTTGTTTTTGATGAACAAAAGGCCATATTGTATCGAAGAATGTCATGTTAAATAAAAATTTACATTAACTGGCTATCCGTCTATCTGCTTGGATGTTGTTGCGTCTTTTTTTTTCTAGCAATGTTTGGAAAATCTGAATGAAATCCGGCACATAGAATTGTTTTCATTGCCGTTAAATAGACATGCCAAACCACTCGCCCACTTTTGAATATTTGTATGAAATTTAACATATCTATAAATATGTGTGGTTCCCTCTGATTCTGAGCCCCGTACAAACCCACCACCCTCTTTTAGGATTTGGCATGAAAAACATTTTCATTTCTAGCAAAATCAACTTGACATTTGAAATGGAGGTTTCTAATGGACGGACGGGACGCTTCACATAATTATCAAGGGCCGTGTCTCGTGTTTATAAACCCAATCGTCAGTGTGTCTCTTAAATGATCAGCAGTATTTAGCTAGCTTGCTGACTTAGCTCTTTTCTTCAAAGCTCTTTTTCATTATCGATATTTTGTTGTGGAATGATATACATACTACATTCGTAATTCTATTGATCGGAATTTTCTGGGACGAA
The DNA here is from genome assembly GCA_035044765.1 of Leucophenga montana. Classification (NCBI taxonomy): domain Eukaryota; kingdom Metazoa; phylum Arthropoda; class Insecta; order Diptera; family Drosophilidae; genus Leucophenga; species Leucophenga montana. The sequence goes on along the minus strand of JAWNNQ010001476.1, from coordinate 454,411 downwards.
TCCCAAAATACAGTGCAGAAATTAATTTTTTATAGAAAGAATTTCTTAGTGGATATTTCGCAAATGACAAATGTTTCGTTTATACAATAACAGAATTCATGAAATTCGTGAATTGAATATTAAGCAAAAGTATATCATCATAATTTCGATGAAAATTCATGTTATGCTTTTTCATGTTACTCAAATCACGAAACCATCGTTTAAGGAAAGATGAATATGATAAATATTATTACAAAAGTAGACTAAAAAAAAAAATAGTGACAGAATTGTTCAAAAATAAGCTTTAATAATGTACTAAAACAAAACAAATAAAACTGCCAACAATTTTCAAAAGTTTTCGTAGGCATAGGTTTTTATTCGATTTAATTTGACATGAATGCCATTTGATTGAGAATTGAATACTCTTTCTAAATATTATAGTTCTAAGCCCAAACCCACCTAGCTACTAAAAACTTTGGTATGGACCTATGCTTAACATTTGGCTGAATGAGTTGAGCGTGGTGGTCAGGTCCATTATACCGCTTGTTTTAAAGTTTTTTATATGAGCTACCATTTTATGACACCCGATAACAACTTGAAACTCGATGTGGTAGCTTTTTATAGTAAGTGTACTGTGGCTCTCACGGCCAGAGGGATTTCATTTTCGTCATTTTGGCAACGCGGCAGTGTAGCCTGACTTCTCCCTTTTGCAACGAGACCAATTCGAGGTCAGTAAGTTGAGAACTGTCGAAATGACAACACGTTTCGTGAACAATGTCAATCCAGTCTCCCGCCAACTGCGAAATACGCGGCGTCACCCGTTATCTCGTATGGAAGGGAGAACCTCCGTTTGAGATTTATAATGAGGTGAAAACTGTATATGGTGATAAAGCTATGAATCGTAGAGTGTGTACAAGTGGTGTCGAGCGTTTAAAAACGGTCGTACGTCTGTGCATGATGATCAGAGAAGCGGAAGACCTTTCATTGTGAAGTGGAAAAAATCGAAAATGCGCACCGTGACGATCGCAGATTGACTGTGGACTGTGGATGAACTACTTCGAGGAAGGCATCAACAAATTGATACCCCGCTTCACCACCTGCGTAGAGAGGAATGGTGACTATGTCGAAAAATAGCTTACATAATGTACTAAAGTACCACGTACTTTTTTGTTTAAATAAAAAATTTTAAAACCTACAAAAATTCAGTACACTTACTTTCTGGATATGCCTCGTATTCCCTGCACACGATTTTATACGAACAGAATACATGTTCTCTGTTGAAATATACGAGTATAAAATTGATGTATTGTACTGAAGGTAAAGTTTTGAATATTCGTCAATCCGTCCCTCCGTCTGTTCGATAGACACTCAGGGTATAGACCTTACCACATTTTTATCTTTAAATTTGTTGCCTCGCTTCGTATTGAGGTATTGTATTGAGGATGTGGCCTTCACACTTATATCATTTGCAAGCCCCCATTCGTTTCTGTCAAACACAAGGTCATTAAAACATCATCTCTTTCGGCGAGCTAATTAGCTGCAGCGATATTGTAATAAAATAATTAAAATAGTTTTTAAGTTTTTGTGTTCAAAATGCAAACTCCTTTTCCTTTCCTTTCTACAGGGACTATAATTCTTATTCCATTAAAGCTGCTGATTCTGTTGGATTCTGTTGACTACGTATATATTTGTTCTCTTTGAAGTATGTGATTGATTAAGAAGCATATTCTTCTCGTCTTGCAGATGTTGGCCTTTTGACACTTAATCAGTACATCCTACTCGATCCGATTTTGCTGTTCTTTATGACTGCCTCCGTATGGGGAATGGTGAAAATATCGAAAGCAACCGCTGCTGGGGCTTCGTACACTGCGCTCTGGTGGCTCTGGCTTTTTTTCACCGGCACTGCTCTGTCCTGCACCATCAGCGTCAAATTTGTCGGACTGTTCGTGGTGCTCTTGGTCGGACTGCATACGGCAAACGAATTGTGGATTATTCTCGGTGATTTACGCAAGCCAATTGTGAGTAGCAGGACCGTGTAATGGCACTCGCGTTTATCTTCTAGCAAAGGACGAATGCCTGACCTCACGCCTGATTGTTTCTCTTGGCGTTCTTTTAAAATTTTTCTTTTCCATTGCGATTTTAGCTGGAGACTATCAAGCAAATTGTGTGTCGCGCGTTGACATTAATTTTATGGCCGGTTCTGCTTTACATGGCGTTCTTTTTCATCCATTTAATGGTGCTGAATCGCAGCGGCAATGGCGATGGTTTCTATAGCTCGGCATTTCAGTCGCGGCTCATTGGCAATTCTCTCTACAATGCCAGTATGCCACGCGATGTCGCATTTGGCTCGGTCGTGACCATCAAGAACCATAAAACCGGCGGAGGATATTTGCATTCGCATTACCATCTTTATCCAAAGGGAATGGGAGCGAAGCAGCAGCAGGTGAGTTAGCTACCACTTGTACATGCGCCAATGAAAAATGCAGTTAATATTCTCTCATTGCTTTTGGAGAAGATGAAAATGAAGCAATTGCAGTTCCCGCAAGACGTAGAAGCAATTTCGTTGCAATTTTGTATGCAAAACCTTAGTCTTAAGGATTAACACTTAAATTTTATTTGAAACTCATTCGCAGATCACGACATATACACACAAGGACGACAACAACAGGTGGCTACTCAAGCCGCACAACAAGAAGTCTTCATCGTTGTTACAGGTTCTTAAGCACGGCGATCTGGTGCGATTGGAGCATTTGGTGACCAAGCGTAATTTACACTCACACAACGAAGTGGCGCCGTTAACACGGAAGCATCTACAAGTAACCGGCTACGGTGAGGTGAGTGAAAAGACTGATTATCACTAGTTCTTTTATTAAATGTACATACGATATGATAATCACAGAACGGAGTTGGCGATGCGAATGACGTATGGCGTGTACTGATTGTGAGTGGCAGGACAAATGAGACCGTCAGGACAGTTACCTCGCGGTTTGTACACACCATAAATATATTTTTTTATGTACATATGTACACGATTATGTATGTCCTTTTGTTAGGCTGATGTTTGTACACTATATGCAAAACTGTGCACTGACAGCCAGTGGAAAGCAGCTGCCCAAGTGGGGATTCGAGCAGCAGGAGGTCTCGTGCAATCCGAATATTCGCGACAAGAACGCCATATGGAATGTGGAGGACAACAAGCACAAGAAACGTAAGCTAACGTCAGTATCTTCTCCTTTAATAAGTAAAAAATTGTTGTTGTCAACAACCAGTGCCGAATGTGAATTTCAATGTGTATGCTCCTGGGTTTTTTGCTCGATTCCTGGAGTCGCACGCAGTAATGCTTCAGGGAAATGCCGGACTGAAGCCCAAAGAGGGCGAAGTGACAAGTCGTCCCTGGCAATGGCCTATTAATTACCGCGTAAGTAGCTAATTTGAACGCCATTGATCTTCGTAATAGCAGTTTACTCTGATCAGTTAACTTTCATTTATACCGTTGCAGGGACAGTTTTTTTCGGGCAACTCGTATCGCATATATTTGCTCGGAAATCCAATAATCTGGTGGAGCAATCTCATCTTTTTGACACTTTTTTTAATCGTATTTGTTTGCAATGCAGTTTTGGAACGACGCCGTGCAGGACAGAGGCTGGCTCAACAAGGACGCCTTGCTTCGACTCCTATTGAGAACTGTTGCGCTGCCCTTGCTCCCATAGCTATTGTACCTGATAGTACCAGTGAGTACGGTAGAGTCAATAAAATTTTAATTTGAAATATGTCACTCTCTGTTTCTCTTTTTCCATTTATTTCAGATTCCAGGGAGGATGACGGTCTTTCATTAAAGGCAGCCACTTGGCTTTTCATTGGTTGGATTTTGCATTATCTACCTTTTTGGGCAATGGGCCGCGTGCTTTACTTTCATCATTATTTTCCAGCGCTGATATTCAATTCCATGCTGACAGGTAATTTTCAATAATTGTGTTTTACTCTTACACTTTTTTTATAGTAATTTGGCTACGCTGAACACGATCGATTTTTTTCATTTGTACCATTCACCTAGATAGTGGTATATTTGTGCTTTTCGATGTATGATTTTACTTAAATCAGCGTACAGTGTGAATGGCAAGCCCGTTTCAAGCATAATTTTGGCATAATCGCTTTGTTAATGACTAAGTTATGTGGGATGATGGAAAAACTGTCGTGATCGTTAATTTTATTGAACGAAAATGTAATTTAATTAATTGAATTTGAAATTAACTAAGAAAACCGTGCTATAAAAAAAAACTGTTTCCGGGTTTGGATTCAGCAACCCTCAATTGTCGGAACAAAGAAATCTCAATATTTTGTGCGCTAGTATTATTAGCTCTTTTGACCATTTTTGCTAGCATCAGTCGTTTCCTCGGCGATAATTTAACTCTCTCAATAAATTTAAAGCCAATTATTTTGCTGATAAGCTGAGCTGTATTTATACGACTGCATTCATGCGAAAAAAAAAACGCTCGAAATTCACCTTCCTCTACTCGAACAGAAAGAGAAACAAAGCGGCGTATTTGAAACAAATGCTTTTACTGGTTTACAAATTATAGGAAGCATTTTAATTTGAACTATGTGAAGCAAATGAGCTTTGACTAAAACTTTTGTGTTTGGATCGGATAGCAAATGACTGATTGAAGTTTCCTCTGATTTCAATGGTATGAAGATGACGAGTTTAACTTGTGATTTGCGAATATTAAATGCTGGGCTAACTGAAGCTCATTTGCTTCACTCACTTCAAATCAATCATTCAGGGATTTAACAGTAAATTAAAATACTAGTTTTTTCTTCCCCTCAATCCTCTCAATCGTGCCAAAAAGCCGTCTTTTTATTTTTGGGAACAGGAAAAAGTCGCAGGTGGGCAAGTTCAGTTAATATGGTGCCTGAGGCATTATTACATTGTTTTTGACAACAAAAAAAAATCAGAAGCAATGATGTGTGAGCAGGTGTATTATCGTGATGTAAAAGCCATGTAATGTTTTCTTCGTATTGCTTCTCGCAAATGACGTATAACATTTGGCCGAACTTGGCGTGCTTTTTTCGGACTATGGTCTTCTGGCTGGTTCCATTGAGATGATTGGACCTTGGCTACGATATCAGAAAGATTGTAACGCATTAAAGGCTGCATAAAGTATATATATTCTTGATCAGCCCGAAGAGACGAGTCGATCTAGCTATGTCCGAACCAATTTTTATGCTATCTAGTTAATAATTGGCACATACACATGTTTTTGTTGCAGTTTATGAGCATCTAGATTGGCCCGCCACGCCTACTTTCTGAATTTTTGTATTTAAAACTTTTTTATTAAAGTCAATATTAGGTTGAAACGTGATGTGGTACCTTTTAGATAGACAGCTGATTAACATATATAGATTAATGATCCTTTCCCGCCCATTTTTTTGGTGTAGCCCCCACACAAACCCACCGCCCACTTTTGTGTTTTTGTATGAAAAACTTATTTATTTAAATAATTATTAGCTTGAAATTCGATTTGGTAGATTTTAGTGGACTTTTGGTGGTGGATTTTACGTCAATATCATGATGGTCCCTTCATACACATATACTTCATACACACATATAAGTGTATCGCCCACTTTTTGGGGTAACCTCGTTTCAAATCCCACCCCCCACTCGTTTATGTCTTACAATACGATTTAAAAATTTGTGTGAATGGTATTAGAGCTTCGGTTCAACTGAAGTTAACGTTTTTTGTTGTTTTTATATACTTGATGGGGTCTCCAATTTCACTTTCGCCATGTTACATATATTTTGACATTTCGCTTAAAAATATTTTTGTGAAGGGTATAAATTTAGTTTAATTTAGTTGCGCCAAAGGCAAAAAATCTGCATTTGATATTTTTTTGCGAAATTTTCACTTACGATAATCTAAATTCAATAATAAAAATACGCCGCAGACGATGGAGACGCCGCCCGATTTCATTATGTGGGAGAAATGGGCAAGTAAATTTAATATTTATAATATAAATTGTCGTTTTAAATTAAGCGTAAACCAGTGTTGCGCTTTTAAGCTTTTATTTAATTTATTACACAGTCGACTGACTACAAATTAGTAGGCCTAATTACGAGCATGTGTCGCCTCCTTCATTTAATTTTATTTTATTTATTTCCGCTTGATTTTCCCTTTATTCAATGTAAATTTATTTATTAGAAATGTGTATATACTACGTACGAGTATATATTTTAATATCGATTTAAATGCAGCTCTAGATTAATTACAGGTTACGATTGAAATTGCTGAGGGGAAGTTGCACTTTATTCCGTTTAATTTGGCCGGAAATCGTGACTTGTGCTAATTTGACTTATCCCATTCTTTTTCTAGGAGTAATGTTCCACTATGTAATTGGCCGATTGCCAAGATGGCTGCAACACGCACTGCTCGGCGCGTTACTCTCGATTTTGGTCTATAGTTTCGTGCGCTTCTCCCCACTCGCATATGGTATGAGCGGACCCCTAGCTAATGAGCGTAACTCGACCATGCACGGCCTCAAGTGGTTGTCGTCGTGGGAATTCTAATTAAAATGGCTTTAGAATGATTTCAATTGGATTGAACTGCACTAAACTATATTGAGAACATTATTACAAGTATAAATTAGCATTAAATAAATAATTTAATAATTTGTGTACTTACTAATGCTAAAAAGCGACATTTTTTCATTTTAAAATTACGAAGCACTTCATCACTGTCGTTTTCCCAACTCAATATGCTGTAAGGATTTTTCGCTCCTTTTTCCGCATTTACATTTTCAATGAATATTTCTCATTTGAATGACGCCTCGGGCGCAGAAAGTTGTAAAATTACATTGCATTGAGCATTGTCATCCGAATGATGGAGTACACTCTTCAGATCCGGAAAAGGAGTTGCATCTGCCATGACAAATAAATAAATTGGTGACGGTGACTGTCTGATGTCGACAGCACCAAATTTATGTAAATAAATGTGGGGAAAAATAAAAATAATTATGTCGCTTGAAAGCCATCAGCTGTCTGTACAAGCAGAAAACCAATCAACACCATTTCAACAATACCATGCGGCAAAATATTCGATGCGCATCGTACACCGCACCGAATCAAAACCGGATCATTAACTAAAGTGACCATATGTTTCGAATTTTACAGGGTTGTATTATTGATTAAATTGTAATGGTCTTGGATTTTCCATATGAAGAAAATTATCACAGATCCTATTTGACTATCACAAAAATAAGTTGTGAGACTGACCTCGGATCTTATACTTTAAACGGATTCAAGTATTACTCAACTTTAGCTTGGGGTATATGCCAAAAAGCTATATTGAAGTTTTTATAATTGTACCAACGACTCATCACTGTTTCCGTTGGTGGACATAATTCGCCTTTCAAATCGGTTGGTCACCTTAAACATCGCATAAAGTTCATTTTAATTTATCAGCTCAACATTATTTTCATTCACAATCGCTGTTCTTCTTTTCATCGAAATTGGAATTTAAATTGCACACGACGCGGAATGATTTTTTGAATTTTCAGGCGAATTTATTGGAATTGCATCGAAAACCAATCAGTCGAAAATACATAAGTACATAATCAGAAAGTAATGCCATAAAACGCATTTCCAGAGGCAGTTGGCGTTGTCTGTCTTCATTTGCGTTCGAATGCGTTCTTCAGGACTGTCAGCCAATGCAATTAGAATTGAGTTTTGCCATTTTCCTTACTGAACTATTACTGAAATTTACTTACATAGCAGCAATTTGATTGAATTTCCTCCCGCAAGTCAGTCATGTGGAGGGGTTTTTTAGCAGCATAATGGTATTTAAATTTATTTTCGGGCCTTAATGTGAAATTATGAAAATAAATTTATAGTTAGGAAAATTAAGCAAATGGCTAATTTATTTGTAATTAAAATAACAAAGTTAAGTCATGCAGAAAATTGAAAATTTTAATTGATTTTTCTCATCAACTGTAATCGTACAGGATTCTGCCGAAGGAAAATTGTTCTTGTTTTGTATACATATATACTTGTATTTTCGGAAATGTTTGGACTATGTAAAAAGCATTTGTTTATTAGAATCTTCAAAGTTGGGAAAATGCTTTAAAAAGTATACAGTGCTATATTGAAATTGGATTTTTGTAATAAACAACACAAGCCTGAGATGATTTTATCGTTGCAAAACTGAGTAGTAATTTTGTAATTTCGGTAAGCATTTTAGATACTAACCTACAAACGTTATTTTTTTTTTTTTTTTTTGTAATTCTACCACGCCTTTTTTCTTAGAATATAGGTGCTGAATTCAAATATTTCAAATATTCAACTAATTTTTATAAAATATAGATTTGTGAACATCTGAAAATTAAATTATTTGAAATATTATATATATATATACCCATTGATATTGATATACCCATTGATATATATATAATGAAAATTTTCATACTAAAAGTCAAAAATGGGAGGATGATTTTTGTGGGGGATACTCTATTAAAGTTGTTGCCAACTTACAACAGGATATATTAAAAATACGGAGCCAAAAATTGCGCAACAACATCCAGACAGACAGACACACGGACAGGGCTAGATCGACTATATACTTTATGGGGTCTACAATGTCTCCTCTAAAGGAACCAAATCCAGCGCACCAACCCCTTATTAAGGGGAATGTTTGCCTTCTCACAATTTGCTCTCCACGGAGATACCGTGGCTTACCCAGGGGATACGTGTCCTAGTGGACGTTTGTGAGCTGCTTGAGCCGTTTGCAAAATAATCGTAATTTGACCACTCCCAAGAGAAACGGCCAAAAATCTTTCCACTTCTGCAAACGACCCCAAATTTTTGTACAAGCCGGATCTAATAAGGTTGTAGGCCGAGATATTTACGTAAAATTTTGCATAAAGTGGATGCACTCTGTGCTCCTCAATATTACGGTCCAAACCAGCAATTGTTTCTTCCCTCATTGCGGATGCGTATTATCATTTAGAGTGAACTTGCCCCGAAAACGATCGATTGGTAACCGAATTAGTCGCTCGAATGGACGATTATGTCGACAGTAAAATGGTAGTAGCCGTTACATTCCCGAATCGAACCACGATTTTCGAAATAAATTTGAGCAACATGCAAGCGTTATTCTGGAGTTAGTCCACTGGCAGACCCAGGAGAGCGAACTGGGCAAATTTGTTTTTATATAACTGAGATAAAACGGTTGCGGCTTATGACATTTTGCGATATACTTGTAGCAGCGCGGTACCTAGTCAGAAAATATTTCTCTCCAGCTGACGAAAGGATAGACAAAGCTTTATCGGAGTAGTCTATAATATACGTATTTACTTTATTTCTGCAGGCAATATCGGAGACCCCATTGACTGTTCAACAAACCCTCAATGTATCCTGGTACAAACACTTTTTGTACATGTTATAAAAAGTAGATTTTGTATATACAATTATACGTTGCTTAAGGAGTCGGAAACAATTAGACCGATTTCATATGGGTGGTGGGGACTCCGAGTATAGTTGGCGCGCCTCGCCCGTTTAGCCAGTCGTATGACCTGGGTCATATCATTGTTTCAGCGACATTTAAAATTGATATTAATTGCAATAAATTGGTTTCCATACACTATATGACTGCAAAAAGTGTGAAAAAAAAGAAACAGATCAATCAAAACCAAAGCAACAATCAGGCAGACAGACATAACTCGTCTCGAGGATGACACTTTTAGTGCATAACAAACTGCAGACAAACTGATAATACCATTTTTATACTATGTGTGAATGTTATAATGTTGGTTTATGTAAAATATTTATCATTTTTCGGATTCTTGCATCATTCAATCATTCAAGTAACCAGACAGTGGAACACTTTTACGATCAATAGATGATTCGATATTATGTTTCACAACGCATTAAATTATACAATATTCATGCATAATGGCCCATAATGACTAACTAAATCTGTCTGCTTTCTTAACCTCTTTCGCTCAGTCAGAAATCAATTAGCAACAAATACGATTTTTTGGACGGTAAGCGGGATTAGGACTCTGTTTAGTCATATTACTACGCAAACAGAGGATTAAGATATAATCCACTTTCGTTTTTATCGAACAGACTCGACGCAAAACCACTCGACTCGATCTGATCCGAGACAGACAGTCAGTCAATAAACTAAGGCTGCCCGTCTTCATGTTACCCGCACGCACTCTTGTACAATGTACACATTATACTTTGCATTGTGCAGCAAATAAAGACGGGACAGCCAGTCAACTAACCAATCAGCTATCCTGTCAGTCGGCGGACCAGCCAAGTAAACAGGATATGCCGTCGATCAAGCTCGGCCAGTCGGCGCGTAAAATTTCAGTTGAACGAGAAGTCGCGACTCGACTGACTCCTAGTAATTCATATGCAAATATCTAAAATGTTAAATTGAATAAGCAATTACTTGTTGTTTAATTTAAAAAGGTTATTTTATTTTTAATAGGTGAATTTTATTGAAGTATAAAATTATTATTATTATTAAATTATTTTGAGTTTGTTCCGAAAGGAATACCAATGATTCTGTTATTTTCAGTAGTGCGACATTTGATTGCGGGTTATCAACTGTAAAAGCGTAGTCACTTCCGAATTCTCGTCACGTTTGGCAAAAAACAAAAAAGATTGCTGCAGACGTTGTTCAAACATACGAAGGACGGACGGACAGACGGACATGTCTAGATCAAGAATATATATACTTTATGGGATCTGCCACGCCTTCTTCTGTCTGCTACATACCATTGCACAAACTTAGTATACCCTTGGCTCTCCAGGGCAGGATATAAAAAATGTTATGAATTTTATGGAAAGTTTTGTAAATGTTTGGGTTTCAGGGACGAGCATCCCAATTGAAATTCATATTCAAAATATTTAACAAAAAAAAATGGAGATTATGCTGTCGGCAAATTTTTCCCACAAAAATCGATCGTTGCTCAATAATTAAGGCATGTGGTGCCATCCTATTGAGACGAAAATCATTCTAGTCCATGTTCACGTGCTTTTGAAAACAAATTTATCTTTTAACATGGTCAATTTCGGGAGCCATTGACGGTTACTTCTGCATTTTTAAAATTATTCCATCGAAAAAGTGGAAATCGGAAGGAACAATGTCTGGTAAATACGGCGGGTATTCCATTCTCTATCTCCATTTTAGGGTATCCAAACTGATTTTAAGAGGTTTTGCAGAACCGGGCCGAGAATTGCTGTGCTTAAAAATTTCTTTATTGTGACTTTGTTCCAATTGCAGTCGTTCTTTCTTTAATGCTCAGCTCAAACGCATAGATTTTTATTGGCAACGATCGCCCGTGATAGGCTCCCCCATAAGTTTACTACGGAGCATAAGCTTGGATTCATTGATATTTTTTGCACTTTTCTTCATGGTAAAGTAATGAAATAGAAGTATAGGAAAAACGAAGTTTAATGAAATATTGGTTTTATAACTATAGCAACATACTTATTGAAATTAACGTGATTTACCCACTAGAACGTAAAAAAACAATTTGTATTTATTTTGTTGTATCAAACATGCCCAACAAAGTTTGACATTAAATTTCATTAATATACCATAAAGTATAATTTGTACATTATATCAGTAACGATATGGGGCCTCGATAATTTGTAATGAGAACCGGATAATTTAAGAACATAAACCAATTATATTGATTAAACTGTTTATATTATATTTTATTATTTATGATGCTAAACGATATTTGCAGCTGTGAACATTTTTCTGCTCTTAGACTATTTGCTTTTAGAATTTATTGACAATATTTTGTATTAAGAATTTTATGTATTACAATAAATATCAACTTGAAATACCCGATGGATATATATATATATATATATATATATATATATATATACATATTATATATATATATATATATATATATATATATATATATATATATATATATATATATATATATATATATATATATATATATATATATATATATATATATATATATATATATATATATATATATATATATATATATATATATATATATATATATATATATATGTATAAATATTTATATACAAATATACATTATGTACACATATGTTCATGCCATCAATAAATATTCATTCAATGACAATTAACAAACAGCGAAATTCACGACATCAAGCCAAGCGACGGGCTAGGAGATCTAACAATTGATATTTTTATGGCTGGCGCTACGATATATGTTTGTATATATTTATGCACTCTTCGTTTCACATTTAAATGAGATGCACTCGGCAAGTGTTATGTTGCTATTCGCGCACGGTCTGCGTATGTGTCTGTCTCTGGCGCCTCGCCGGCAACCGCGATTACCTGATCGGATCGGATCTGTGTAAGAGGACAGTTCGCATTCATAAAACACTCTCTCCGTTCGGCGTTTAAGACTCATTAATAGCCGCGATCGGTGAAAGTGCGCATTCGCAGCAGCATACGCAAGTGCATTTTGATTCCTGCTCGCATTTCGTCGGCTTTCACAGCAGACATAATTGACCGAAGAGTGAAGGAGAGAATTTAGAGTAGTAAGGGTACACGAGAAAAAAGGACAGTGTGACATACGTTCGTTTGTAAATGTGTGTGTTTGCGTACGCTGAATCAAGGGTCGCGGGGCAGTAAAGGCGCCGTTAAACAAGGATCATGTACCTTTGCCTTCGGCTGACTAGAATTCATAAAATTATTAGTGATCGTGTCGTTTAATTGCTTCATAACTGCAGATCGTTCCAAAGAAAAACAGAGCAGAGCCATGATCAAATATTCGTCAGTCGATTTCAGATACTATCTCGCTACGGCCAACCGCCTGAACGACGCGCATGTCTGCGGCAGCAGAATGGCGATAGTTGAACACTTTCAGTGCTGTCTGGCATCCTGGCCTGATGATAATTGAGTGCTTGTGTGTGTGGTTAGGAGTAGCGATTGACGTTTTTGTTAATTAACGCGGTTTAAGTCAGAGCGCCGCTACCGCTCGATTGCGTCGCATGTACACACACATACAAACTCTGAACTCAGGGCTTATATAAATAGAACTCATACCGAGATCAGAACATCAGTCCACAGTTGACATTCGACGCAGCAAAACTCGGTTTACGCATTCTCAAATCGCAAAACCCAAAAGAACACCAATTCAACATAGAAAATGAATGCTCAGATAGTATTGATTATTTTCGTCGCTTTGCTGCACAACTCTATTGGATTTTATATAAAGACTAAAGAAAGTCATACCAAGCACATGGCCAAACCTCAAAAGGACGACTGGAGCGTGTTTCAACATAAATTGGGATTAACCAAACAAAAAGGTAAATAATTTTGGCAACAATTATGTTACATACAAGTACATAATCTATGTGTATTGAATCAAGTGCATTAATTGTATCTCGTTCATTTCTAGTTGAACTTCTCAAGTCTCAAAAAGACCAACAGGGCACAAAGGAGCTTCTGCACCGTTTTATTAAAGAGAATCCCAAGTATTTGACACAACCCGCTGGTGCTGGTGCTGTTGCTGAACCGGAGCAAGACCATCACTTTCTGAAGTTCTACCAAGCCCTCGTCAAGAAATTAAAGATGTCAAAGAGTATGCTAAAGACTTCGCTCAACTTCGAATTGGCCGACAAGCCATTAAAAAATCTGAAGCGCTCGCGCAGGAAGATCGCTGTAAAAATGGTATCTGATATGCCCTCCGAGCGCATTGACGATTTGCTAAAGATGTTCTACAAGAAGCATAAGCTCGACCAAGCTGTTTACAGCACAGATGGCGAGGATGATGATCTAGATCTAGAATATGGCGAGGCCGATATGCCGGTTCCCTCTGTAATGGATAATGATTACATGTACGAGAATTTGTACGAGGATGAGGGCGATGTCGATTTAATGGCTAAATCACGCCAGAACTCCGAATATGGTTCGTTTCAAGACCTCATCATGCAGGCAACGCGTGACCAGTGGGAACGCGAGAACGAAGAAACCAAATTGCAAGCTCCCAGCAACGAACACTTTGTCTAACGCAAAAAGATTCTTTATAATGCTGTCAGAGATGCGCAATACTGTAGATAGAATACTGCATATTTTTAACAAAGTTAAAATACTAAAAAATTATCTTATTTATAATATTTAATTTGTTTACAACACAAGTGATAGGATTGTTAAATTAGTTTTTAGGTATTTATAATTTTTTTTTTAAATATATTCACTTATATATGAATTACATGTTACGCGTTTCTTTGTTTGAGATCCTATCTAAACTAAATTATGATTATTCTTATATGTAGTAGACAAGAAAGTAATGATTCTTTAGAGCGAACCACTATTTCACCGTCACTTTTAAAATATTTTGGTTTGATATAAGGAAAATATTAAGCAGAGAACGACAATTTTAAACATCTCCTCATGAATCTGATTCAAGAGAAAACGTTAACTTCGGTAGATCCAAATTAAATATTTCACTCAATGTTTAACTGGCCTGCTCAATAAATACGGAAGTTTAATCTACAAAAACAAACTTTATGTCAATATTAATATTCTATTCACAGTATGTTTGAAAAGTATAATTAGACAGTTTTAGTATTCGTTTTGTGGCACATAAGTATAACATTTACTTTCGGGATCTAAATTTATAATAAACCCGCTTCAGAGTGGCATGGATGTCAAACTCTAAATGCCATAATTTTTTGACATTTTCACAAATGTGTTGCTTTTCGCTACAAAAAGTCTCTATACCACATTTCAAACCGATGTCTCAACGAAAGAACTTATACTTAGCCTATTCACAATTTTGTTTTAATGTATGAAAATTTTATATACATACGTACTACTCTTATATTTCGAAGACTTGCTGGTACAATTGTGACGTACGTCTTGAATTTCGCTACTTATGATAAAAGGTTTTATTATCACCGAATGGGCGTGACATGCAGCGTCTATTCATTTAAAACCATTAATCCGTGTTTCAGTTATAGCTACAAAAGCCAAAAAATGAGCGGTGGCAAGGTTCTAGGCGGGATGCTATCCGAGCAACGTTTTAAATAAGTGTAAAATAGATGTTTCTAGATTTTTAATAAATTTTAATTGTAATTATTTATTCGAGGAACCGCTAAAGACTAAACAGAGTAAATCTTTCTTAGCAAATTTGTTACTACCTTATTTGCTATCGATGCACTGAAATTGACCCCGCAAGTGCTGGGTGAGCGGAGCAAGCAATCGCATGTGAATGGACTTCGCCGGCCGCTATCAGACGGTTACGTCGACGGTACCGTGAGAAGTCGCTGAATTTTACTTGACGGCGACTTCGGATTCTTCGGTTATTGTAAAGTTCTCAGAAGTCGTTGCAGTATTGATATCTTATACAAGACTTTATAATTATTTGCTTAGTAATTAAAAACAAGTAAGAATGGAGCAGTCGTGTGTTCACAACTACGAAATACCCTACACCCTTGTAAGTGCGTGGCATCCGCAAAATTTAATATAAGACAACTGTGCATGGTCACGGAGAAATAATACTCGTGTATACTTTATGGGGTCTACTCCTCTTCCTTCTGTCTGTTACATATATTTGCACAAACTTATTAGACCCTTCTAGGTGGGTCCACTTCCGCTTGTGTGAAGCGTTTGCAATGAGTTTCAAGTTGAAAGCACATTTTTTGGGAATACATTTTTATGATATCCAGTTGTAAATTGTTAACTAGACTTCTTTTCATTGCAAGCAAATAGAGTATCACAATACAGTGGATGTTACTGCTGATATAACTACAGCAAACCAAACAGAAACTACATATTTTACAGTATTGCGACCAGTCTGGTGTTACAGAACGTAAATGTGGCTGCACTTCGAAGTCCAACATTCAAATAATCCAACGATACCAAAAGACCGTACTGAGAGCGATGACTAACGCGCCATGGTACGTTCATAACTTCGACCTACACTGTGTTCTATATGTTAACACGGACCATCGTATACAGACCCACATTTATGAAGAAGCTTCAATACACGCTGAAGCTGAAGTACTCCGGCTGCGATTAAAAGACTAAACCTTTAGATCTTGTTGAATAATAAAAAAATTAACTGCTTACTTAAAGCTCATTGATTAATGAAGTCATAGTCTATTAGAACAAAATTGCTGATTAATTGTTTTTATGTAACTAGGCGTATTTTCCAATGTTCCTTATTTGTATGAATCAATAATAATAAAAAAATAAAATAAAAAATAGAGTATAAATATTTACCCGCCAGATATTTTCATAGATAAGGTTGCAATTACAAACTCTTAGCTTAGTTAGGATTAGGTTTCAAAGAAAAGTCTATGTGGTGGTCTACTTTTTCGCTTGTATAAAATGTGAGTATCGGAAATGTTGCATAAATGTTGAATAAATGCGACATGGAAAAAAATAGTTCCTGTACCAATTTTGTGTGAAGACTGAAAAAGTTCAACCCAAAGAAAATAGGTTGCCGATTGTACCAATTTCTCGTGGAGACTGACTAAGTACGACCCACGGGAAATACGCTACTGCTTGGGCAAATGTGCTCTTAGAAAATATAATGAAACGATATGGATACTTTTGACCTACAAATTAATTTGATTGGCGAAAGTGAAGTGTTTTGTGAGGACTGAGTAAGTTATACCTAGTAAAAACTAGATGCTTGTTGTGAAAAGTTCAAAGCACACAAAATAGATTGCCGATTGTATCAATTTTTCGTAGAGACTGAGTAAGTTCAACCCACGGAAAATTTGATATTACTTAATAAAATCTGTTTAAGAAAATATCATGTAAGGATTAGATGCGTTTGACCCACAAATGAATGTATATGCTGTTTCTTGGGCAAGGTATAAATACTGAAAATATTTCGTGAGGACTGAGTTTGAGCCAGAAAAGAATAAATGTCTGAAAGTACAAATTTTTTTGGTCTACGAAAATATTGTGTTTTGATAGCACTATATAGCCAGACTTTTCAGACTGTGTGATCGGATTTTAAATTTAAGTTTAATTCGTACATTCACTTTTCATTGCTTTTTTGCCTTGCCATGAATTTAGTTTTAAATCTCATTTAATTTACTTTAATTTAATATTATTTATTGATATCTCATACTGTCAAACACATTTGAACTTCGATGTCGAGCAACTTTCAACTTTGCTCACGCGTCAAGAAATTGAATACACCTCCCACAGATTTCGTTCAATACAACATAGCTCCCACAGTATTCACCATTGAAATATCAGCTGTTTTCATTAAAATATAGATCAGCAGTGTAGAAATCGGTTTGCATCACTTGATATTTTCAATATATGTTGTTTATACACTAAGAAGAAGACATTGTATACATTTGACAGTAACCAGGTGTTTTATATTATTTTTTGCTTAAGGTTTGTACTGAGATCAAAAAACAACAATATGAGCAAAGATAAGAAAACCGCCTTCAATGCTTCTGAAAGGATGAAAAAATAAGATATGTATGTTATTATACAAAACAAAAACTATTATAAATCTAATTAATTTATTTATTTAATGTATAAATTTTCTTTTATTGCAGGCAAAACGATTAAAGAGGCGCAAGGTAGAGAAGCCGAGAGTCGAAGAAACTAACCAACATCATTTGCGAAATGCTCAGAAAAAAAAAAATGGAGAAATGATTTCCCAAATACTTCTCCGCCTTTTTCTCAGCAACAATTTTCAAACCATCCAGCCCATCTGTACTGAGACAGCTTGTTGGGAAGATTGTCGCCAACAGCAGCCCAAAATGCGGAGATAGCAATAACAGAGTTACTGCTTGCCCGCGTCAAGGTGGAGGAATAAAAACTACAAACTAATAAAATAAATTGAAAACATTCAAATAAAATTTTGTATTATTTTTTATTGTTGGTTTATTCCTGCAGATTCGTATTGCCAAGGCACGGACCCAGTTGCAGAGTTTATAAATTCTTTCCGCTACCAGAGAAGCCTTGGACAACAGTAAAAGCGTTATTTTCGTGCATTAGCAACTTGGTGGAACTATATTCTATCGGACTTCTTCGCATTAAATAATTGTGTTACAAATAACACGCTGTCACAATTTTTTGTGATATATCTAGCTGACATAATGAGCTTGTTCAATGGGAATGCATCATTTACAACAATAAAGTACAGAGTTTACATTCCGTTGATAATGCTGCCTTCCGGAAACTCGATGCTGTGAGATAAAATTGCCTTACCAAATTTATAGCGGGAGAACTCGATGCTGTGAGATAAAATTGCCTTACCAAATTTATAGCGGGAGAATCATCTTAGCACTGACTTTTGTTTATTTGCTTCAAAAGTCTCTATTTTACTTTCTGAACTTTTAAATTTCAACTTCAGTTTTATTTGTAAACAAAAGACAGCTGACTTAAGTGTATACCCATTTACATCAAAAAACAAAAAAATCCTTATGTGTGGGATTTTCACCTAAAAAATGTCGTATAAAAGCATTTTGCGATGATTAGGGCACACTATTCTTTTTTACGTTCCACACCGCTGTAATCAAAAAATTTTGTCTATCTCAGTTCTATACTTTATCTTCTTACTAGCGCGCGCGTTTATTGTGGTTTAGCATAGCGTTCCACAAAGCACACGTGAAGCAAAGCGTGTATTGTGATTTCAGCTATAGTCTCCTCCGCATCTGTGGATTAGTATTTTCCTAGAGATTTCTGCTACGAATATGCGCCTAGCTGTTCAGCAGAGGCAGCGAACTAAAGAGTGTGTACGTGTTGCCCGTTTTGTTTATGCGTTTGACCGCACATACACTCCTTTTTATTGTAGTCAAATAGAGTATACATATTGACCCGCAATGCCCACCACTTCGGTTAGCCCCCATACAAAACCCCCACTCTTGATATTTTGTATGAAAAACTTTTTTATTTTAGTCAATATAAACTTAATAATTGACACGGTAGTTACTCATCATTGGCGAGCCAAATCTCGGAAGTGCAATCTCCGCCAGGGTATCGCATCTCATGCGGTAATGTTGGACCATAAGGTTCCTTACCAAAATCAACTAAAAAGTCTTCGTTGAGTTTCATGCCGCCGTTCACAACATCAATATCAATTAGGCATATGTGACCACCGTTCTTGACCATTTCCGGATAGAACTATGTAGCAAATTAAATTATTAAGCTTCTCATATGTCAAGTAAATGCTTTTAATAAAATCTCACCATTTTGTCCCACGGTGAGTAGAGCGATGAGGAAACATACAATCGCTTTCCGTCGAGTGAGAGCTGTACCATTTGCGGACCCCCCTCCAAACGACGTCCTTTGACATATCTTGGTGGCGGACGTTTCTGTAAAAGTATTTGGTAAATTGCAGTGATAATTACAACTCTAAAAAAGGATACTTACATCTAGTTCCTTGTCTTCGATTACTTTGACATTCGGAAGATCACTGCATATCGCGCCGCCCAAATAGACTTGACTGATTAACTTGGGGTGCTCGGGATCACTGACATCGTATTGACGCATGTCACCATGTCTATAGCAGTTGATGTACAAGAATCTATCGTCCAGAGAGAGAATAATATCGGAGATCATTCCTCCCATTGTCTCGACCTTGCCGTTGCCAGTGTCTACCAATTTATGCGGAATATCTATAATTTTCTTACAATCAAACTCATCGGAGTCGGCTTTCTTTTTGAAATAAAAGACATTAGCATTTAGGCAGCAGCCAACGAATCCTTCAGCGCGTTTAGGGTTGTGCATGAAACGAGTCTCAAGTGGTGTAACACCGTCAAATCCGAGATCAACGGTCTGATATAAAGTGCGCGTGGACCATTTGAAAAAGTTTAAGCGACAGCCATACTGCGTCATGTCATTCAAATCTTCCTCTTTCCAACCTCTGAAAATAACAATAACAAATTAATATTAATTTTTTACAACTTCCACACACACACATTTTCATACAACATAAATGTATGTTGTATGAAAATGTATATAACATAGTGATAAGAAAGTCGGCGACCTTATAAAGTATAATTATTGATTATCAGCTCCTAGAGACTACAAGCCATGTTCGTCCATTTGTCTCTCCAGTAGTTGTTTTTAGAAGAACTATTATATTTAGAGACTTCAAATTTCGGAGTATATGCTTACTTGGTGAAACACTAGAAAAGTCAATCTTATGATAAAATTTCTCTCCTCGCAATCGTTTAATCTAAGTGGCAAAGGGTCTACTCCCACAATATTGAAGACTTGAACCACAATAAACTTTCATTCCTATATTTAAAAGATAATGAAACTCTTTTTGTTCGTTTTCTAGATGCAGCGTTATACGCGGCCTAATTATCAAAATTGAAGAATTTTTAAGTTTTTGTTTACAAAATGTAAACAATTACGGCCCCTTTTTTCTACAACATTTTTATCATCTAAAGACTAAAGCACTTTTTTCAGTTTAAATTATATTGTATGATCAATATCAAGAATTCATCTGACCTTCTGAACTTATTGGGTGCGCCCCACTCGGTGGAAACCATAACATCAAAGTACGGCTGATACCAGAAATCGTAACCACATAATGCTCTTCGTTCGCCCTTGGTCCAGGTACCCACACAATTTAATTCGGAATCGAATAGTATAAATTCGCACTTGGCATATCCCTCAGCGTCTCCCATGGTGGATATCATAATATTTCCGTCGGCCAAGCAGTGGGTAGTATGTGGCGCTGTGACATCGTGGCTCTTGAGGACACTTCCGTCGATCACTTTCACAATCTCTGGCTTACGCGGATCCGTAGCTACGTCAAGCACATAGATGAAATCCGAATTCAACGACGGCAGAATCATTTTGTCGCGCTTTGGTATTTTCTTAGCATTCTTGTCAACATAGTAGCAGCTCGAGCATGCGTTCCAGCCGGAGTGATGCAGTTCGTCTCCTTTACGATTTGTAAACGTTCGATGGATTATCTGCGAGTTTTATTATTATGTAATTAATTTATATCGACATCAAAATCTAAACTCACCTGACAGTACGTCGGACTATCGGGGTCCACATCAACAGCTGATAGGTAGTCACCATGCGGCTCATCCAGATTTGGCTGCACTGTAACAGTGTACAACAGCTTTTCCCTGACACCATTCTTCATGGCATCAAGGGGCGTGGCATATCCAGGTCCATGGCAACACTCTGCAAGATCAATAAACATTTTACTTGAATTTGACTTTTAGTTGATAACATTTTAAAAGTTAAAGCACTGATAAGATGACCGGCCGGTTTTCGCAATTCGTTCTTTTTTTGTGATTGCCAATTAGTTCCACGTCAATTTCTTTTTTTGTTAAATACACAACTTACTTTTGTCAGACATTTTACTTGAGCACCGTTCACAACGTCTCTATCGCGCGAGCAACACTTGACTAAACCTAATCTCCCTCTCGACTTCTCTTTCACAATATTTCTTTGTTTTTCTAATATTTGTAGAATACCCTGCACACAAATGTCTGGGAATAGTATAGGGCATATTGTGCTGGTTCAATTGCTGATTGTATAAATATCCAATCAAATTTCATATGCATATTCGAATGTCCACAGCACCAAAATAATGGAAATATAAAGCGATTTTTGTCATGTTCCAATATCATAAATGTTCCATAGCTCCCACGGCTTCAAAGATTGAGCTCATTAATGAATTATTTAAAAACGAAATCAAAGCATTCCAATGGATTCAAATATATATGTAAATATATTATGTATATTATGCTCGAAATGATAAAAGGTGGAAGCATGCAGGGTATCAAATAGTTGGACACTACGAACATAGCACTCATTCTTGATTTTGTTTTGCATTCTTTTATCGCACTGAGAGAGAAACTGGTTTGAATGCCGCGTATGCCCAGCGAGAATTTTCGCGCTGATGTAAGCGATTACGTGTTTCTCACTTTGAAGTGGTAAGCGATTTTAATTTAAATCGCAACAAAGAGTATTTTAGCGTTGTATTGTCCGCATTGTGGGTACACTTGTCACATAGTACATTACTTTTGCAGATAATTTGGAGGCACCTCTTCATACAGTAAAGGCAGCGAAGTTTTCATCAGCTTCAATAGTGGACACAAGACTGCCGGAACAGCAACGAAGGTTTCATCCGTTTGAGCGTTGCACAGAAAACTTTTTCAAGAATTAATATGATAATAAATGAATAAATCGCTTATGATCAACGTTCACAAAAGAACCGTTGTAGTTACAAACCCATAAATATCAAATAATATCGTTTTTCCAACTTTTTTTTGGCATTTTAATTATTTATTATTTCATTGATGCTCTTTTAAATCTGTTGTGACATACAGCATTTGCAAAAAGTAATGAAATATCAACACTCATTTTCACTGTGGACGATAGTCCACGCAAGTGACGAAAGCAATATCGAAGTATTTACTGGTAAGTCCGATCGAACCGTGTTACATACCATCTTGAGGCACATTTTCAAAAAATGTTAAAACATATAATATCGGATCACCCCAGTCCAAAATATAGGAGGGGGGCTATCACCTGAAACTTATTTTTTATTTATACTTGACGCCCAGACGAGTCCAACGAGCTCAAGGTCACAAAAATTGGTATGAAATAGTTTGTTAGTTTGTTTGTGTCTTTGAATCCTTTAGAAATTCAAAATTTTATTTTAGTACACAAAACTAAGAAACTTTTGTTCTACCAAGTTTTTTAAAATAGCGGATTTTGGCGGGAAAAGCTCAAAAATGGTTGCATGTAAAGTCGGTTTACGGACGATAATTTTACTTTTAATAAACATTGATGAAAACTGATTACAATAGACTAGGATCAAATAAGCTGCTGCATTCGTGCATCGTATTGATTCTATTATTTCGCTTGTTCCTTTTGACTTCGTGCATATTAATGTCTGCCCAGCTGTACCCTGGCAGACGTCGTTCTGCCCTTCCACTTGCCATTCCTTTCCCTGCCACTCCTTCCCCCTGTCCCAATTACTATAAATGTATGCTGCGAGAGAAAGAGATAAAACGCGTTTCTATATAGTTTGGCGTTGCCGGCATCAAACACAACAAAATTTAATTTTTAAATATTTCAATTAAATAAAACTACAAATAAATATAACTAGTGCATATTTAATCGCTGTATCTCGCACCCTCACGCTTGCATTAAATTAGTGAGCTCCTACTCAAACACTCTCTCGCTCTCACACTCTTAATGCTCGTGTTTTTTTTTATTTCTGCTTTGTGTTGTTTATATTGCTTCCTAGTTCTTTAACTCTGCAATACGATTTTGGCGTTGCTTGCTAAAGTGCGGCTGCGAAAATTCGTACAGCAGTTTTCTAAGTTGCGAGTTCAAACCTCGGGCAAACTCAGAAAAAATATTTTATTGAAACAAACTTATTATACGCTTACAATTGTATTTTCATATATTCTGCTATGTGCATACCGCACCGCGCGCTAGATGAGACTAATACGCAAACACACACGCACACATAACTATAGCTTTCACAAGCCAATGCTTCACAAGACGAACGCCTTGAACGAGCGAGAGCGCTTCTTCCGCTCTCTCGCTTGTACTCACTGCTAAGGTGTACGTGATAAATGAGTCATACTTTTTCGTACAAGTAGCCAGGTTCATCGATTTAATAGACGTTATCATGTGAAAAATTCTTTATCTTCAATTGGTTACTGTGACCAAACGGCTTAATATTTTGCAACGTAATAGCTCGTTGGAGAAGTATTTTGAATACCTTCAAATGAATGCTAACATGGTGCTGTACAATACCTACTTAAAAAAATATGGGTCAAAATAAATTTTGAAAAGTACATTTTGCGATTTTGCCCAAAAATGAAACCAAATTTTCGAGCTCATAAAACTTCGTAATAAAACAAATTTTGATATATTATACTTTTCTGTGAAAATTCCGTGAGCCGAGATATAACATCGCAAATATCAGAGTGTGCAAAATTAGTTATTTTTCCTAATGCGTCATACTAATGGCTGTTGTACCTTACCGCAGTTACATTAAAAATCGTATGTTTATAATCAGCAAACAATTTTGATTGTCTTCAGCCAAAGAGACAAAGGTATAATTAGATTTGTATGTAGAACCAGAAGGCAAAAGGAGGCGCGGCAGAAACCATAAATTATACATATTTCTGATCAACATCGGATGCTGAGTCGATATACATATGTCCGTTTTATCCGTCCGTCCGTCCGATTGTATGACACAATAGATCTCAGAGACTATCAAGGATACAAACCTTGGATATAAACCTTGTATATTAATTAAAAACTTACTTATACGCAAATCGAGTTTAAAAAAATGTTTTTAAATGTATTTTATATGTGGTTTTTATAACATTCACACATACTGTATCTGTTATCATAGTTATCGTAAACAGTTGTCTGAAAGGCGTCGTAGACCCCATAAAGTATATATATTATTGATCAGCTCGACGGGACGAGATCTAGCTATGTCCGTCTGACTGTCCGTTTGGATGTTATTGCGCATTTTTTTGGAAACCAATTTTTAAGATGTCCAGTTGCAGCTTGTAGCACCAAGACTTAATAGTATTACAGTCAAAAAGTGGTTCCATATTGACATATTGACATTGAACAATTTGCCTTGGTGCAAAAGTATGGTTTTAGTATTATTCTTTTCCCGTTTTGGAAAAAGTGAACATCGAGTTGTAGCGCTGCACGGGAAGCGGCAGCAATCGTTTAATTATTTAAATGTTTTAAACTGGCACTAGTTTTAATAAAAAGACTTTGTGATTTTCGTTTTAACTTTATAAGTTTTTTATTGAATAAGCAGGTTGTAGAGCCACACGTCCGTACTGCAGAATAGGCGAATGAAGAAGATATTGAGGAATATGGCGACCACTGCCATTTGCGAGTTATAAATTTGGCGAGTGGAACTTATGATACTCGCAGGTACGTTCCCGAATCAATAACAATGGTAAACGTTATATTTAAAATTATGATATATACATTTAGAGTGTCGACTGCAGTACGACATAGGTTCAAATACCAGATACGATGCGCTGCACGCGTCGACAGACATGTCAACATCAACTTAAAAATGTATACGGTTGCTTCTTATGGATGGACGATTCAAATATATATTAATGGGTGTGACTCCTTCACTTTTTGCGGTAGCCCACTGCCCATTTTTGTGTGACATTTTTATTGCAGTCAATATCAACTTGAATTTCGATATCATGGGTCTCTATCTAGAGGTGTACTGACTACTTTTATGGGTAGCCCCATCCAAACCCACCGCCCAATTTTATATTTTTGTACGAAAAAGTATTTATTACACCCAACATCCATTCACATATATAATGGGTGTACCCCTCTTCTTAGGGGTAATCTACCCCGTCCTCCTCTTTTGCATTTTGTATGAAAAACTTTTTCATTACTGGTAAAATCATTTAACATTTGATGTGGTGGCGTTTTATGGACGGACGCTTCACATAATCATCATGGGCACGCCCCGCCCAATCTTAGGGGGAGCCACCAACAAACTTTTTACCCTCGGTTAGGTTGTTAGGTTTTACAACTACTGTAACGATGTCACCGGCCGGGGTATCCTCGTCGGAATCCCAGACGTTCGTCACAGAAATTTGTGTGTTTTCAGTGACCACTGACGATGATATTTTCCAGGTTACAAAAAAACGTACTTTACTTTGAAACAATTCATTGAAGATTTATTTACTGATTCTTACTATCAATTTACATGTATTTCGAGATTTCATATGTTTGTTCTATGAGCGATATTTCCTTATAGGTTATTCACACTGAGTACATTTTTGAGGAACGCATGGAATTTGTTGAAGATGTGAAACTGCGATTCACACTGCCAACATCTTACATCTGTCATGACTGCTGCCAATGGATGTGTTGTGAAAAAAATTGTATCAAAATATATTTTGAAAATAAATTGGCGATCGTTTTAATCTTTGCTCAACAATATAAGCATTTATTGGTACGACTTATAGCAGCGTTGGTCAAATTAAAGAGTTCGACAATGGCAACGAACTATTTACTTTTGTTGGTACCGTGTACATGCCACGAAGCGTTTGGATGTTTGTAAGTTCTAAATAAATGTTGCAAAAATATGTATATTAATATCACAAGTAACAATTTCAATTTTAGATGAGGTTTGGCACGTTTTGGGAAAAGGACCTGCCCGACAAAGGGGTTGATAGCCATCCAAAAATCAATGCCATGACTTGCTGCGTATTGCATATGTCTACTATAACAGCGCACATCAACTAAAAATTGAAAATCTCTGCAAATGACCTTCGGAGACAGCCACCGAAGCAATACTTTCTCAGATAATCAATCTGCGGAAGAAATTAGATCTGCTATAGTCAAATTTGTCAATAATAGAAACGTACAATAAAAACACATTTAAAGTCAGAAATAAATTTATTTTTTATTAAATTCTAATTGTTAGATCCGCATAGGAATCCCAGCAATTCGGATTGAAAGTCGGCCGTGCTAGATGCTATATCCTTAAATAGCTCTTGTTGCGCTTTTAGGTGCTCCTCTTAAGACTTTTGCTGTTGTTTTTGTACTTCAAGCCTTTAACGAGCTAAATTCAACAGCTCCGTTTGGTTATCCGCCTTGGAAGGATTACTTACTGGAGGCCAGTGCTTGCGTTTTCATCCATGGTGCTGGTGCTGCAGCGTGATGATTCTGGGTCGAACTCAATCGAGTTATCACAGAGTCAAAGAGCCTAAAATGGAGTGCACCTACTCGTAGTGAGGCCATGCAGACTCCTCCCGGACTCCTTCATGCTTGCAGTGATTACCATATAGATGTGGGAATTCTTGCGAACACCACTCAAATTTGCAATATGAGTGTTCTCTTCCCAAATATCTATTTGCAGATTTTCCATCCCGGAAGTCCAACTGATACGAATGGCAGTGGTTCTTTGTGTCACTAAAAATTAGAGTACATTTATTAATCACAAAAACAATATTATATTTTTTAGCTTACATTGTTCAAACATTTTTCGAGTTTGCAAACCAATTTTTAGATTGTATTTGAATTATAAATTTTGCCGCTTTTTAGTTGCCATTCAATTGCGCTCCATTGTTTACGTTTTCGCTGTGAACGATAAAACTATTAGTGATGTAATTGAAAAGTATCGAGTGGAACCGTATGAGATAGGAATACCCACAGCGATGTTGGAATGGATGACGAAATTTTGGCACGGCAAAACCTTGTCTGAAGATGTTAGATGTTGGCCAGTGTGAATAGCCTATTAGACTATGTTTATTTAACAATTTCTTAGCTTAGACTTTGACTTTAACAATAGTTTTTTAAGCTCTGAGAAACAGTGGTTGTGCGTTTGCGGAGAATACTTGGTGGATTGAACTTATTCAGTCTCCACACAAAATTAGCAGCCACCAACCACTGTTTCGCAGCGCTTAAAAAACTATTGTTAAGAATCAAAGTCTAAGCTAAGAAATTGTTAAATAAACATAGTCTACGAAAATATCACTCTTAGAACAAACATATATAGTATACAAACATACATACTTATATAGTATATTTTCTGTGGATTGTGGGGGGACTGAATGAGTTCGACCCACGTGAAATACATGTATGTTATTCGTAACTTTACTCTAAGAGAATATTGTTTACAACTGCCTAAGTCTAGCCCGAGAAAGAAATAACGCTTGTCGGATAATTTTCGTGTGGAGACTGAATAAGTTCGATCCACAGAAAATATATCGCCGATGGTATCCATTTCCCCTGGACACTGAATGAGTTCGATCCACGTGAAATGTGCTACTGTTTAAGCAAATGTGTCCTGTCCTAGTATAGTACTATGCAACGACTCTGTACGTTTGACCCACGAAAGAATAATCGTCCGTTGGATAATTTTCGTGTGGAGAGTTCAATCCATAGGAAATACTTTGCCGGTGGTACCAAGCACACGTGGAGACTGAATGAGTCTATCCACGTGAGATATGCTACTCCTCGGACGAAAATGCACTCTAATTTTATTTAATTATTTCCAATTATTACGCACAATCACATTTAATTCATTTCTTTTTTTCTCTCTCTCTCTTTTGGCTTTTATGTTTAACTTTAAATTTTATTTATTCTTTTTTTTTTAATTTAATTTTACTTTTAGTCTAACTTTATACTTTGTTTGTTCTATATTTTTTAAACATTCAAGCTATGGAAACGTATGTCATTGTTTCAATTGTTTTTTTTTTATATTAATAATTTTATATGTTTTTCTTTAAAATATTTACCACGCGGTGCCTGTGTCTGCCTTGTTTTTCTTGCGTCTGTTTTTTGTTCCTTGTCTTCCTTCCATCGCTCCTGTTCCACTGCGAATGTAGTTTTTTCCCTCACTGTTGAATTCTTCTGCTTGTCCGTTCACGTTCTCGTTCGACTCCCATGTGCCGAGAGTCAATCAGTTCAATCGACCGCAAATATTTTCCGATCGGTTGGCTCTTCGCTCGACTCGAGCTCTTTACCGTTCTTTTTATCTGTAGATAACCACTGCTCTCTGGTGTCGGTGTGTGTTACTATACTCAACTACTCTTTTTTTTGCTCTTTTTTTCAATTATTTGTGGGTCCGCTTGGCAGCGTACTGTTCAGTTTATCGTTGTTGTTGTTTTTATGAACAAATGCAGTTATGAATTGCTGCACCATGGGTTGATAGCCCGCAAAGAAAACTAATAATGTATCAAGTTAGGGATTGCTGCACCGTGGGTTGATGGCACGCGAAGAAAAACTAATCAATGTATTATTTTTGTTGTTTGCAACCTATAATTGACTTTTAATGAATATCCTGCTTGGTACATATGTTACACTGTATCTTCATGACAGAATCTTAGCACTCATTTGTGACGTTGGCTGTAGCCATCGTCACACTACTAAGTAGACAACTTGAAACTTCGTGTGAATGGTATTTAAACTTCGGTTTCACTGAAGTTACCGTTCTTTCTTGTTCACACATACTGTAAAATGGTATTATTAGTTTTTATGAAAGGAGTCTTTATAAACGTATCGACATTTTTGTGCTTTTGTATGAAAAACTTATTTAATTAAATCAATATTAGCTTGACATGCAATGAAGTGGTTTCTTATGAACGGCTTCTTCACATGCATATACAAATGGGAGCGTCCCGTCAACTTTTAGTGGTAGCTCCAATACAAAACACTCACTTTTATGCATTTGTATTCTTCAGTTAAATCAATTTTAACTTGAAATTCGATATGGTGGGTTCTGATCAATGGTAGCTATGCCAGACACACATATACTAATGAGCGTGTACCACCTAATTCTAGTGATAGCCCCTATACAAACCAACCTCCCCACCACGTCGAAGATATCGTTTTTTCTTGTTATACCATTCACACATAGTATGAAATGGTATTATCAGTTTGTCTGAAACTTTGTAACACATTAAAGGAGGCATCGTAGACCCCATAAAATTCATATATTCTTAAAATTTTTTTATATGGGAAACGTTTTTGTTGCATTCAATACCGACTTGAAATTTGACATAACGGCTTTTTATTGACGGACGCTTCATGTAAATGTCAAGGGGTACATCCCGCCCACTTTTAAGGCGTAGCCTCCACGGAAACTCACCGCCCACTTTTGGGATTTTTCATGAAAACGTTGTTCATGGAAAAATCAATTTGACAATTGTCATGGTCGCATGCACGAACGCTTCGCATAATTAGCAAAGGGTGTGTCACGCTCATTATTAGAGGTAGACCCACATAAATTACATCATACGTTCATGTTGTTAGATTTTAAAAATATTTTTTTTCCTTATGTATACATATTCTTTACTGCTTTACATACTTTGAGTTATTTCTTCAATCATCACCTTGCTTCCCCTAATAAATTTTCCTCGATTTCTTGAACATTGGCTTAAGTTAGTCCATGTGTAGTTTGCGTCAAAACTTTCAATTAAACTGAAAAAACTTTTTCACATTATGGTTTAGCTTTTAATATCTAATTCTTCTTTTTCTAGTTTGAATTCACTGTAAAAACTCAATTTGTTCCACGGTTTCTAGATTCGCAAAGTAATAAAATAATTTTAATTATTTGCGCAATAAAAAAAATATGCTTTCGTGCAGATAATTCTAGAAGCTCATTTGGCGCAGCCAGCCTGTATTCTAATGAAATCAAACTAATTTTATTATCTTCATGAGCGGGAGGCATAAGGGAATACCGGCACGTTGAACGTGGATCCTGGCTAGCAATCGCATTCGGGATGGAATGCTGTCGCAATAAATCAGATTGTTGACGCTAAGTACGAAAAACTTCTTCACAAATAAATTTCAATTTCCGCCAAAAGCAAAAGATGTTCCAGACACGCTCGCATTGGCATCGCAGCGAGTTTGCACTTAATGAGCAACGCCATACCACTTAGTGGCGTATGCCAGACAATCAGAGCAGACTACCCGAATCTCTACTCATCCGCCTGCCGCAGCCTGTCATCTCATCATCAGAAGCCCTGAGAGAAAAGCAATTAAAAGCGATTGATTGAATTAACACACAACAGCAGCCGAGCATTCTGTGCGTTGCCTACGTTGTCGAATAATGCGCCTCCAGATTTAAGTTTCAAATGAGACCGAATGCGGGGGAGGAGAGCGGTGATGTCCTAGCCGATTCGGTCCAGGATCCGACCGCAGCGGCATCCCGTGTTCAATTCAACACCATCTATTCCATCCGTCCATATACAAATCCTGTTGCGCCTTTAGGCCCCAACCGTCACCGAGCAAAACCGCACGTCTGCTCAACGAAGCGCATCATGCTTACTCAGTTGCATTGTTGCGTACTAAAATTTATTCAATAAATTGAAATTTCCATTTCGACAAATCTGTGCTCTTTATGCGGCTGGCAAATATCTTTATTGCTCACAACTCGCTTCTATCTGCGTGTTCTGTGTTTCAGAAGCTGTGTTGCCTGCAGCACCAAATGGAAAACTTTTCATCATTCACAAACACAGTAAAGAGATATTCTCCTGCGGCCTTCTTTCGCTCAGCCCGCCTTCGTCACCTCTCAGTAATTAACTTGGCATTATTTTGGAACTTTAATGAGTTTTCCAAAATGCCGCCTGAGCCGCCAACATTTTGATTGAATTGATTGTTTCGCGCCAGTCCAACATCAGAAAATGTAGTGCTAAGTAAATTGAGTTTCTTATATAATTTTTATTCGCATTTAACTTTAAACACAAATATTCAAAATACTCGTATATACGATATTATTATAAGATGAAATAAAAATCTATCAAGATTGTTGCAGTAGTTCAACGTATTCTCAAATGTTCTAGGTGCAAGTTGACTTAATTCAAATGAAACACTAATTGTAAAAATTTGCAAAAACAAGTATAAGTGGTTTATTCGAGGTGGATGACAGTTTCACTGGCGGTCTACACTGAAAATTACAAAACACATTTCTCACAAATAATAAAAAAGAAAGAAACAACGTTAATTTCGGTTGAACCGAAACTCTAATACCACACACAGAAGGGGGGGGGGGGGGTTAAATAACCACAAAAAGTGGGCGGTACACGCATACTAGTAGATGTGTATGAAGCGACCATCTATAAGATGCCACCATAAATGCATAAAAGTGAGCTATGGGTTTGCATGGCATTCCCTCTAATTATGCATTTGTATGAAAAAATTCTTCAGTTAAATCAATATCAGCTTGGAATTCTATATGGTGGCTTCTAAACAACAGCCGCTTCCCATAAATGTTCCAATTATCAAGTCCCTTAAAATTATGCAACCGCCCACTTATTTTTTCTGAAAAAACTTTATTCAAGTCAATATCAGCTTGAAATTTTATATGCAGACTTTTTACTAAAGTCCGCTTTAGAAACTCACCACACACTATATAGTTGCATAGCGATTTAAAATTTCGTATGAAGGGTATTAAAGCTTCGACTCCACCGAAGTTAACATTTTTCTTGTTAAATATTAAACTCTATTATTATATAGAGCCTTCATATATTTTATTCTTAACTTTATACGAGTATGATGAATTTTCAAGTTTCTGAAGTCATCATAATGTTTTTAATTGTAGTCGTACAAGGGGATGTGAGTATTAGCGTCAGCTGTTTACATGTTGCAACTGTCAATAATTATGAACAATTTCGTTCACAAAGTTGAAGAGAGTCAACAAGTTTGATGGAAGGTTTTGCGCATGTTCGTTCGAGAGACAATATAAACAGAGAGCTCGTAAAATCAAAACACCGGCGAAATTATTACTCTCTCAAATCAGTGATTTCCAAAGGATGTCACACGGGCTTAATAAAATTCTGCTATACACTCGTGTAAATTAAATATTATTAGTTAACTGAATGGTTTTTTTCGGTCAAAATATATTACAATACCTAGGAACTGTTTTAACATAAGAATTTGTTATTGTTGAAAGCAATCAGCTGGGTGGCCTAATTATATAAACATTTACTCCAATAAAACATCCACTTCAGTTGGTCTCTACGAGAGCGAATTGTATGCAGTTGCGGAGGGTCGCCTTGTGTTTCACGCGCGAGAAGCAAGGTCGACTGTGTGAAACATAAGGTGATGGACTCGAAAGGGGCGACCGGAAGCTTTGCTTCGCCATTTCGAACAACAACAATGATATGCACATAATTCGGATGCTTCGGATGCCGAGATGCCCTCGTTTCTGTTGCATCCGTGCAAGTGTCAGTCTGTTGTCGCCACTCTTCGGTGCTAGATGTACTCTGCGCATTATCGGGGCTACATTGAATTATATAAAAATTCAGTGGCACTTTCTATTTTTCACGATAATTTACGCCGTCCATAGTACGCGACATCGCGGCATTTAAGACGCACCAGACATTCAAATCGTTCGCTTTGTTTCATAAATTCAATTACTACCGCTTAATTGAGGGCTTCCGTATATGTCAGCCGGGTTACCCGCGTCAATTGTTATCCGCCTTGACAGCTCCAAACCTAATTGCATCGCGAATTGCTCGTCGTCGAAGCCGTCCAAGTCAGTTAAAATTTTTTTACTCGCGCTCGAGTGGCCATATTTTTTACTTCGAAAGATCCAACGGAGAGACGGAGGAGAAGAGTACCACATTTGATTTAATTGATTGTGAGGTTATGTGTTTGTGCATCGAAGTGCATGTGAAACTCCGAATTTCTCGTGATTTAAACTCCGTCGGCCTGTGTACGTAAATTGTCAAAGCCACCCACCAGTTGCTCCATTGCTGCACTTGATTCTAGAGCTCATTGGTCCAACATTGCTGAACTAATAGAATATAATTTTTTCAATGGTAAGAAATGTGCTGCATATGTATAAGTTTTTATATAGCTGTCAAAATAAAATTAATACCCAACGTATATTGGTGCTTGTATTATGAAATATGTAGTTATTCAAACTTAAATTAATAAATATGTACATTAAATTTGATGTTCACCTTTTCAATGACGTTTTACAAACACAATAACAGTGAAAAAGAGAATTTCGCATGAATATGAGTCTGAAATTTTCATTGTCATTCTTGAGAAAACATTAACTCAAACTTTGTAAATTTATTTCTTGACCGTCGAGTTCAATTATGGTGAATTTAATTGTCTGTATTATTTTTATACCTTTCACACAGAGTTTCAATATAATATTAAATTATCAAAACTTTTGTAACATCCAAGAGGAGGTGTCAGCGGCCCCGTAGAGTATGTATATCCTTGATCAGTTCGACAAGACGAGTCGATCTAGCCATGCCCTTCTGCCGGTCCATCCGTTTGCACGTACGTCTGTCTGCTCGTCTGTGTCGGGAAATAGTCCCTCAGTTTTCATACAATCTTACAAAAATTCAGTATGAAGATTCTCTGGATGCGGTATTCACGATCCCTAAGACGGTATGCCACACCTACTTTTAAGGGTAGCAATGGCATGGTTTTTTGTACTTAAATTTTTTTGGTATAATCAATATTTCGATGACAATTTAATAAGACAGTGCCTTTCTGGATTTCGAATTATATTGATTTAAGAGTAGTCCCTGTAGTACCCAATCTGCATCATAGAGTTTATGTTTGACATCCATTCAAAGCAGACATGAGAGGCAGACAGACGGACATAAAGCAGCTTGGTGCCGAAATTAATTTGATACGTTATCTCGTGATAACTTCGAAGTAGTGTTTGATATTGGTTAGCCACAATAGTGTGAAGTTCAAAAAGCTTTTCGCGGAGTGTTAACTTGAGTTGTGGTAGCAGAAGAAGTCACACGAGACCATGTCAGATCAATAAGGAGCTTGCGGAATGATATTAACGTTATTTTTTTGTCAAACAGACGAGTACAAGATTTGGATATCTGGAAAAAATTAAACAATGTCGGCAAAAATACGCTAAAATTCGTGTCATGTCCAAAATATCGTGCATACGTTTGTCTATTTTTTTTTGGCATTCTCGATTTAAAATTTTGAAAGCTTCACCACAAACAATTATCTTTGCAACACGCAACTTTAGAAAATTTTCGCAAACAAAACTTCAAAAATCCGCAAAACGCATCAAACTCTAACTTCTTCTCCAAGTTATTTGGCATGAACCAACTGACAGAATACAGTTGTACCAACATTTATACGAGTACATGATAGTTGTATCAACCACGAGAAAAGATTCATTTCACAATATCTCAAGCGAAGTTCGTTTTAATTAAAAAAATCCGGGTATGTTTTGATCAGAAGGTATATTAGTGATAAGCACAACATAACGAGACGGTGCAGCCTTTTTCCGTCAATCTATGAAATATTGGTTTGAAAGTTGGTGTGAAGATTTTTTATAACCATAAGCAAAGTACTTCGGTCCTTTATAAAAACACTTTGTATTTATTTTGTTGTATCGAACATGTTTCAACCCAAGCAATTATTTTTATTACATACAATATATGAATCCAATTAAGCTTGACATTAAATTTTATGAATAATAAATTGTACACTTATATCAGTAACGATATCAGGCCTCAAAAGTTAAACTGTCCAGAGTGGTGGCTATCATTCCATAGAACGTGAGTTTAACCTTTGCTCGATCTAACATTTCTTAAAATTTAATCACTTACCATTTTTTTCAAAGTAATTCATACGCAAAAAAATTATATGCATTTATTATATATATATATATATATATATATATATATATATATATATATATATATATATATATATATATATATATATATATATATATATATATATATATATATATATATATATATATATATATATATATATATATATATATATATATATATATATATATATATATATATATATATATATATATATATATATATATATATATATATATATATATATATATATATATATTCCATTAAAACCCGTCAAAAAGTTAAAACTCATGCCAAATAAATACATGTATGAATATATTTTATTGCATTAAACATTTTTAAAATACGCATCCCTTCAAAAATTTAAAAAGCTAAAGTAAACACGATTTTACCGATGTTAAATTTCTTTATTTTTAACCCTTCTTCTGTAACCCTTCACCCAGACTGAATAATATTGGAGTCAAATAGCGCATCCATATTAACTTGCCATACAAACCACCCGAACACTTTTTACTTTTTATACGAAACACTTTTTTATTGTAGTCAATATCAACTTAAAAATCTACGTGGCTTTTTATAGACCGACGCTTTACAAAGGGTTCGATCCCCCGCCTTTTGGTTCCGTATTAACTACCCTCCCACTTTTGACTTTTTGTATGAAAAACTTCTTTATTAAGGTAAATATCAGCTTGAAATTTGATATG
This sequence comes from Leucophenga montana, assembly GCA_035044765.1. Taxonomy (NCBI): domain Eukaryota; kingdom Metazoa; phylum Arthropoda; class Insecta; order Diptera; family Drosophilidae; genus Leucophenga; species Leucophenga montana. The sequence goes on along the minus strand of JAWNNQ010001476.1, from coordinate 418,657 downwards.
GTGGCTTCTTATGGACATCCGCTTCATATAAATAAACTAATGGGCATGTCTTGCCCACTTTTCGATGCAAACTTATTTACTTTATGTTTCGCCCACTTTTTAGGGTAGCCTCGATATAATTTCGTGTGAATTGTATTAGAGCTTCGAAGCAACCGAAGTTAAAGTTTTGATTCTTTTTATTTTATTTTTTTTGTGTTGTAAAGTTTTAATGTCTGCATAGGCCTTACAAGGGCATTAGTAAATGTTTGACGTATGTAGCAGAAACCAGCTATTGAAGCTTATTATGGTCCTAACTCCACAGAGTATCCATATCAACATGCCACTCCCACTTTTAGGGGTAGCCCCTAAATACGAAAAAATTATCAAACAAAATTTTTATAGCAGCTATAGCTGGCACACATGAATTGTACAGCAGATGTATCAGCCATTAGTATTACGCAATATTATGACAAATAGAAAAAAAAAAACTGCACAATCTGTTATTTGTAATATTACTATATCATTAAGATTTTCACAGAAAAATATTGTGCGCGCAAGTTTTGTGGGATTTGTAAGAGAAGCCGTTTCTAATATTTACACCAGTTTTTAAACAGTGTACATGTGTAATATGTGTATTTTACCTTGAAGAGCGTTAAAAACTTTATTATATTTGACATAATGGAAAATCGCCAGAAATTGACTTTTCAAATATTTTTTGACCTACATTTTGTCAAGTAGTGATATTACGATACTATCTAAGAAAGGAAAGGTATTTAAAAGACTTATCCAACGACATCTTATCCTTTTTCGGTAATATGCTCTTTATAGCTGTACAGGGTATTGGGATCTGAAGTATAGTTTGAACTGGTTTTAATGGTTTACTAAATGGTGATAATGGTTTACTAAACTCATAAATATTTGCGCGTTAAGTGACAAAATAGGAAATTGAAAGAAGGAGAGGGGCGGGGCGGGGTTCTTGACCCACAGACACAAATTAGTGATCATTTCTTTCGGGTTTCTGTAACTATAAAGCGGTAACTGTAACTATATTTCGGTTTTGTAGTCACACTATAATCTAATCACTAGTATATCCTGAAAATAAATAATACTATTAACACAACATACCTTTACGATTTCATTTGTCATTGATGGGTAATGTGAATTTTTGGAGTCTTCTTTGTCCGTAAAATTATTCTACAATATCTTCTATTACTCCTCGTTGGGTGTATTTAACATGAACCCTTTTGGCTTAAGTTAAATGAAACAGTGAATAGAATGGCTGCGAAGGGACGACACAATTTTATGCTTACCGAAGCGAATAATACGTCTTTAAAAAGTTATTTGCGAGATATTCTTGTTCATTTCGCAAAGCGTATATTCAACCGGCAAACAAACAACCCATTATAGAATTATATATTTCATATTTAGATATTTTATCTCTTCCGAATACAAATAACTGGCCTCACTGAGCACATTACGCCGTTTGAATTTGCACAAGTAAACAATTTCAAAGGTTTTTCACAGGAAACATAAACAAGAATTTCCTTGACGCCTTGCAAGGATTTTAATTCGTTGAAGAGGGAAGAAATTTGAGAAGAGCAACTTCAAACTACATAATGTGATGTTTTCTAAAATGCCTTTCTCTTTATTTCTGGCGGAATTTGCCTCTGTTTGACCCAATTATGAATTTCAATTAAGTTTGACAACATCGACAAATTCTAAAACTTGCTATCTTGTTTTTGATTTGGTTCTATTTTTATATGTTGCTTTTTTTGTTTTTATGAGAAACTACTTTAAAAAGATTAAGAGAAAAAAACCAAATGCATTTATTATCTAAAAACCCACTCCGGCGTTCTTCCAACAAGAAGGGCAGCAAGGACAATTCAAAAGCCAACTGGAAAATGTCAGTGAATAGGATCCTGAGTGCTCTGAGTGGCAACCACGGAAACAATAATATCAAAAGGAAAAACAATCCCGTCAAAAGTGCAAGAGAGATGAATTAAGGACGCGAGAAAGAGAAGGAAAATATGAAGGAAAGTCGTAACACGAAAGCCAGAGCGTATAATGTTTATTAAGTCACTGTCATAGAAAAGTCAACAAACTTTATGAATTTGAGGTTGCACGCGACTAACAAAGGACATCTTATCCAGAACACAACCGAATGAACGGTGAAGGAAAAACGTCTTTTGTTGAGTGCAACATGAATTTGTATAAACAGAAAGACATTCTGATGGACACATGGAGAAATGGAGAAAGCCTCTCTTTGCGGTGTTACACTTCAAGCAGTATATAATACGAGTAGTAACGATAAAAAAGCTCTGAAACATAGATTCAGGAAGTAATAACATAACATGTTTGAAAACGTCTATCTCATGGGGTATTGGGTTCTTTGGATGGACGAATATAGTCGTCTTATACATTGAATCGCTGAAAAATATTACTAATTAGAAATTTGTATCTAGTTTTTACATACTCGTATGTCACATGAATAAAAAGTTTGATGAAACTGATACACGAGTGCCATGATAATTTATGTATAGTTATAGAATAGAGGTAATTAATATTTAGAAGCTTTCGACGAGTTAATAAAACAGTTGTATGTGGGTGTGTTTGTACAATATCTTAGAACAGTCTTAATTTCATTAAGCTAGGGTTAATTATTTATTTATATATTATTATAATAACGGAAATATTGTGCATTTGATCCGATTGAAGAAGTTTATTCGCTACAACATAACCTTTACCGCAACCTTTAATGAACTTAGACAACATATAACTTGACAAAAATGGGCGATATCACGTCTTTCTGTATAAGAGAAACACAGTTTTCGTTTTATCTTGAAACTGAAATATTTGGAGGAGCTTACTGTTGGGTATATATGTAGTAGATTAAAGAAGAAAACTACTACTACTGGACTATAGTTCTTTCTTGCTTTTTCTAGAGAATCCTGAGATTCCGTACCTTGATCCACAAGCAGTACTGTCCAGTGGCTTCGTTTCCATTAAGTTTGTCTTGGAAAAATTTCGACATGAGGTGTATTCCTAAATATTTATCCGATTTTGCAATTTCATTAATTTTAATAGCAAATTTGTTTAACCAAGTAATTGTAGTATCTAATATGCCTTCCAGAACATATCATTATGAGCGTAGATCAGGATTTTGTCGTCTGCAAAGTTTGCAGTCATGGAAGACGGCTCGTCCGGTTGTGGTATATCTTTAGTAAAGAGTATATATAATAGGAGTCCTAATACACTCCCTTGAGGTACTCCTGCATTTATCAGTCTGATTGAAGATTGAATTTGACTTTTACATAAAAGTGCCTATCCGATATGTAACTCTTTAGTAGCAGGTAAAAATCAAACGGAAGAAGAGATTTTATTTTAAATAACAAACCCTTATTACTAAATCATTATGAGCGTAGAGCGTCGAATGCCTACCCCACATCGAAAAAAATTCTAATACAAAATTTCTTATCATGAAGGTCTATAGAAATTTTATTAACTATTCTATGTATTTGTTCAATTGTTCAATTGTGTTTTCGAAATCCAAAAAAAATTAATAAAAATAAATAAAATTTCCAAAATAATAGTAGCCTAAGTTACTCCTTATTACATCAGCTATCTGCCAGTGAAAGTCCAGTCAAAATCGATGCAGCCGTTTTAGAGATTAGTCGGAACAAACAGATAGACAGACAGACAAAAATTGTAAAAAAAATTTTTTTGGTATATGTACCGTGTATACATCCATATGCATTTAGTAAAAAGCGGTTATTTTAATATTACAAACAGACACTCCAATTTCATTTATCTGTATACATTAAACAAATTTCGGCGATAACGTAGGAGGAGGAGGTTCTTTAACCGGGAGATTTCTTTGATTTGGTTTTGTCAATAATTTTTCCAATCTCGTTAGCAGATACATATCGGGTTGGAATATTGCAGATTGAACTGCTTAGAGATTCTGAGATATGTTCACAGTTTTGTGATTAGTTTGTAAAGACGATTTGATAAATGCAAACTAGAACTGTCGACTTATCACTCTGTCTTAGCCCAAATATCATCTACTTTGCAGATTTTGTGTTGTTGTACTTCTTAACTTTTTTTAGTAGTTGTGGTCAGACGGCTTACCTTTTTTTTTCGAATTAAAGCCTGAGTTGAACGCAGCGCCGCTTCAGCTTTAGTGTAATTAAAATATATCACGTAACTTTCTATATAATCTGGAGATTTTAATAATATGTTCGATCGTGAATATATATTCACAAATTCTTTATATGTTGCCAATCAGTTTTTTAATTATAACGGTTGGCGTCGGCTTATTCGCTGCAAGTGTAGTCAAATAATCGAGCTGAATTGGAGAGTGATCAGAAGGTAGCTCAAAACGCCATTTAACAACCAAGTGATTCATATTTATGTTTTTGTTAAGAATGTAGGTTGCCAGTTGGAATGTGTTTGGAGGTTTTAGTTTGAATTGATTCAAGAAGTATTCCACATTTTTGTATTTGTAAACCGGGAGCCCCATGCCACAGCTGCGAATCGTGGTCCTAAATATTTAAAGTAATTGTTATATTGAGCCAGTATAACTTCGTGGCTATGATAACTATACAAAGCTGAAATAGTCAGGGGACCGTTTGGATCATGTAAATGAGCAATCGTAGCTTGAATATGGTCATATCTATAGTTTTCAAATTGAGTGCACTTCATTTTATTTTTGATAATAATTCCCGAATCATGGGGTCTTGTTCCATCTGGATGTTTTGTATTGTGTAAAGTATATCCTGTGCCTTTTAAGAAGTGCTTTGTTGTGAGATGAGTTTCTGATATTAGTGCCAGATCAATACTCTTTTCATATAAAAATTACTTTAGTTTCAGAATATGTTGCATTAACCCGCATTCCAGAATATAATTCGTAGGTTATCTGAGTCCAGCCTACGAGCTGAATTTCGAAACTAAAAGTGTGACCACATTTACAATGGCTGACAATAAATTTGTATTTATTATTAAATAAACTATTAAATAAATTATTAAATAAAGATTGAAACATGGCCAAAATGGTGTCCATATAAAGTATTAAGTTTTTTTTTCTATTTGCAGAAGTTCTTGCTGCTATATTTTTCATCGGATCATTTTAACATTTGTAAGAACTTAAATTCAAATACAAATTGACATGTTGTGACATTTACTGAAATGTTTGTAAATCTATTTTTTTTTTCTTTCCTCCGGTTTTGAACAAGATGCGGAATGGGGAGAATCGTAGATGTAAAGCACTTTTATGTACGAGGTTTGATATCTTATTGTTGCTGTTGTTTTTGTTGTTATTGGACAAAATGTGACAACTTGTCATTTGATGCGGGGCTCGAGGACGACAGTAAAACGACGCAACGATGCTGAAAGGACGCACAACAGGAGGCAAATGCAGCATATGGATGGGATGTTAAGTTTAGTTTAGATGAAGAGGAGGATTTGAGGACACGCGCACACTCGCGATTGTATCATTTTTCCCAGTCGGCAGCTGTAAATCAGCGCGAAGCGAGTCAGAGCCTTATTGCATGGCGAAACTGAACTGGTCTGAGTTACCAGTCCCCAGAGTAGCTCCTGTCGCCAAAGAGAGAATTCAATGCGAAAGTGAATTTCCAAGATAAATTCTGTTGCTTGGCTGTCAGCGCATGTTGACAGCTAAGCTGTCAGCCGGCGAGCTGCACGCAAGCGATCCTGACTGCTAGCTGTGAGATACTCCGGCGTTCGTTTGCCGCAGTAAGGATATTCACTGCGGTTCGGTTCGGTTCGGTTTCCTTTGCTTTGGTTTGGCTGGACTACATTTCTACATTTCCGCCGTTGATGTCACAGGATGATAAAATCGTTGTTGCTGCTTGTTATTTAAATTGCGGCAAATATTGAATATTCAATGCGATTTCACTTATTTTCCTTTCGTTTCCGCTTGCTTAGATACCGTGGCGTATACGCAACTTAAATTTGACAGGCAACGGACTGAGTTGAGCCAATTCGATTTATTCGCCTTATATGCGAATGGATTCAGGTGCATGCGAAGCATTATCTAGCTGCTGCATCCATAGATTGTAAAAGGATATAGGCAAATTTCCTCTGGATAAACTACATTCTTACCGTTGTCGATTTGAAAAGTGTTTCAACTCGTTTTTCCTTTAACTTTCTCAATCAAATTTAGAAAATAAATTGCCAAACTTAATAGGAGTCGTTTTGAGTGTGGAGATCGGTTCGAGGGAGAGATTTGTGAATAAATGACTCATGATATCATTGCCATCTACATAGAAGTGAATCGCTTGAAGAAAATGTATGCACTCACACGCAAGCAATCACACATTCAAACATTACCGTCTGTCCGTACATCCGTCCGGCCGTCTATCTGTCTGACAGTCTTCTCCCACCATCCACGGCAATGACAACGCCAGCCATCGTAGATATTTTCGACAGCGTATTTTCGATGGCACAAAATGTTGGCGAAGACAAGCTTTCGAGAATCGATACTTTTAATATTTATTGCCTTATAATGCTCGTCACGTAGCGGAGACTTAGTTTTTCGTATCAGTCTTCATCTTCATCGTTGCCGCCGTCGTCGTTCCCTTACCATTATTGTGTTGCTTGGCTCTGCTGGCAGCGTTGATGCACGTACTAGGTGAGCTTGCTGAGCTGGTTGGCCCTGTCCCGTGTTCTCTGTTTCACATGATGCATCTTGTTTCTTGACATGCTTTCCCCACCTCCATCTGAGAACTTCGTCACCCTCCGGCGAAGGCATGTTCATTGGCTGCATTCGTGCCGGTGTCAGAGTCTATGTAGCTCTGCTTGAAATGAAAATTCTCTTTTTCGGTCTTAAGCTTAAAAGTTAATAACGCAAAAACGTGTTTTATTGGAAAGGATCCAGTATGTTTTTGCGATGCGTTGGCATATTTTTGACAATTTTGATTTTAAATTTAGTTCATTTAATTTTTTTCTTGTTTAGTAAAGTGGCTTAGGATGCATTACTGGTCAGAGATTGGGTACGTGGTTAAGATAATATTGATATTTGTATATATATATAATATGAAAATTCGTTGAGCAATGGTCATTGATGAATTAACGAATAAAGAAATTATATTTATTTAAAAATATGTATTATTTTTACGCTGGCGACATAGTATAGGCATGTTATGAATTTCGATTTCGAAATTTCGTTTTTGGTGTTCTATGAAACATTTTGATTGATATTCAATTTCAAATGTCGGTACTTTTCGATGGAATTTCATCACAGTCACAGATGGTTATGGTATGGAAAAGTTCGGACGCTCGATCAAGTAGAAATTCCAATAATGTAGCTACCTAGATTAGGAAAATTAGATATGAATTTTAATTGGCTAAACGTCATTTTTACATTGAGAAGTATTACACAAAGTATGTTTAACCACGAAGACAATTGTTTCGGAGTTACCTCATTAGTCCGCTGGACGGATATTAAAAATTTTGCTACTTATATCATGCTTCTCAGGTTTACTACATAAATTATACAATATTTATATGTATCCAAGAATAATAGCATTTTCTCATCAATCATGTTATATTTATGGCTATTTTGCAGGTACGACCTTTTCCAAAGATAATTCATAAGGAGTAATGAATCAACAACAAAACAAATTTAATAAATCTGTACTTTCAAAAATGGCAACAAATATACATTGTCATACCATATTCCATAAATGTGCATATCCCAGTTACATATATATTTTCTAATTTACGTAAACTAGAAATAAAAAATTTCATGTGGATGGCTCTTACATTAGTTCCGTTAAAATTTAGCATATAGATGAAACTACTAAAACTACTTTTGTCATCATACATATCTATTGTTCACATACCCTTCGAATCAGCACAAAATATTTCGTAGTCGTCCAAATTAGGCATAGCGTCCATGTAGCCAATAATTCATATTTTGTTGTTGCTTTATATCTAACCGATTTCTTATTCACTGAAGGAACATGGGCGAATCCATCCAACAACATATCTCCGAAACGGTTTAAAATAGTACTATAAAAATTTGTACATGTGATTTCTGTATGAGAGATAATTTGATTCATCGCAGATTTAACATATAGATTTTTGATGGTAATTGCAATCAACATACAAAATTGGGAGTGGACATGGCTTCGCGCACATAATTGAATAAATTTATGTATAAAAAATACTTTTTTAAAAGCCGAAGTGATGAGGTTATCTCAGCCTTTTAATAAAAATGACAAAAAATTTCCCAATATATATGTGTACAAGGTTGATCTTAAAATAACCGAACTTTTAATTTAAATCAGAGAACACGTAGCGCCATCTATTAAATGTTGGCAGTGTTAGAAAGGTAAATTTTTATACCATTCACACATAGTGTGAAATGGTATTATCAGTTTGTCTGAAAGTTTGTAATGCATTAAAAGAGCAAATCGTAGACCCCATAAAGTATTTATTCTTAATCAGCTCGACGAGACGAGTCGATCTAGCCATGACCGTCTGTCTGTATCTCTGTCTGTCCGTCTGCTTGTCTGTCAGGATGTTGTTGCGCATTTTTTGGGGACCAAATTTATACTACCTAGTTGAAATTTTGCACATGGACTTCTTTTTATTGCAGTTTAATAGAGTATTAAGGTTGGGGTACCCCCCATACAAACCCACCGCCCAATTTTGACTTTTTTATGAGAAACTTTTTTATTGTAGTCAATATGAACTTAATAATTGATATGGTAACTAGTGGACCAATGCTTGAGATACACATTAATGGGTGCGACCCGCTCACAGTTTGGGGTAGCCCCCATACAAACCGACTGCCCATTTTAGACTTTTTGTATGAAAACTTCTTTATTAAAGTCAACTTTAGGTTTAAATGCAATGTGGTTCCATTTTTATAGTAAGCAGCTTAACATACATAGACTAACGAGCGTGGCCCGCAAACTTTTTGGAGTAGAAGCCATACAAACATATTGTCCACTTTTGTATTTTTGTAAGAAAAACTTCTTTATTAAAGTCAATATTGGGTTAAAATGCGATATGGTTCCTTTTTATAGTCAGCCGCTAAACATACATAGATTAATGGGCGTGTCCCGCCCACTTTTGGAGGTAGTCCCTATTTAAACCCCCATTTTATGTTTCGTTTGAATGCTATTAGACCTTCGGTTCAACCGAAATTAACTTTTATTTCTTGTTCTTCTTTCGAAAGCAGCTAAGTTCATGCTAATCGTTTGACAAGTAACAATATGACACACGTTTTAATAGCAGCAGTTTTTGTAGTTATGTCGCCAAAACAAAAGAGCAAATATTAAATTTTGTTTTAAACTCGGAAAAATATTTGCTGAGACTTACGAATTATTAAAAAAAATGTATGATGTCGTATTCAAGTTTACTCGTGGTTTACACGATATAAAAACGGTCGTGATGATTTAAATGCTGATCCAAGACCTGGAAACTAAGACACAATCTTCCGAATGGAAGTCAAAAGACGACCCAAAACCTTAAAAATTGCGTTTTCAGAAGTCAATAATCAAGACGATGTAAAAAAATAACTTTCTATGATTCCAAGTTAATTGTTCACAAGGAATTTGTTCCAGATTATCAAACTGTCAATGGAGAATATTATTTACAAGTTTTATATCGTTTGTGGTCGAGAGTACTACGTGTTAGACCAGAATATTCCAAAAGAAAGCCGCTGTTTTTGCTGCATAATATTGCACCACCTCACAAGACCAAAAAAGTCACTGCATTTTTTATGAAAAACTGATTTGTCTCATCAACCACCATCCGTATTCGCATGATCTATCACCGTGCGATTTTTTTCTCTTCCCAAAAATGAAAACTGCAATGAGAGGAGCTTTTTACGATGACATTCCAGCAAACAAGCAGCCGTGACACAGGTGCTAAAGAACATCCTAAAAAGCGAGTTTAAATAGTCTATGGATAAATTGGTTGAGTATTCCAAACATTGTCTTGATTTAAATGGATCGTAATTTGAATAAAAATTATTTTTGAAACATACTAACATTTCACAGGGCTAGGGTTCAAACCCCACTCATTCATAATTTTCTTTAATAATAAACTATATTTTATTTTATAGTTAAGTCTAAGCAAATTTTCAAAATTTTAAAAACTGACGTATATTTAAGCGTTGCCGAGTGTGAATATTATTTTAAGTTTGGGTCCACTGAAGTAACTTTTCAATCTTTCGATTAACTTACATACATGAGTGGAAGTTTGTTTTTATTTTTTTGTTATGTTAAAATCTTGGAACTCAATTTAAACCACATCTACTGATCATACTGAGGTGAAATTTGTCGTGATAATGCGGATCCGATGCCACACAATATTATAACACTTATCGTATAACTAAAGTTACCAACTAAAGTTAAAACGGGCGGTTAAAACAGCAAATGTATTTGCTCGTGTGAAAAAAATGTATCATTTTTGTTCAATATACGCTGTGTCGTTAAAAAGGTCCTTCAAATACTTCAAAACGCACTCTCACTTATCGTGGCGCAATCATTGCTTCTTTGGGAAAGTCGAGTGATTTGAGCCATATTTGGACAAAAAATCTCAGTGGATAAATTATTTAGTATATCATTGGAGTCCTAGCGTCAATATGTACACTTCCGCTTGAATTCAATTTCAGTTTTTCTAAAAGCATAACAAACAAGTTTTGAAAAATGGTTGAAAACTGTCCACTAAATGAACATTTGCAAAAATTACAAAAAAAACTTTGTTTCTAAATTTTAATTATACGAAAAATATCGTGGCTGTTACATCTATTATACACATTAATTGTGCCAACCTGACGTAACTGTTATACCATTATGCGTACCTTCTGTTGCATGTGATATACACATTATGTTTGTGAATTTTTTCGTATGTATGTATGTATAGATATATATATTTATGCATGTATAATTATATGAAATATATACATACTGGTATATGTAATTTAGAAAAACATACCGTTAATTAATCTCGCATATTGATTGGTGTGAATTGAAATATAGCACAGTGAAATAAAGTGTGTGTGTGTAATTTGTATACCTTGTACAAAATATATTTGTAAGCAGGGTATATTAGGTTTGTTGAACTGTCGAGTGTATGTTACATAGAGAAGGAAGATTCGGAGACCCCATAAAGTAATGTACATTTGTGATGAGCACGAAAAGACGAATCGATTTGGTCATGTCCGTCCATCCGTCTATAAATCTGTTTGAATGAAAAGTTCTCTGACTACAAAAGAATTCAAGAAACTAAACGTATTTTTTGTTTTGTTTCAAACGCCTATCAATGATATCTTGTGTGTAGTAATATAATATCGTTCAAATGGCCTCTGCGACATTGGTGGGTGACACTCTTTCGAGAAGTGCACGAAAGGCACATAGATCAGTCTGAATGGCACGATCTATGTTGATTTTGAGGGCATTGGATATGTGACGCTGATTGGAATAGACCTGCGACATAAGGCAACCCGACAAAAAAACAAAAACTTTAACGGGACAAATCGCACGATCTCACTGGCCTCTTCAATTCGCCTGTGTGTTAGATAACTATGCTCTCAAATCGCTCGTACAGAATGTCCATTGTGGCATCTGCGTCCACACACATCGTTCACATTCATCCTAATTTAAACCACAAGAAATTGGTAATCATCGATCGGTGTCGACCTCCGTTGATGCCATAATCCAATCCTCTGTTTTTCCTTTAAATCTTATTTATTATATTTTTATATTATTTTAACCCACTTTTCTACTGCTAACGATGCGACGATGTTACGCGGCCACGAAGTTAATTTGGCACTGCATCGTTTTCCAAACGATGTCACGATGAAAATTTGGTAGTGCATCGTTTGGAAAACGAATACTTTGGAAAACGATGCAACGATGTCAATTTGGAAACTTAGTAGTCATACTCGTGTTATACATATAAATGTACCTCGCATCGGCGATGCTTTGCTTAATCGTGCACTCGAACATATTTGAGTTAAAGTAATTGTTTTTTAAAACTATAATTATTTTGAAAATTGTCAAATACACACAAAAGATGGATCTATTTAATAATAGCTGATACTGTATAAATTGTACATTTGTATCAATAAATAAAAAGGACTCAATAACTCAACTATCTAGCGTGCTGTATAACTCTCCAGACGACCTTAGTCAAATCTCGCTCGATTCAAATTTCTTTAAATTTTAATTTAATTCTTTCTAAATGTTTCTCATAGTTTCATGCGCAACAAAATAACCCACAAACATATATTCCACCCACAACCTTTAAAAAGGTATTTCATGCCAATTCTTAATTTTTATTTAAAAAATCAAATAATGATCGTTACCGTTAAATTTTTATTTTATAAATGAAAAATTATATTTTACTGAAAATTTTACAAAAAAATAAAAATCTTTGAGTTATTTTAATAATCGAAAAATAAAAATCAGACAATGATTTATTAACATTTTTGTTGCTTTTTCAAGTGATACTTTGATTTTACTATCAAATTGTATTGCACATGCAACGATTAGTTAATCATTGAACATGGGTTTTTAAAGGAGATTTTCCCTGCAGAAAGGCATGCCTTTAAAAGACATGAGTTTTGAACATGATCTTTGAGCATAAGACAATGTTCTGCAGCAATACTCTGGTGTATCACTTAATTTTTCCATTCTAGGATTATTCAAGTGAGATATTTACAGTACAACTCGTTAGGACTGAGACAATAATACAAAAATTGAGTTGAATTGCTGGAAGAGTTGTGTTGTGATGTTATTTTCTAAAGATGATCGGCCCGAAATAATAAAAATAAGTACCAGAAATAAGCTACTTTTTTTTCCGATACTGTGAAAGGAGGCCAGATACTAGCAGAAGTGAGGGCATACATATTATTTAGACTGAATGAAATCGACACTAGTTATATTAACGTCCATTAACACATTCTTTATGATTAAAAAGATTCTAGTCGAAATAAAACCAACAGAAATCAGCTAGGTATGGAGTGTTCAAAGTAAACAATTCAAATATCACTTTAAAATTTGGCATGGTGGATTCTTATGAAGAACTCTTCACATATATAGGGATGTGATCCCCGCCCTTTTTGAAGTAGCATTTTTACAAACCACTCGCCTACTTTTGCCTTTTTGTATGGAAAACGTTTTTATTGCAGTCAATTTCGACGTGAAATTTGACATGATGACATCTTTCGTGCGGATCCGTTTACGTCCACTTTTAAGGATAGCACCCATAGAAACTTGCCGCCCAACCTTGAAATTTTGTATAAAAACTTTCTTACTACAGTAAATATCTACTTAAAATTTTATATAGTGGCTTCTTTTGGATGAACGCCTCACATTCAGAGAAATATGTATAAGTGATTTTTTTCATTTTAGGGCGACCCCATACAAACCCACCACCCAATTTGAAATTTTTTATGAAAAACTTTATCATTTCTTTTAAAATCAACTTGAAATTTGACAAGGTGATTTCATATGGATGGATGCTCCCCATAATTATTCGGGGGCATGTCCCGCCCACTTTTAGGGGTAGGCTCCAACAAATTTACAGCCCACGTTTAGGATGTTAGATTTTATAAATACAGTTTTTTTACATATACTAAGTTCATATCCTGAAACTTCGTGTGAATGGTATTAAAGCTTCGATTCCACCGAACTTTTTTCTTGATTTTCTTCCATTTCGCAGCACTATGCGTATGTGTGTGTGTGTTAGGTATAACTAAAATATCATTTTATTTTAAGGATCATCTTTAGCGCTAAATTTTATGTTCCATCCCATAAAAGTATGAATGTATTTGTATTGTACAATTTGGCAAGTAATGCATATTCAAAACGGCTGCAGTTCAAGGCAGTTTGGCTCCGGCGTCTTCACCTATCTCATCCTCAGCCTCTCTAGAAGCCTTTCGCCGCTTGGCGTGTTTCAGTTTTGACTGCACTCGGTGTTGCCTTGATGTGTCATAAACTCGTGCATAAGTTATGACTCCATTCTGGCGAAAGTTGTGCAGTCTTTTAGAATTTTCGTAGCGAAGTATGTAGTTAGAAACTAGCTTTAGCTCACGTTTCGAGGGATGTATGTGAACATTATACGGGCCAAGAGCGCGGGCGGCACGGAGCATGTTACACTGAACTTGTGTTTGATTTGGCAACTGAAGTTCGACTGCACTGCATTGAGGTGCTTTTTTATGGTGTATAGCTTGTATACGACGTTCATGCCAGTCACTTATGGACTGACTGAATTTTATAACTTTGACAAATGGTTTCAACAATTTTGCACAGTTTGTTAAAGTACAACAGAATTCTTTGAGATAGATATATCAGCCTCTTACCAGTTTTATAGTTTTCGAATTGCCTAAGCCTAATACCGCTTTCATATGCTTTGGTGGACATCCAAATAGTTTGAGCCGATTTCTCTGTGAGAAACAAAGTCGATAAATGTCGTCTGATATTGGTGTATGTATTACATATCATGCTACTCTATAGAAAAAGCAAACTTTTATAAACACACTCGCATTCGCTTTGAAATAAATACGTCGTGCATAAATAAACCGACAGATGTTTATTCAAGTATGTAAAGCAAACAGTTCTGTGTATCATGACCATGCCACCGCCGTGAAACGTGGTAAAATTGTGTCAGAAAGTTTTGTTCAGTCCATGGCGCAGGCACGCAGTTAAGGAGGGTGGAATGAATAGTATTGAGCGGAGCCATTTTGACTGAACGAACTTTCAAATAAATGTGGTCATTACAATACAAATATATTAGAGCAATAAGTATTGTGGACCAAATCGATGGCTCTAAAAAAGATTCCATCAACGAACGGATTCCAAAATGAAGTGTTAGAACCATATTTAAGCTATCATTTGAAGACCTGTGAAGTTGTGTCGCATGAAATTTTTCAGGAGAAAATATTAACTTCGGTGGAAATGGGTTTAAGAGCAATTTTTTAGAAATTCGAAAGTTTTAATTATCTCTCTCACATAAACTTCACTTACTTTTGCGATTTCCCTAAAGGTCAAATCAGAGTTTTTAGATTTCACTTTTTTAGATTTTTCAATTTGCAGTCACTTTCAGTGGAAACTTATTTAGATTCGTAGGTCTTGATCATTGGCGGATTTGTTCAGTAAAGAACATTTTTTTCGCTTTATTTTCATAATATGTACTTTTTTTTGTTGTGTTTTTTGTAGTTATCTTTCACCTATTAACTTAGACGCAGTTGCCTTGAATGTAAATCTTAAAAATTTCTGCGTTCACGATATTGTCTGGTATACTCTTGAGGCTTAATGCCAGGTAAAACTCTTTCAAATCTACTATAGCTCTATTATATTTAAAAGACCCTCGTATAATTGGCGAACAACATCGGGCAAATATCGCGCGGAACTGCGAATGAGACTTGGGGCGTTTGAGCTGCGATGCGCTGCGATACATCGGTTGCCATTTGAGGATTAAATCGAAAACACACGGATTTACGTTCACAGAATAACTGTGTGTGTTTCGAGGGACTACAACTGCGATGCGAGTGTTACACATTGTGCACATATTTGTTTAGTATTCAGCATGAAATAAAAATGGAAAATGTTTAAAATGAACTCGACGACGCAACATGCGAAGTCAAGTGGAAGCCAAATGCTCCGGCGCCCAATGTTTATGCTCATCCCAGTCCAATTCAATCCAATTCAGACCAGCTCAATACAACCTATTTTCAATGCCAGCTTGGCACAACTCTGCGTAAGGTCCTCCGCCGAAGAGCTTTAGAATGAAAAATGTGATCCAAATGTATTTGATCCTTTTTTTTCATATTCGTTTCGTTTTGCTTCGTTTTCATTTTTCGCATTTTTTATTTTTGCATTGCATTCAGGAGTACAAAACTCAGAAAAGCACGTGCAACGCCAGGTAATTCGAGTTAATCCTGACATCGTCTGGCATTGGCGGCAAACGGGGAAGTAAGCGGCAAATTGAGACGGGATGACTTTGAATCTCTTGCGAATAAGGGCAATCATGTCATCGACGGCAAAACACCGTAAGGCCGACTTATCTGTTGCCTTTGGCTGCAATCCAATTGTTTGCGAATATGTAGTTCTTACACTAGGATTCACGACGTATATCATAATTCAATGTAGCTCTGAAGGGCTGTGGGTATCTGGTCGGTGAATGTGTGTGTTTAAAACTCATCAGAATAATTAATTAATTAATAATTAACTGAAACGAATTTGTATGGTATTTATCAATAAAAAGTTTATCTTAAACACAATTTTAGATGAAAACAATAATTGCGCCTGCTTTGTTGCTGCGAAGGATCACAATAGAATGAGCCGTGCCACATTAGGCTAATTTGGATATTATCGCCACAAGAGTTTGTAATGGAGGCACCTTGCGAGTCGATCAATATCTGGCGGTTTATCTCTCTTATATCGCTACGGTCTCAACTGCAAAAAAGCTGACCAAGAATACAAAATGTTTCTATACATTTTTTTAAAAATAGATTGGCAAAAAGTTTTAATGAATTCGTATAGCCTTATGAACCTAAGACAAAGTACGCTATTTTCAATGCCTATTTTACTAATTAAACGTTCGGAAATATGCGCTCGAGTGAAAAGGTGAGCCCCAAAATTAACAGGGCTTTTGATATACCATATTTTATGTTACCACTTCCTATATGTGGATTAGTGCGTTGGAATGGAACATGCTTTCCATGATATCGTCTTCTCTTATTATACTCTTCGCACAAAGTGTGAATAGTATTATAATTATGTTATAATGTTTACAATGCCTTAGTGGAAGGAATACGAGTCGATCAAGCCATGTCCGTCTGTCCGTCTGTCCGTCTGTTAGTGAGTTTGTTTTCGCCCTATTCCGTGAATCTTTGAAGTATTCGGTTGAAAGTTGATAAGGAGGCTTTTCATAACCATAAGCAATACAAGTATCAAAATGACCTCGATTTACCCACTAGTAGGTAAAACTCCCATGCAAAAATTCGTAATATTTATTTTGTTTGCAATTGATTTTTAAAATAATAATTGTTTTGGAATACTCTATCCAAAAATTCAATAAAATTTAATTTAATTTGTTTTAATACATATATAAGTAATTGTATTGTATTAAAAATTAATAGATGATGAGGCCAGATTCCACACGAATAATTATTCATTTCTTTGTTCATGCATTTTTTTTACGATTTAAAAAATGTCCAAACTAAAATTATACTAGTGGGAGTGGTTTAAATATACTTTTATCAAAAAGCAAATAATAATAAAAAAATAAAAATTTAAAGGCACTGGGCTGCAATTTTGCACAGAAAATTGACCCAAGAGTTCGAGAAAGAATATTATAATAATCCGTATTTTCCCTGGTACTTTGTTGTTTCTTTCAATTTCTGTATTTAAACGTATACCTATCCCATTGAACACATTAAATCTACCGCAAAAAAATTAAAACATTATTCGTGTGGAATACGGCCTTTAGTATCCCTTCGAAAAAATAAAGACAGAAGTAAACATCAGTTCTGCCTAGAAAAATGGACAAGGGTGAAGAGCATTGGCTCTACCATATTTAACGTTTTCTCCTGTTTTTTATTGAATTGCTGAAAAATAATTAAAGTTGAGTAGTACAATAATTTTCTTTAAGCAAGGTACTTGAATTAACACATTTATACTCTTCCAAAAGTTTTTGTTTTGTTTTTGGTACTACGAACAGTGGATCATATTGTAATCAAAACAGTATCTGAATTATTAAAAGCCGTTTATGTCACAATATTATTACAAAAATTAAAAATCCTCTCTTTTTCTTTATTGACAGACCTTATTATAAAAATGTTATATCTTATACGAGTAGCACTCCCGCAATGAAGGCGAATCCAACCATACCTCAAATATAAAAATCATCCAAACCGTTCAAGCTCGAATTTGAAGCTTATATCAACTTAACTAAAGTAGGTTTTCATACAAATGCGTAAAAGTGTTCGATGGGTTTGTATGTGGGCTACCTGAAAAAGGGTGCGGGAAAAGCCCATACATGTATATGAAGCAGTCATCCTTAAAAAATTTCCGTTTTGAAATTCAAACTGATATTGACTTAAATAAAGAAGATTTTCATACAAAAACACAAAAGTTTACTTGGGACAAAAATAAGCTTAAATAATGGCATTCAGCAAGATATAATAAAAATGAGCCATTAAAAATGGACAGAGAGACGGACATGGCTAAATCAACTGGCATCGTTAAGCTGATCAAGAATATACATTTACTTTATGTGATGTACGATGTTTCTTTTAATTGGTTACAAACTTTCAGACAAACTGATAATGCAATTTCAAACTGTCTGGGGTGTCACAGAAATCTCTTTCACCCCAATTTCGATCTAAATCAATTTCATAGGTGTCACAGAAATCTCTTTTAGAACGTTTCAAATAGATAGCCTTTTGCTAGGTGTAATTGTTGATTGCACATATAAACTCATCTAATCATAAGGTGAAACTTTGTTTATGTGCAAGTTTAATGTATTTTCTTCGTAACTGTGTCTTAGGATTTAAGCATTTATCACATTTTATTATTTAATTTAAATTTATAAAAATGTATATTTATTTAACTTGAACATTTTGCACTTAATTGACGTTAAAAGATTGTATATACATTGTACTAGAAATTATCATTGTTCATTATCTTATCTCAATGCAGATAAGTCTAAAGCTAGTTAGTTATATTAGAAAGTTTTGTCCTTTTAGTAGTATAGTCTATAAACTCTTAAAAGAACAATCGGAGATCCTATAAATTATATATATTTAGTCGTGAACACCACGACAAGACGAGTTGATCTTGTCATGTTCTCCTGTCTGCCCTTTTCCCTCAATGTTTGAAATATTAGTTTGGAAGTTTATATGGAGACTTTTTATAACCAGAAGCAACACAAGTTCAAAAATTAACACGATTTATCCAGCAGAATGAATAGCATAAATAGAAAGTGTGTAGAGTATTATAGCTTCGATTCCACCGAAATTAGCGTTTGGTCTTGATTGTACTATACTCGTATCTAATATCTGTTATTTATGTTTAATTTGAGGTTGATGTTGTTGCGACTAAAGAAAAATCTGTCCGAAATAAAACAAATAACTAAAGCACTAGGTGGAGCACATTATAGAAAAGCTATATTTTGTTGTTAGATCGTTCAAAATCAAGATATACAGACATAAGACTAACTATAGAAGAAAATACAAAAACAAAGAACTTTGGAATAACAGTTTAACTGTCGATTATCATTCATGTTGCTCTATATGGATATTAAGATACACAAATTGTTCATGCTGAAACATAATGTGAAGCAAATCAAAAGTATTAATGAAAAAAAATCCAAAATGACAATGCAGCCCTTGATGATACCGCATTGTAGTAATGCACAGATTCGTTAATGACGAATCCAAAATAAGCAAACGGATCCGAATTTGAGTCCGCTTATCCGGCTGTAGACTCGAATCCAGTCGAATGCAATAGAAACACACATGATAAGACTGTATGTGTGTGTGAACATTCTTGTATGATTAGATACTTTCTCTCTTACATTCGCTTTGAGTTTCGGAAAACAGTATTTATCTTGCTGATAGCTGAAAATAAAAACAAATGAGAGATGAACAAAGACATTAATGAACGAACACAATTACTCACCACAAACTATTCACCATGCGACTGATCAAAATTTAAAAGTTGAACTTTTTATGAAATAATTATTTAATTGAAAAAATATTACTGTTAAATGATAATTTAAGGCTTTTTAAATCGTAAATAAAGGAATTCGCATAATGGAAGTTTCGCATACTTGGATGAAATGAACTATAAGTTAGATCCGTATCTCAAAAAAATTGGATTGCATTGTTGAAGTATGGTTGATGTTGAGTTTGATTCGATCTGTTGAAGCGCTGATATTGTTGCATGCTCTTTGTTTTAAAGAGTATGTATTTTTTGGGTCTCAGCACCAAAACTCATCAGGCCTAGATTTAGAGACTCGTTGGCAGTTCCATAATGGAGCAATCTCTAGAACAGTGCTACGCAATTATATTATGTCTTGGACTTGGAAAATCGGATACGGAGACATTGAGCAGGATTCGGGAGTGAAAGCCTATCACAAATCGGAGTTTTTATGTAACATACAATGATCTAAGATGCCCGTCATGAAGTCTGACCGGCGTGTTCGAATAATCGCAAAGAAAGTTCAAATTGACAAAATGACTGTGCACACAATCATCGCCGAAGATATGTAGATGAGAAGATCTGCGCCAAGCTTGAACCAAAAGTTTTCACAACGGTTCCCCAGCCTTCGCATAGTTCCGAAGTGGCTTCGACAGACTTTTTTCGATTCAACATAGTGCAAACTGCCCGAAAGGGTGCCATGCTACCTAAGATGCAGTCTAAGATGCGTTAACGCGTGATTTGTAGGTTATTCTGCCGTTCGACAATCAAAGAGCCTAAAAAGCGTTCCGGAAGTGTTTATTCAATACTTTTTAAAGACACTCTCAAAGCCGAACAGGTCGGTTTACGCAACAACAACGAATGACAGCGTTGTCAACACAACAGCTCTGCGTAGCACAAAACTCGTCTGTACACTAAAAACTGTTTTCTATGAAATCCCGGAGATTTCTGTGACACCTACGAAATTTCTCTGTGAAATTTAAATCACCAGACGGAATTTTGTTTAGAAATTTCTGTGACACCTCCGTATGTGTGAATAGTATAAAAACGCGCAAGCGAAAATTAATTTAATGATTGTTTAAAGAGCTGGTTAAGCCTTTTGCATTTCTCACACTGAACTAGGGAAGCTTAATTCGTGGCCAAAAGTCTTTTTTCGATCTGCCAAAACTTTCAGTAACTATACACTGTACAATAAGCGACAGGGGTATAATAAGTTTGAGTGAATGTACGAGAATGTCCGTCGAATGAAAATTATTTTCTATTGCTTACATTTATTTATGCAGTGTATTTGGTATTTAGTGTATTTAAGTGTATTTGGAATAATTTTAATACAAATTACAATATGATTAAAGTTTATTTGAAAATTCAGCGATGGTTGAGGTACGTCTTGATCAAATGCAGTGTATTTGCTATGTTAGGCGAGGAAGGCTGGTGCACGGCAGAAAAATTCAGAATTCAATTCAGAAATCATATTTTTTTAGAGCAATGGACGGTTATAGTCCCGTTATAGCATGTATTGCATTTTAAGCTCCAGAAATTGGCGAGCTATTGGAAGCACGAAGCACAGTTTTAAATAAAGATCTTAGCGAAATCCTCTTTTAACCAGAATTTAATGTATCAGAGCCTGAAAACGATGTTTTGCTTTAAAGCCGTGTTGTCCAGCAAGTTTGTTTAGAATACTGCGCAAAAACCTGGTGACAAACAGGGTCCAAGACATTGAGAAATTCGCTGTATGTCAAGGGAAGTTATTATACCCTGGATGTGAATAGTACACTAAGTTTGTCCGTCTGTCCGTGCTACCGTCCTCTGTGTATCAGAACAACGAGATCTCGGTGACTATAAAATATACTCGTAGAACATCCAAACTTGAATTTTTGATTCGCGCCCTAAGCCCATAACACAGCTATATATCCTTAACGTTTTTTGTCTTTTATTTATATTTAATATATTTTTATTTTTTATAAAAAAAAAAAGTGTATGCATCATAGTATGAAATACAGCAGAGTATTTCGAAGTCGTGAACTCACAACTGCAGCAATCTTTTGCATTCTTGATTTTGATATTGATAAAATAAGATTCAAGATAAGCATTAAAAAGAAATTCGAAGTCAAACGAATACAAAATTCGCCAGCATCACCTATTTGAGCACTTTGTGCATCTTCCATATCGAACTTCTTACATTTTGTATGCCATATCCTTGCAGTCTTGAAATATTAAATGCTTCTTAAAGGATTTCTGCAAGAGAGTTTCAAAAATATAAACTTAAGATGACTTTCTCGTTTCAGTTACATAAATGAGAAGTGGAAAATACAAACAAAAATCCATAAAGTAAAGTTTAAGTGCCACTAATTGAGAAAATGTTCAGAATTTGAAAACGATGAATGAGCAAGAATACCTAAATGGCTAAGAATAAGAAATATGAAAAAAAAAAAACGTAAGAAAGAAGTAAAGTGCGCCAATGGCACAGCCGGAGAGTAAGAGGTAGTAAAATAGCCGGAGGAAGGGACTGATGTTAACCACTCTGATGCCATTAGGATTTATCACAAGACGAACCAGCGAGCAGTGCAGCCACTATGAGTCGTGTCGGCATCTTTAGAAACACAAGGAGCACGGCCGGAGTCGCGGATATCAATATCTTGTCTGTTATGTTACCCGGCAGGGCGACCCAAAAAAACAAAACTAGAGAACGGTCTGACACCGCGGCTGCTATTGATGCTGGTGCAACTTTTATCTCAGCTCAGACTGGATGTCTTTTTATTTCGAAGAGAAATGCGAACGGATTAGTACAACGAACCGACGCCCGACAAACCTACCGACCGTTGTAGAGGCAGGCATTCTCTCACAAAATTTCCCTATAAATAAACAGTTTTAAATGTTTTCCTTGAAAAATAATCTTTCAAATAGACATAAAATATGCGAGTAGAAAGGATGAGGAGCAGATGGCTGCCAATGAAAAAGTTGCTTGGTTCCGATTGAAGATGTTCCCGTTCCTTTGCTTAGTTCAGATTTCGGCTGGCATTTGGCCCAATGTTTGGCGGACGAATAGTTTATTAATGCGACGTAATTAGTACATGACGGTCGACTGGCTACGCTGATGCCAAATTAGCTTCCGCCAAATACAGCATCCGCCTCACAACTCCACTTGCGATTTTCTTTTGTTAAATTCAAATAGAGCTGAGAGCGTTTAAGATGGACTCTTAGCCAAAATTGTGATTAAGTTTAATGAGATACTCATTATCTCTGCATTACCGCCTCCGCCTTACTCTTAACGAAATAAAAAAATCCAGATGAGACTGTAACAGTTCTTAAATGTGACTTTTTAAAATAGTACACGCTTCCTTTATAGGTACTTATTAAAGAAAAACGTATTAACTCGAATTCAAAAAATAAGCTTTTCCCACTTTTATGCCGCAAAATATGTTAAGAATATCATGAAAATCATACACAGCCAAACAAACTTCTTATAACCATGCACAACCCAAAAATATTATATTATACGATATAATAATGGAATATGAAATATGTGGATGTATATACTCATACCCGTACACATACACACACACACATACGTATTGTATGTACATAGACGAGCCAGTCAGTCTAAGTTCAAATGCCGTGAGCTCAAAAAGTGTTTTACTTTGCAAAGCCGCTCGTAATAAGGACGCAACTTTTGACATTGCTCTTCGGATCGGTATAGAGAACGTGACACGGTGACTCTTATTTCGTCGAATAAAGTTATTTATCATTGTTATTCAGACTGTTGTTGTTGGCAATGCTTTTATTGGAAAATTGTTTTCGGATAAACTCTTTACGTATTCTTCCTTTTTTTTTTTTGAAATAAGAACCCAGAAGTTTTTGATACCGCAATAAAATTTGCTTAAGACGCATTATCCAATTGTAAGCAAAACAAACCGAAAACAATCTGGCAAAGTGTGGCTGGCCATGATCTGTGTACTTATTTATGTACTTCAAAATACAAGTTTCAACGAAATAAGTTTCAAACATGTTGTCGACATAAATGACTTCACTTTATTATCAGCAAATGCAGGGCTGATTTACAATCTTCAATTATTCCATGGCATTTGTTAAGATATGAACATACGAGTGTAATACATCTGCACATAATCGAATTTTGGCAGTTAATGGACAATTTTAGTTAGTTTGGAATAAATATGAAAGTGTTTGGAGAGTTTATATAAAAACAAACACATTATAATAAAAAAGACGTCGTAAATCCTATACATTACATTATATACATTTATTTTAACAAGTAAGAGCTACACTATACTTGTTAGCCATATTTTTGTATGTTAGGCATTGAATTTGACTCAAATTAGGGTCATACTAAATAATTATAACTACAATAATATATGGTCGTTTTTGCATTGTGAAATATTTTTCACATAATTTCACATAATAATAAGGCAAATTTTGGTTACTTATAACGGGTGAATTAGAGGTTTTTTTATATTTTAAATAAAACACTTAAAATAGATTTGGATATCGGTATCTTTATTATGACACGAAAGAACAATCTGTGCTACCAGAGCAAACAGTGCATTTTTGTGGATGTAACGGTAGTTCGAGAATCTATTCGTGTGGCTCATTAGCCCAAATGGGGCAATTTTGTTTATTGACGTATCCATTCAGCCAGAAATGTGCGTCATCACTAAACAAAATTGGACGAATCGATTGGTCATTGTCTTCATCTACACTCTCCACTAGAACATCAATATTCTCCTCACTATGGGCTTCATATGGTCTATTCGGTCGCGTATCATCCAATAACGTACACTGAGACTGAAATTTTCGGATGGTATTGGCAATAGTGGGCTCGCAAGGTTGATGATGCACATCATACGTCGTTCGAAGTGCACGAAAAAATATTTTCCCAGAACTTTGACTTTCGTAATACAGTTGAATAATTTGGTAGCGTTGTTGCGGTGTGAGTCTTTTCATTATGAATTGTCAAACAATACTGAATAAAAGTTAGATGACAGTATGACACCAGTTTTGCGTGATTTGTAAAAAAAGCAAATGAAATAAGAAACAAGAAAAACGTTAACACTGGTTGAACCAAAGCTCTAATACCATTCACACACAATTTTAAATAGTATTGTAAATCATAAAAGTGGGGGCTTAAATTGGGGCTACCCCAAAAAGTGGGCAGTAACGGCCACTAGAAGATGTGTAAGAAGAGATGTAGTAGATGTATAAGATGCCGCCATATCGAATTTCAAGTTGATATTGACGTTGTATATGAAGAGGTTGTCCGCTAAAATCCACCGAAGCGAAGCTCTAATACCATTTACACGAAATTTTAAATAGTACTGTAAAACATAAAAGTGGGGGTTTAAATAGGGGCTGCCCCAAAAATGTATATGAAGCGATGTACTAAATGTGTAAGATGCAGCCATATTGAATTTCAATTTCGGGGATTGACATTTTCCATACGAATTCATAAAAGTGAGACGATGGTTTATATGGGACTACCTCAGAAAGTGAAGCGGTTGTCCACTATAATCCACCAATTCAAATTTCCAGCTAATATTGATTTAAATGAAGAATTTTTCAAAAAAAAAAAAAACACACACAAAATTGCACGGTGGATTTTTGTAAGGGCTACTATGTGTGTTAAGAGGCTGACCATAAAAGGCACCACATTGCATTTCAACCTAATATTGACTTTAATAAAGAAGTTTTCGTACAAAAAGTCAAAAGTGGGGAGTAGGCTTTGTACGGAGGCTACCCCAAAAAGGGTCAGTCCAAAGTCCAACAGGAGGATCAGATGTAGCACAATTTTGGTGCACGTGCCGTAACTGTTGGATAATTTCGAAAGTGCGACTATAACCTCCAGAGTAGTGACCCTTGGAAACAAGTTATCAGTACGGTCATGTCTCTGCTGATGGCTTGGCTGACATGGTCGGGCATGGGAAAGTAAATTCCCTTCAAGGTTGGATAAAATCCTATAGTGTGAGCTTCCACAGGTGTGGTTCTGCACCCCAGCACATTAGTAAACTAGGTTTCACTATTTTCTCCTTTAAAGAGAAGCGTCGCTTTAAACAAGCGCTGGCTAAAGGCTACTCGAGGGAAAAAGCCATCGAGTATGCCAAAGCTACAGATGGACGGGCTCTAAAGAAAGTCCGTTCGGAGGAGAATTCCCCTAGAATTCACCCCACAAAAAAGTCTAGGTCGACCAAAGGGTCAGTGAAAGCTTCATATAGCCGTGCATCGTTAAGCTGGGTTTCTGGTTGACATTCAAAACTGTCCTCTTACAGTAGAACATATGGCACTACTGCAAGAGGCAATTATCGATGTCACAATCGAACGTTTGTCAGATGAGGTGAAGCCAGAATTCGAGGGGTGTATTCCCCGTATGAGCTGGCTTATTCTCGTCTGTTCGAACAACGAGACTGCAACATGGGTTGAAGGTAACTTCACCCATATTAGGGCAAAGGTGAAGTTTAACTTAAAACTATTGGAGGAAAATGAGTTTCCACAGACACATTTGGTTCGTGACTATTTTCCGCATAGTGCACTCCTCACAAATGAGTTCTGGCGACCATTGGGGCCCAGAACAAAATTTCAACCGCGCTGTGGCGTATGGTACAGCGTAGTGTACAGGGCCCGCAACTCCATCTGCTTTTATCAGTAGATGATGAGACATATGCGGCCATAAAAACATTAAAACGTATTATTGCCTATAGGTTCAGCTATATTAAGCTGAACATCAATGGATAATAAGCTGAACATCAGGAAATTGTTCTGACCTCAGCCTAGTTCCCAGGGATGAACCAAACATACCACCGCTTGAGGTGCAGCGTCTAGTGGTGCACTGTCGCACTCACATTGTTGGCTGTAATGCTAATGCACATCACATCGTCTGGGGCAGCAATGACACCAACCACAGAGATGAGTACCTCTTAAATTATTTAATAAGATCCCAGCTCGAATTTGCAATTATAGGCTGTAAACCTACATTTATAACAGCAGTTAGATAAGAGGTTATAGATCTCACCCCAACTAAGTAGTGGAGGGGTTACGAACTTCGTTTGGAAATGGCGAGTTTCAAACGAAGTTTCTCTCTCAGACCACCAACATATTCGCTTTGAAATTCTGGGGGCCTCTGATTCTCTCTCTCTCTAAGGTCTCCCTTCCTAGGAAAACAAACTGGCAAACGAACAAGCAGCTCGTAGCATCAAAAGTTGGCGGAGTCCTGCGCAGCGTTAGCTAAACTTGTGAGCAGCGTTAGCTAAACGAGATTTTACTGAGCTCGTACAACAATAGCACTGCTACACGTCCAGTCCGTATGAAACAGAAGGTTCCATGGTGGACTGATAAGTTAGCTGCCAAGCAACGAACGGTCAGGAAGCTTTTCAACCGTGCGAAAAGATTCGGTAGGTGGGAGGAATATAGGTCACCCTTAACCGAATATAACAAGCTTATACGTCAGTCCAAGCGTGAATTCAGGAGAAGGTACTATGATGGTTTCCAAACGCAACCGGAAGCAGCCCGTCTTCGTAAGGTAATCAAAAAGGACAGACAGAATGATATCGGACTCTTAAAGAAAGAGAACGGTCTTTATACCAATAGCAGACAGGAAACATCTGAACACCTGCTTCAATTACACTTTCCTGGGTCCATACTTCAACAAACATTGTTGAACTCTCCCATTATAGACAAACATAATAAACAGATGGAATTGCAGCCTATCTGGTGTCACTCTTGACAAGAACAAAGTTCAATTGGCGATCATGTCCTTTCAGCCCTTTAGGTCCCCAGGGGGAGATGGCATCTTTCCGGCTTTTCTTTAGAACTGCTTAGATGTCTTGATCGACCCTTTACTACTCTCATGAGGGCCAGTCTCAACTTGGGTTATTTATCCCAAAGCTGGGTAATAGACCCATGGAAGTGGCCAAATCTTGTAGACCTATTAGTCTTACCTCCCCCCTTCTCAAGACAATTTAACATCTTATTGATTATCACATTAGGCAATCAATCAGCATTTCACACACCCTTCATGAACACCAATTCGCCTGTATGAAGGTTAAATCAACGGTAGGCGCACTTCATAATCTGGTCGGTATAATCGAAAGAACCTTTCCTTCAAAAGAAATAGCGCTAAGTGTTTTTCTTGATGTTGAGGGTGTTTTTGATAATACGGGCTCTTTCACTCGAGCACTTACCCAGAGGGGGGTATAGATAGCCTCACCATTGCCTGGGTTGAAGCCATGTTAAATCAACGTGACATATTTTCTTTCGGTTAATGTGACTTTCAGTATTAGGGCGATCAAAGGGTGTCCTCAAGGAGGAGTCCTCTCGCCACTTCTTTGGTCCTTAGTGATAGACGAGCTCCTAATCGAGCTCAGTTCACAAGGGTACAACGTCATTGGAAATGCCGATGACTCTGCGATCCTGGTCTCAGGGAGATTTGTTGATACGGTCTCGAGCATAATGTGTTCAGCTCTTCGGACTGTGACCACATGATGTGCCAAGGAGGGCCTCAGGATTAACCCACAAAAAGCGGTCTTGGTACCCTTCTCAAGGAAGTACAAATTGGATCTGGGACCCGTGCACATCCAAAGCTCTCTCAAGGTAAAATTCTTGGGAGTCACCCTTGACAAAAGACTGAATTAGAATACGCACCTCAAAATTGGCCTCAACAGGGCAACAATGGCTCTATGGTCTTGAATGGTCGCCAAAGATGATCCTGTGGATCTATAATTCAATGGTGAGACCTATAGTAACTTACGCCGCCCTTGTATGGTGGGCTAAACTGCTGCAGACGTGTTCAATAAGGCAGTGCGTCAAACTGCAACGGCTTACCTGCCTGAGCATGTCGGGTGCCATGCGAACATGTCCAACTGCTGCAATGGAGGCGATCATCGGTCTACCTCCGACGCGCATTTTTATTCCATCCTCAGCAGCAATAGAGGCTCTGAGACTTCAGACTGTAGACAGTATAAAAACGCGCTATGTATCATATGAATTTCTATATCAATATATAAAATGACGATTTATATCGGTTGCATTTTTGCATGTACGATTCTCTTTTACCTCTGTATATTGTTGTTACATCACCCGCTTCCAAAACTACGATAATGGCTAGCAGCTCTGCTGCTTAGAAATTTTCTGGTTTGGGGAGTTTCGATAGTTTTTATACCATTCACACATAAAAGTGAAATGGTATTAACAGTTTGTCTGAAAGTTTGTAACGCATTAAGGGTGCCATCGTAGACCCCATAAAGTATATATATTCTTGATCAGCTCGACGAGACGAATCGATCTAGCCATGTCTGT
Organism: Leucophenga montana; assembly: GCA_035044765.1. Lineage (NCBI taxonomy): Eukaryota > Metazoa > Arthropoda > Insecta > Diptera > Drosophilidae > Leucophenga > Leucophenga montana. The sequence continues at coordinate 389,693 of JAWNNQ010001476.1, read as the reverse complement.
CTGTCTGTCTGTCTGTCTGTCTGTCTGTCTGTCTGTCTGTCCGTCGGTTCGTCTGTCCGTCTGTATGTTGTTGCGCATTTTTTGGGGACCAATTTTATGCTATCCTGTTGAAATTTTGCACATACAATTCTTTTTATTGCAGTTTAATAGAGTATTCAGATTGACCCGCCACGCCCACTTTTTGGGGTAGCCCCCATATAAACCCACCGCCCAATTTTGACTTTTCATATAAAAAACTTGTTTATTGTAGTCGACGGATGCTTGATGACGGATGCTCGACATATACATTAATGGGTGGGACCCGCTTACTGTTTGGGATAGCTCCCATATAAACCCAATGTGCAGTGTTCGGTTTTTATGAAAAAAATTGCTTATTTAAATCAATATTAGCTTGAAATTTTATGCATTTGTATGGAAAACGTCAATATCATCTTGAAATTCGATATGTTGGAATCTTATAGATGGTCGCTTCATACACTTCTACTATTGGGCGTGTACCGCCCACGTTTTGGGACAGAACCTATTTAAACCCCCACTTTTATGTTTTACACTACTATTTAAAATTTCGTGTTATTGGTATTAGAGCTGCGGCTCAACCGAAGTTAACGTTTTTTCTAGTCTTTATTTTTAATTAATGGTGCGAATGGTGCGCTTTCCAACGTGCGGCCTAGACCGATAGACGGATGTAAGTAAGTAAGTAATTAAATTTACTTCTCTGTGTAACATAAAGTTTTTATGATTATTGATTTTATTATTATTATTATTGTTCATATTGAGAAAAATATGGTAAAAATATTTCTAAATGACATAATATAAGTACTTCTTGGGGTTTCTGATGCTTTCTTGTTCTAACAAAACCAATATACCCTGCATCCAATATTTTTTGTAAAAAATCGAACTCGATATCAGCAATATGATTTATTTTCGGATGGATATATAGGTAGATATGTATATTGATTAAATTGATGTTTCTCCAGTTTAAGATTATTTTGACTTTTTCTGTGTGAAATGGTATCAATTCGAATATAATTAAAATAAAAAAAATAACTTTAATGATATCATTTCTAAAATTTCAATTAATTCTTAAATTAACATTGATTAAATTTAACGAAACAATTACATTGTTTCCATATTAGAATATTCGAGTATGTAAAATCGATTCGTCTGGGTATTGAAGTTGGGGTCGTTACATCTCACAAACGACAGACTCGTATAAAAATGCACAAAACGCACATTTAAGTAAACGCACGAAACGTGACGGATTACGGGAGACATTGACGCCGGAATGTTTATGTGACTATTTGTAAAAAAACAGACAAGTAGACAAAGTTGGAGGAATAAATGTGATTCACAAATGATATAACATCGAAAGCAAAAAGTATGGGGAAGAGATTTCCGGGTTACTGCGAAAGAGAAAGTAAGCAAGCAAGCGTTTGCAAGAGGTCCAAGCGAGGAGCAAATGAATTGTAAAACATCAAAGCCAACATTCTGTTGCTGTACTGGAAAAGTTGCGAACGAGTTTAGCGCCCCGAAATGGGATAGCAGGACTATTTATTTATTCCGAACTCATAGCAGCCATCAACAAAAAGGGACACACAATGCGAATGCCAGCCACTGGTTTAACGATGCAAATATACTTGCTACTTCTCCTCCCAACGCTGAATTGAAGGCGATGGTGGCTGTCACTGTTTATCTTTCGTATCAGTGGCTCATTTTGTGCTCTTTGCTCGGATATTTCGTCATTCGTGGGTTGTAAACACCATCATTTGCCATTCAGCATACCACATGCTCAATGTTTATAACGCTTTCAGCATCCCCGACTTCACCACGCCACAAATAGTCGCCATAAAGCGAGGAACAATCCACAACAGCCAACCAAACTTAGCTTAACTCAACTGAAATAAACTAAACGGAGTTGAGATGAGCTAACTAAAACTTAACAGAACGTTTAGTACGAGGGTTGGCTGTATTCACTAAATCAAAGTAATGGGTGTTTTGATACCCTGCCCTGGAGGGCCAAGGGAATCGTAAGGTATAAATATATAAAGCATATGTATTCTTGATCAACTTTAAAGTTCGAGTCGATTTATGCCCGTTTGTGGTATAAATGAGCAAACAGATCACGGAGACTGTATAAGTTTGTTATTTTTATGGATGCCACAACTGCCCAACCCACAATATGCTTATGTGTCCTTTATGTTAACATTTTTCAAATCAACACACTCGCGTAAATTTTAACATCAAATCAAAATTCAAAAAAAAAAAAAATAGTCAAACGTTTGATTATAAATAAAAGGGTATTATCAACTCTTGAATTTTCAAAATATTTCGCTTTTGAAAATTGCATTTATCCTTCTCGCGTAAACTCCGTATATGATAAAGTTAATACTTTATATGGAAATCACTAGGGTCTATCATTACTTCTGTCTTTTTTCCATCGATCAAATATATTTTTGAACATCTCTGTTTCTTAGTAGGTCAATTCGTTGAACATTGTAGCGCCAAGGTCATTTTTACTTTTGGGATGCGTATGCAAAACTTTGTTCCAATTGAAAAATGTGGCTCATACTTGCCATATGCATGTTATCGTTTGAGCCAATTGTTTGATGAAATTTGAATTGGAGTTTGTTATAAGCATTAAATCCAAATCATAGTGTTTAGAATAAAATTAAAATTCAAAAATTCCTTTGGTACAAAGAAAAGAAAACAATAAAGAACGCTGTAGTCAAGAGTGCTCGACTTCGAGATACGCTATACCTTGTTTATGACTCCTTAAATGAATAGTAGATTATATTCTTCAAATCAAAACTTAATAATGGGGAGAAATTCATGGGGATACGCCACAATTAATATTTCTAGCCTAATTAGGAACAAAAACAAACAAATTTCATACAAAAACTTAAAAATGGAGGGTAAGTTTGTACTGGTGTAGAGGTACGAACTGGACCTATGTGGCATATTTTATTAGGATTTAATGATACATCCAATGTTTCATTTGTAGCGTAATTAACCACAAAACCAAAAAAATGTTCATACAAAACTTAAAAACGGGGCCATGTTTGTATGGAGGCTACGTCTTAGAGTGGGGTTGGCATGTTTATTTAATACTTGTTATCTGAAGAGGGAAAAGGAGAGTATAAATATCCATTTTATATCTCTATCCTTGATAGTCTCCTAGATCTGTTCGTTCAAATAGACGGTCGGAAGACTGACGGACAGACGGGCAGACGCACCTGTCTATATCGACTCGTTTCCTGATGCTGATCAAGATTATATATACTTTATAGGGTCTGACACGCCTCCTTCTACCTGCTAAATTTGCACAAATTTTATATTCTCTTTTACTATATGGGTACGTGGTATAATATAATTCGTTTGGGTGCCACAATAATTTGGAATTATTAAGTATGTTAAAAGTTATCATAACAAATCAAAATTATTAAAAAACAAGAAAAAACTTTGAACCGAAGCTCTAATACCAATCACACGAAACTTTAAATAGTATTGTAATACATAAAAGTGAGGGTTTAAATAGGGGCTACCCCAAAAAGTGGGTGGTACACGCTCACTAGTAGATGTGAATGAAGCGATGTAGTAGATGTGTAAGATGCCGTCATATCGAATTTCAGGTTGATATTTACGTTTTCCATACAAATGCATAAAAGTGAACTGTGGGTTTACATGGGACTACCTCAAAAGTGGGCGGGACACGCCCAATTGTCTATGTATGTTTAGCAGCTGTCACCTAAAAGGCACCATATCGAATTTCAACCTAATATTGACTTTAATAAAAAAGTTTTTCTTACAAAAAGTCTAAAGTGGGCAGTAGGTTTGTATGGGAGCTACCCCAAATAGTGGGTGGGTCCCACCTATTAATGTATATGTCAAGCATCCGTCTACTCTAAGTTACTATATCAATTATTAAGTTGATATTGACTACAATAAAAATGTTATTCATACAAAAAGTAAAAAGTGGGCGGTAAGTTTGTATGGGGGCTACCCCAAAAAGTGGGCGTGGCGGGTCAATCTTGATACTCTATTAAACTGCAATAAAAAGAAGTGTACGTGCAAAATATCAACTGGATAGCATAAAAATTGGTCGCCAAAAAATGCGCAACAACATCCTGACAGACAACGGACAGACAGAGATACAGACAGACGGACATGGCTAGATCGACTCGTCTCGTCGAGCTGATCAAGAATATATATACTTTAAGGGATCTACGATGCTCCTTTAATGCGTTACAAACTTTCAGACAAACTGATAATAGCATTGCACACTTATGTGTCAATGGTATAAAAAAAAAAAAATAGTAAATAGTTTATAAAAGCTGAGAATAATTTCTTACAGGACATTACGAACTACGCTCGCTTTTTGTTCAAAGTGCTATGAAACATCTATTGTGGACCGTAATGAGTCTGATGTATTCGTACCCTCGTCCTTTCGTTTATTGTATTTAGTTGACGAGTTGAGCTACGTTTTTGTTCTTGTTGCTGTCTGTCGCCTGTTTGGCTTTGGTCTTCGGATTTTTAAATTAGAAGGCGTTGGGCGTGGCTGACTGATTATTTCGAATGCTCTTCTCTATGTTACCCACTTTTTGGTTTCCGCTGTTGGTATTTCACAATGTCCTTCTTCATAATGATCATGACAAATAAGATGATTATGAAAATGACGATAAAAGGAAAGCGTAGTTTTGTTTGTTTTATCTTTTTTTTTTTTGCGCTATATTTTGGCTCTTTCCTGCTCCAACCACCCGTTCCTAATGCTTCCAAGGACATTTAATTGTGCTTTGCCTCGGGACAAATTCAGTTTACTCAATTCATATCGTTTCGATTTGCTTCGGTTTGACTGTGATTCGTAAGCTGAAGTGATTTAACAAAAGGATAAATTGTTATTTGAAAGGTGCAAACTTGCATTAATTTGATGGTCCCAAAACATTAATTCCTGCGCCTTATCACGCCTCTGTGCCCGCCTCAAATACACAACACGCATACACACAAAGAGAGAGACAATCCGTCGTTTATATTGTCAGTAATCCACAGCTACCGTGGCATAGAGGACATGTTGTCGTTTGCCTTCAGCTTGCTGAATTCTCAGCTACAAATAAATGAATGAATGAATGAATGAATGGATGACTGGATGCTTGGTTGCCTGGCTGCTTGCTAAGTTTATTCTGTAAGTGAGTGACTTACGGGATGAATGGATGGCAGGATATATAGTTAAAGAGATACAGTAGTGAGGTACTGTACTCCCATCACATTCTCACACGTTTCTGTTTATTCTACTTGTGTGTCACATTCTGTTATCGCTTCTCGAATTGAGATTGCTTTGTTTCTGTTGTCCTTGCAGTTTCTGTTGTCGTTACCGTTCCTGTTGTTGATGTGAATGCTATGTATTGCTCCTGTACATTTTACTGTTGTTGTTGTCCTTATTGTGGCTGCCGAGTTTGAATGATGTGTTGACATTCTTCAAGTTCTGTTCCACTCAATTTATTCGCTTTTGTTTCCGTCCATAATTCAAGGTGATGGCGAAAATATTGAATTTATTCCAAAATTAATGAGTTTTCGCAGCGACTTGGCAGATATTAGATGCTTTGTCTTCTTACAAATTGCGCTCATTTGTTTCGCTTTTACCAATGCACGCTGAATTATCTAGCTTGAGACCGTTTGTCAGGTGTGGACATTTGAACGAACAAATAAATGGAGTAACTATTGGATGGACTGTTGAATGGCGAGATGGCTAAACGGACGAAAGTATACGTATTATGGGACAATACTTTATCAACGACCATAAACACAAATCGTTAATAGAGTGTTGAAAATTAAGTTAAGTTCAGATTGTAATAATCATTGACTTTATAGTGAATGTTGGAATGGGAATTATATATACTTAGAAATGTGCATTGAAAACAATTTCCTTTCTTGTTGTTTCGGTTTTCGAATCCCATTAGTTTGTTTTTTTAATCATGATTAATTTTTTATATTTAAAATATCAAAAATATCATTTATTTTTTATTTTAAAAACAAAAATCAAATGTAACAGTTATTTTTAATTAATGTAAGAAAAACAAATATGCAAGTAATTATTAAAAACTATTTTTATAAATATTAGTCATAGTCATTAGTCATTAGTCACCTCAAGACTACGCATGCAATGTACCTAATGTATGCAAAAGTAGCTGCTGTACCCAAAGGAACAAGGGTATAATACGTTTGAACGAATGTGTGTAACAGGCAGAAGGAGGCGTGCTAGACACCGAGTAGATTGGAAAAGCATTTACCTGACCCCTTTATAGTCACCGAGTCAATTGTATTTGGTTTACCCTTTTCTGTCAATAAGTGGTTTAAAAACAATTTTTTTTTTCATTTTTTACTGCATTTAATATTAAAAAAGAAAACTTTTTTTTTTTAAATTTAAATTGCTTAACGTCTTAACACATTGCACTGCGAATCTAATTAAAAGTCTAAAATATGAATTCCTATTGAGCATAGAGAAATCATGGGTAGAACTTTTACTGTCATTCGCAGTACAATGTGCTTATGGTTTATAATCTGTTAGCCTCTTTGAAACCATCTGTTTGTAAAACTGGTTACTTTACTTCTCCTCGGCGTTTCCTTCTTCAGTCGAGTCTGAAATTGTAATCAATATTTACCTACGAGGGCAAACATAAAATAGAGCATAATTTATTCGTGACATTTTCCCAAGCACCTCATTCACATACGGCCAGCTCTCGTCCGCTATAACATAATTATTAAATAAAAGGCTAACCTCTTTTAAATGACTGAGAAAAATTATTCACATCTTTAGATAAATATTTTACATACATAAAAAAAAAAAATATGTATTTACAAAATGTAACATCCTAAACGTGGGGTACAAATTTGTTTAAACCTACTCCTAAAAGTGGAAGTCACAATCCCCTTAATAATTATGCGAAACGACCGTCTATATGAAGCCACCATGTGAAATGTCAATGTTCATGAAAAATTCGAAACTTGGTGGTGGATGGTGTTGCCCCCAAAATGTAGAAATCATACATATCTCTCTATATGTGAGTCGCTCGTCCCCAAGAAACCACTAAATATTAGTATAAGTTGATATTTTCAGTAAAAAGAAAGTTTTCATAAAAATTTCCAAAATTGGGCGGTAAGTTTCTATAAGGACTACTCCTAAAAGTGGTCAATTTTGATACTCTATTAAAATAAAAGGAAGTCTATATGCCGACTTACAACCGACTTAATATCTTAAAAACTCGAGCCCATAAAATGCACAACAACATCCAGACAGACGGACATTGCTAGATCGACTCGTCTCGGTGAGCTGATCAAGAATATATACTTTATGAGGTTTACGATGCCTCCTTTAATGCGTTACAAACTTTTAGACAAACTGATAATTCCATTTCACACTATGTGTGAATGGTATAACAAATAGATGCGAGCGCATTCCTTGTTGCCTTTTTGCCCATATTTCAATTCACCGAGGCATCGGCCGAACTACATGGTACGTTTTCAATTGGCAGTTTCTCATTGTCTCTCGCGCTCTAACGCCCCCACATCGTTAAAGAAACAGACAACACTTCGTGAATCAATTTTTTAATTTTTTTTCTTTTATTATAAAAACATGTTGGGTAACAGTTCCCAAGTTTCATCACCATCCCTTGAATCAGTATTGTCTACCAGTGTGAAGCCGGGACGGGCAATCTAGTGAATATATAAAGAGAAAACGTTTTCTTCTGTAGAACTGTTCACATGGACCTATAGACATATCTACTGTTAATGCTATTAAAGCTGAAATGGATTATAATTTATCTAAAATAATGAAATATTATGTACAATAACCATATATTAATTTTTCTCAGTTCATTTTTCGTTCATTTTACGAAATATTTGATGCTCATTTTACAATGTACCTGTTTGTTATCGTCCGCTAGATATAAAGATTTTAATAAATGAATCCCGATGAAAAGAGATTAACAACATAATTGAAAATACAATGTCATTTACATCAGAAATTCTTATTTAAATTTATTAAGGCTGTCTACGCTCTTTTTTAATGAATCGAATCGAAGTTTCTTTATATTGCTATTCTGTATTAAGCATAGTAAGATATAAAACAATAAATACACGTTTCAAATATAATAAAACTTACAACTAATTGGCTTAACAACATTTATATATACAATCATTAAATAATAAATACAAATCAAGTACATGGTTTAGTATACATACATTAGTATACTATACATTACAATTTCACCAAAGTGACTATAGGTACAGCAGAAGGATCTGTTCTAAAGATGATTATCTGCGAGTTTAATTCGACCGGTGTGTGACTTTGAATTCATGGTAAAGCTGTTGGGTGGGCAGTGCATCGGGAATCTAAACCCTTGCTCGACTTCTCACAGTTTCTCACCGCTGAGATTGATTATATTATAGTAGTTGTGATCCGGAAAACGTTCTAGTTCGATGTAGTCCATTTCTGTGTGCAGTAGTTTGTCGAGCATCTGAACAACCTCGCCGAACGTTGGGCGCTCATTTGAGTCCTGTGACCAACAATAGTACATGATGTTGTACAACTCTCGGCGACAGTGTTCCGGTTTCTCAAGGCGATATCCATCGCGGACCTAGGTTATAGTAGGTATTCATTTATCAATTGGACATTTAGGCAAATCGTTTTATTTACCTTTCGCATAACATCTGCCGCAGAGATACCAGGGTACGGCGTTGATCCCAAAGTCACTATTTCCCACATCAGAATGCCAAAGCTCCAGATGTCCGATTTAACGGAGAATATGTTATCGTAGAGCGATTCAATAGCCATCCATCTGCAAATGACATAAGAAATATTTTGATATATTGTGTTGGACAATGAACTTTTAAACTTTTTAGCTTAAAATAAATTTAATATTCGTGTTCACTTCATTTTCGCACAGCCAAAAAGAAAAATAACTGCTTTAATGTACTTCAACACCCTCGGGCGAATCATGTGGATGATGGTAGTCGTCCTCAACGTCATGCGCTACTCTGTTAGCAGCCTCAGCTGCGTGTAGCTCATTAGCAGACACGATGAGCTGTGTCCTTGCACAAGCAACAGTTGAAATCCCCTCTTCCCTTGAATCCCATCTCATCCACAGCAGTCACGTGTACTGCCACCCAGACATCAAATTCAGAACGTTGTGTACGCGCCTGGAAAAGTTCAACGACAGGCGAACGATGCAACGTGCATGCAATGGAAAAAGATGAGGAGCAGGAGTTCTTAACGCAGCAGATATTACTTAGTAGTTCCACTTCTGTCAACACATTGTTTGACATAAAAACGTATGCAAGTCAAAATGTTGAAATAAGTGAAATGGATGAGAATAATTTCAAATGGCATCAGTGGAGCGAACGAATGCAACATCTACTGACAATCATAAAACTGGATTCATAGTGGCTAATAAGAAAAAGGTAATTGATAATTTAGCCAACTGAATTTTGCATAAAGTTTTTAGGAAATCCTTCGTCAAAAAATTAAAGCCAAGTCCACCAGAGTGCATGGCTCCTAGCCCAGTCATCTTAGCCAAAAATAGGGGTCAACCTCGGAATGAGAGATAATTAACTGAAAATTGATATAAACCTTTGTTTTGGATTTCTATATTTTGTCTCAAAAGTCTCATATAATATCGTATTCGAGTCTTAAGTCGCGAATATCTCGCTTCCTATACCTTAAATGAGATTTACACCTATTATAAAAGTTCTAGAGTATAAAATTCTATAAAACTTTTGCTTCGACTTTTTTTTCATACGATTAACCGTTTTTGAGATAAAGCGAAAAGAGTGCGCAGCGCACTGTCATATATGGCCTAATGCAGGGTCAAGCCTGTGTTACGGTTAGTCGTATGTTGTATAAAGTTAATTTTTTTACTAAAAAAATATTATTATTATTAAACAATGGCTATTATTTATGTACTAATTATTAATTATTTATATTTAATTAAAATAAGTAACTTAATTATTTATACTTAACTAATTATATTTTATTCCTTATATATAACTATTTTATTTATAAATTGCAAATGGCAGTTAGTTATCTTCTTCTTCGTCATCGTCTTCTTCTTGCGGTCGCTCGAGAATGTTCAAGTCATTATCATCATCCTCGTTGTCGGAGATATTCGTGTCCAAACCTTCCACAATTTCGGGATCATATGCACTTTCTTCATCGAGATTATTTAGAAATGACGAAGCGGTAAGGCAAGCTTGTCCATTTCACTGGCTACAATCTAAAGAACATTGTAATCCCGATTTCCTGCATCCACAGCGCGAACCACAACCATTTTTGCAGTTGCAAAATATTGCGCTGAGCTGTTCAACTGGTGCTGGGGGTAATAATTTTGTTATCGGTTCCAGGAGTTCATTTTGCAGCATCCAGCCCCAATCTTGAGGTTCTAAATCGTTCCCTAACCACGCTTGAATCTGGTAGTAGACACGATTGATATGTTGATGAGCCGCTACACTTGTTGGTGGAAGTATTGATAATTGTACAGGTTTATTTAGTTTGGTTAATTTCTCATATCCGCCTTTGCATTATTTATACAAGGTGTCTCAAAAGAAAGTTCACATTTAAAAAATCGATAAAAAAAGTAAGTAGTGAAAAATGTTTATTACATATTAAAACACACACTTTGCGAATTTATTTCTTAAAAATGATATTGTCTAAATGTAAACCGTTGCGTTCACGGCATTCATTTAATCGAGCACAAAAATTTCCTATGACGGCTCGGTAGGTATTTTCCGTGATGGCTGCCATTTCGTGGCGGATATTTCCTTTTAATTGTGCCAGGGAAGTCGGTTTGTTGCCGTAAACTTTAGATTTGACGTAACTCTAAATTCACTGTAACTGTGCGTCCTCTTTCATCTTTAAAAAAGTAAGGGCCGATAATTCCTCGCGCCGACATCGCAGCCTATACGGTCACTTTAGGCGAATGTAGGGGTTTCTGATGTTTGTGTTTTGGATTGGTTGCACTCCAGTAGCAGTTTGCTTGTTTACATGTCCATTAAGATGGAAATGAGCTTCATCCGAAAACAAGATGTTGGTAAACGTTGGAAAGCCCCCAATCATCTGGTTTATGAATTCAAGCCTTCAGCACTGAATTTTCCAACTGAATTTTGTAGGGGTACAACATTAAATCTTTGTGTAAAATGCGGAACAATGATGATCTATGCAACAGAGCGCTTCCGAATCGAAAGGTCCGGGTTGTCACGAACAGACTGAGTAACACTGTCTACGTTTTCGAACGTTCTCGAAGACCTTGGACGCCTGGATTTGGATTTTTCCAGAGTTGAACCGGTCTTTTCGAACTTCTCGACCCATTTTCCAATGAGTCGAGGGCTTGGCGCATCATTTAAATGTAAAACTCACGTACGCACAACGTACGGTCCGCTCCCGAGAAACGATCCATAGCGACTAAATTCCCAAAAGCTAGCCTACCGATTGACATACCCCCCGCGCCCTACGGAATAGTTGCGTTCACGCAATCAGCAAATCAAATGTGAACTTTAACATTAATTGAAACTTGCATTTCCATTCATGAAAGTGCAATCCGAACAATAAATATGTAAAATAAAAAAAAAAATGTATTAGATATTTTGTGCGATTGGCTTTCGTCATTTGGGTTTACCCCGTCAAGCAGTTTTTTAAACTAACATCAATAATTTTAATAGAGCAGATAAATAAAGAGTTCGGCCAGCAGTGCAAATAAATAGATGGCGGAGCATATACAATTTAACCGTTTTGTTTTGTTTTTATACCATGCCCTGGCGGAAAAGTGCATCATAAGTTTGTGCAAATGGTAGATACCATAAAGTATATATATTCTTCATCAGCACCGAAAGCTAAGTTGATCTTGCCATGTCCGTCTGCCTGTACGTCCGTCCTTTCGTCTGTATAAACCTTCAAAAGTGCACTTTTAGATTTTCCTGATATGCCGCAGATCAAAAAATTATACAATTTATGCAGCATAAGGAACGCGCAATTACACATTACAATCAAATCCAACAATACAAATGAAAATCAGAAGTTTTTTGAGTTGCAAGTAAGCATTCGTCACTTGGGTTTTTTTTCATCAAATTTTCATACGAAAATTTAATAATGGGGCCAGGTTTCTATTGAGATTTCAACAACACATTACATGTTTAAAAATTTTAAGCCGATTTTCTTGATTAAAAGAAAAAATAATCCATAGGTCCCCTACGAGTCCCAATACCCCTTGGGATGGGTATATTCGACCCTCTATATTTCGGTCTGGTGTGAACCGATTTTATATGTTTTAACTTGAACTATTATCGATTTTACAAAAATATGATTGAGTTAAAACCGTAAAATATATAATCCTGTTTACAAAATCCAGTAAGATTTCTTCAAATTGAAACAAATAAATCGATGTTCCATTTTTTATTTATTTGAAAGATATTACGCTTATCGATTAAAGCAAACATCATAGTAGAAAATCAAGTACGGCACATTCGATCTACAATAGACAGCAATACGCGAAACTGGCCCAATATATTATAATCTCTTAATGGAGATAAACCAATCCGTGATATTGGTAAAATGAATCATTAATGTACTGAAATGCAATTGTCTGCAGAAGTTTTAGAAGTTGAAAAATCATTTGAAATTATATTCGTTATTGCTGAATTAAATTGTGAATTTCAACGCACTGACTACGATATTAGCTATTAAATTTGTTATAGATTTTTTAATATGTTCATGAAAATTTAATTCGCCTACACTCGATGATTGCCAGAAACAGGATGACATCGATTGGGGAAGGCTGACAGAGCTGCCGATTGCGACGGAGCTAAGCTCAGACCTGGGCATTGAGCCATTTCTGCTGAAGAGAAGGAGGATGTTGTCATTTTGAAACCTTTTGCTAAGTGCTGGGATTTCAAGCTAAAAATTACGATTATGCTTAAATGCCATTAAAAAGGGGTAAATAGATTTCGGTGAAAAGCGACTCCGACTGACATCAGTGTTTGGCTATAAGAAGAGAACAACGCTGTGGTAGTAGTCGATAATAAAATGCGATATTCTAATGCGCTGCATTGCGACTCACACCCACTTTCCCGCCCGTCCGTCTGATATGCCCATCAACAGGGAGTGTTAATTTGCAAAAGTGTTCAAGGCGGCTCAAGTGAAAAGAAAATTCTGAGCGAATTGATGGCCCACAATTTTCAACTCGCGATTAGGTGGCATCCTGAAATGAGGATACTGTCGTGGTCCTCTCCTCATGCTTGTCAATAAAGCCGCTTATGACGCCAGGATCAATCGGAATAGAACAGCAGGCGCAGCTGTTGCCACTTTCCGCGTTAAAATTGAGCGTTTGGCATGTCTTGTTTGCCTTTTTGCATTAGCGCTCCGGAATTAACAATTAACTGAAATTGAATTAGCGTAAACGACCTCAATACGCCTGAAAGTGCTGATGACCTGATGACGGGATTTAGAGCCTACTTACCTTATTGGCAGTTTTCCTTCGCTCTTGCGCTCATAAATTTTCGACGTGATGACGTCACGCGCAAATCCAAAGTCGGCCACTTTGCATGTATGATCGTCGGTTATGAGAACGTTTCTCGCTGCCAAATCGCGATGAATAATCTGCATGAGAAATAATAATAACGATTTTTAATGAAACAGTTTTATAAAGTAATATCTTTATTTAATGATGCAAGTGAAAGCTGCTCACTGCCAGATATCTTTAAGGCTAAATTGACTGCCGACGAACTTCCTAATGCAAAAAGAACTCCACCTGCCATGAAGGTGAACCGTGAAAGACGATTAATAATTGGTTCAAAAGTTTTAAATTCACACTTTTCTTCATCTTGACGTAAAGTGTTTCTCATATTCTTTTAATCATTTGAATGATTTTATTTTGACGAAACTAATGTTTTTAAATGTTAAATGGCAATTGTTTGACGTTCTTCGAACAAGAAACTATATTTAACCGTACTGAAGCGAATATTCGGGGTTGTTCTCGAACATTTTTTCAGCCAAATTGCATCCGAGTTGCAATTCGTAAGTGTTCTTTCATTCTGTTCTTTCACTTGTGTGGCGAAATGGTTAAACTAACCGTTTTCAAAATATATATACACAATAATTGAAATTTTACAGTTTTAGTTTAAATTGCATCAAATTACTGAAAGTTTTAATAAATAGATTTGTGTTTAAAAATTTGTTTAAAAATAGGGTATAGCAATAGCATTCAGCAAAAGTTGGTACTTAAACTTTGCAACGAAAAAAAAGGATTCATCGTAGACCTCATAAAATATATATTCTCGATTAGATCGTTGAGACGAAGCGAACAAGCCAAATCGTTCTATCTCTCTTCGTCTAAAAGTTGCATTACATTTTTTTTTAATAGTCAGTATTTTAAACAGCTCAAATCCGGCGTAAGAACTTATTTTTAGGTTAAGCTTGAAAACTTTCTACTTTTGAGTTATTGTACGAAAAACTTCTTTCTTGAAGTCAATATCAACTTTAAATTCGATATTGTGTTCTTAACGGCAGACGCTTCACATACAATGTGACATGTAATGTCACAAAAGGGTGTGACCCGCCGTATTTTAGGGATAGTGAAGACTATGTTTTAAGATTTTACAAATAATTATTCACACGGATTAAAGGAGGCATTAAAGATTTCATAAATAATGTATATTCTTGATCAGATCGTCCAGGCGAGGCCGATCTAGCCATGTCCGTCTGTCTGTCTGTCTGTCTGGAAGTTGTTGAGAATGTTTTGGAATGAATTTTTAAGATATCTAGCTGAAGCCTGGCACCTTATTACTTATCACTTATTTTTATTTCAGTGAAATAGAGTATCCATATTGACATCCCACATTCACTTTATAGGGTAGCCCCGTTCAAACCACACTATGTGTGAACAGTACAAAAATCAAAAAGAACAGTTTTGAAAACCCCAGTATACCATGTTTAATCTAATATTCTTCAATATTTTTTAATCACCAAATCACTCGACATTTTGTTTTGAATAATTTATATAGGTAAATATTTGCGTAGATATATGATATTTTATATCACTTTCCTATGCACTTCCCATATTCAATTGTTACGAGTATATTGTCAATTGTTATAAGTTCGCTTCTAACACATACACCAAAACATACTGGAATTGAACATACGTATACATTTCGCATATACGGACAGATGTACTATTGTATTTTCGCCGGAATAGCTCCAAGTTTTATGCGCGATTTTAAGGCAGCGAAACTGCAATGTTTTCTTGTTTTTCATGTAGCAGCTTTGTCTCTTGCCACATTTCGCACACGTATCCATCCATGAGGTGGCTCCGCATATAGGAACGAATTCGAATGCGTCTGCGAATGTGAAATGTTGCGAGTAGTTCGTAAAACGTCTACTTTTATTTGTATTTTATCTCATGCTGTGACTGCTACATACTATCCGGGAACGACTCCGGTACACGCAATTCGACACAAACATGACTACGTGTGCGTAGTCCTTGTAAACACTTCTCCACACCACCCCACGGAATAGTAAGTCTTTGCAGTAAATGGTAGAGGATGAGCTCTTTGCGTACTTACCCCACGAGACGTTAGATAATCCATACCCTTGGCAACCTGATACATGAATGATGTTAAATCGCCCGACGTCAGGATATTCGATTTTCCGTGTGTGTTTCCATAATGTCTGCAATAACAATCGTTATAAAAAAGAAAAAACAAAGAAGAAAATTAAGTGAATAAGATGGAATAGTAGCTGGTACGATGAAGACAAATCGAATAAATGCTCCAGATACACAGATAAAAATTTTTTCGAGTCCTGCAATATTTGAGTTAATTCAAAAATAAACAGAGTTAAAAGCTTGGAATCGCTTATATGAATGGTAGTATCAATTATTTTATTTTCGATTTGAATAATCAACTAAATTAATTTAGAAAGGGCTTGCAAAAAATTAGACAAACCCATGGTGAAGGTGGACTGGGTAACGGACTAGATCTAATTACACATACATTCATATATATTTATGCAGTTATACATGTATATGTACTTATGCACTCTTCAGACGATCATATGTGTGTGACATATATTCGGAGTTTATATCAATTTTCGTTGTAAAATTAAAGATATTTTGTCTACATTATTAAACAATTTGAAATCGATTTCGTTGCAGTAACGAGCTCCTTGTCTTGCAAAAGAAAAAGAGGTAAGTGTTAATTATTTTCTGATTGGATACTTATTATATTACTCCAAAATCTGTTAGTCTTTATTGATATTTTGGGATCGATTGTAGTGAAAAAGATTAATAACATAGGCAAACATTAATTCCACTAGAAACCAATCTGTAATATAAAGTACCTATATAATCAATCCACTTTCTCCAAGGTACATGGCAAACTCAATGAGGCAAAAGTGAGTCGTGTACTTAATCATTTAAGAGCTAAAACCGATTTCATATGTAAAAGTTGATGAGGTGTTACATATGTACTATATCTTCTAGAGAGCGTGGGAGCTTCTGACAAATGATAAATTAAGGTTTTTATTGATACTTTATTGTCATTCAACATTAAAAAAGTTATAATCTTGTTATCCATCTGTTGCATTTAAAAAGGTTTGTGATAGATCATGTTTTATAGAGAAAATGATTTAAAAATTAAACGTTTTTTGGTTTTACCTATATTAAGGACCAAACCGTAGACAAATTGAAATAATTTTCAATGGGTTTTTTTATATTTGGGACATCAATATTTTTTAATCCAATCGCAATGATCTTACTTTTGTTTGTTTGGTACATAAGCTTATAACGGACAATGAAGGGGCAAAGGTGATCAGTATCTTTAATTCTCTGTTGCAGAACTGGATATTGAAATAATAAAACCAAAAGTGGCTTACAAAAAAAAGTGGGGGCAACTACCAAAGGATATACTTCTGGATACAGTAGGAAGATTGCTCACAAATCAACGTCCCTTGGAAAAGCACCTTCAGAGAAAATGCAAGGCAAAATCAAGCGGTTCCCAGGAATTTTTGGCTGTGAATTTGCCAATTTGTCTATATACGTTTCCAACTGAAACAAAAGTAAGTATTTATATCAAGTCTCAGAACGATATCTGTAACAAGAAAGAACGCTGCAGGATTATTCTTTATTGCATTCTTTAGAATTAATTTGAAAAAGGTGCAGCTTTGTAAAGCGCTACCCCATGAAGTGATCCGATCTGGGCCTATATTAAATAGTTTGTAAGTATTGACGTAATATACGTAAAAACAAAATAATTTCATACCAAAACGTAAAAATGAAAGTTAAGTTTGTATGGGAGCTACCCCTTATAGTTTGGTATTTTTAGCGTAATAAACAACAAAACCAAAAATATGTTCATATAAAAACTTAAAAATGAGGGCAGGTTTGTATGGGGCTATCCCTTAAAGTGACCTAGGCATATTCATTTAATACTAGTTATCTGAAGAAGCAGACGAAGAGTCTAAATATCCAAACTTGAAGTCTCTATCTCCAAAATCTGTTCGTTCAAACATATGGTCGGACGGACATGTCTAAGTCGACTCGTCCATCTTCCGATGCTGATCAAAAATATATATAATTTATAGGGTCTGCCAAACCTCCTGCTCCCTGTTACATACATTTGTACAAGCTTAATATACCCTTTGCCCATGGGTACATGGTGTAAAAATGAAATTAAATTTCCCATAACAACACACATAGGGACAGACAAACGAACATAGGAAGTTGCATTTGTCTCACCGTACTGATTAAGGATACATTTAATTAAACAAACTAATAATATTATTTTACACTTTGACTGATTTCATTATTAGAAGTTTGCCTCAAAAGAAACATATTTCATTTCGAGTTTAGTCAAAATTCAAGGTTATACGCCAATCAAGCAATTGAAAATCGTAGGACTAAAATCTAATTTTAATACCGTATTTATTACCCTGTTTTGTCTTAACAAAAATTCAAGTAATGTTATCACAGTAGCTGAATGATATATTTCAAAAGATTACAATTCTTAGAAGTCAAAATTAAACAAATTAAATGCATCTCAAGATTTGTTTATTTTCGAATATAGTAGCTATTTTTGATTTGTAGATAAAAACTCTATATTAGTATACTGAAAATTATAATGTTCAATTGAATCAAAATTCATGTGTTCTATGGCTCGCCTAATAACAAGAACAATATTTTGATAAAGTTTCAGACAGAAAAAAAATGTACATCACAACAAAAAAATTAAAAGATATAGAATTCAGTTTTAGCTCAATTTGAACAACTTTTGTTGTATTTTTTATTCAGTGTAGAGAAAGCAAAATTGCTTAGAAGACAGTTCGTGTACATGGGTACAAAGCGACTTTACTTGAATTAGATCTGGCAGCCGGGAGTATCTTAAATTGCTCATTCGAATTGTTTCTTCAAATTCTATTATGACAATACATAAAAAATGTGGAATGGCGAATCCAAAGTGAGTTTTTTATTGCAGTGTGGTTGGTTTAGATATTTTTTCTCTTTTTTGAGTTTTTGAACGAGTAGCATTGATGAATTCATGCATTCGTTTTGTTATCTGAAACCGTGTTTCAATAAAACATTGCTTATGGGTAAATGTGGATCATAGATGGTGTTCTGATGTATGTATATCGATTTTATGCCTATTTATTTTCATATAAATGATATAAATTTGTGATTACATCGCTTCCCCGTAAACAGCCGCATGGGTATCTAGGTATGTGCGTCAATCTTTCTGTCTTTGTATTGGTATTTTATAATATATGCACAATACAATTCAAAATAAAAATCAAATTCTGCTGCATATTTTCCCTGACATAAATTAAACAAGTTGAAAAGCCAATAAATTGCCATAAGAATTCAATTAACACGTTTGCCCCTACCAAAAAATTGTTTTTTTTTTAACTGTGACTTACCTTTCGGCGCGTGAATTGCGCAGATACGTTTGCAGTTTTCCGCAATTCACATATTCGATTATCACGAATGTCGGATCCTTGTCTGTGCAGCAACCGAGCAGACGGACAACGTTGACGTGCGGCTCCAGCGACTTCATTACCTGCAACGGAAAAGTGACGCCGGCTTTGTTAACAACAACAATAACAGCATCAAGGATAACAACTACAACAATAATAATAGCAGCAACTGAAGCCGTAACGAGAAAAAAAAATTAAAATAAAATAAATTGAAATACCATAAATAAAATACACGCAAAATTCATTCATTCACACACACACACACACACACACACACACACACACACACACACACACACACACACACACACACACACACACACACACACACACACACACACACACACACACACACACACACACGCGCGCGCACACATATGTATATAAGTATCTACACCTTCACAAAGATGCAGATACCACCCACCGCTCACGTTTCGCGTGGATTTAATAGGGATACGAAAAAGTATCTGTCATCAGCATACTGTGCAATGCAAGTAAACGTGAACGAGGTGCCATGGAACACCTATGGTTCATATCAAGAGCTGCCGCTGCCAGTAGAGGATGGCGCTCATCGCTTTTGTTGAAAATTTTATTCAAAATTTCCGATATTAGCACTTAAAAGCTGTGTGTGTGCGTGTGAATCGGTGTGATTGCATACATCCTCGAGTACAAACACGTCGTCGTCGAATGTGTGCTAAAGAAAAATGTCTTTGGGGAGTTTAATTTCCGATTCACATTTATTTACATACATTTGAGAAATACCAAAAAAAAAAGAAAAAAGAAGAAGTAGAGAATAAAGGCATTGAAATATAACAAACAGAATTGGGGCAAATAAACGAGCTCGAAAAAGTTTAAAAATAAATAGCTCTATGTTACTTTATTAGCTTAAACTTTGTTATAGACCAAAATTTTGGATGGTTTTTGTCGCTCTCACGTCGCATACACGTGGCGAGTTCAAATCATGTCTTTAGTTTAGTGAAAAGCTTGATTATGTAATACAGATGGAGCCTTTACTTTAATAAAGGAACATTTGTCATATCTTTCTTTGAATTACTGTATAATTAAAGACGTTAAATTACAAACAAGCATATGGACGCTAAAATATGCATACCAAAAACTGATTTTAAATAGCACAAAACTAAATGTTTACTTCAGGGGAACGGAACACTCTTCACATTCTCTTTTAAATGGGCAGTTTGTTTAGGCTTTGATTACTATTGTCAGAAAACATACATGTAGCGTCAAATGGTTGACGCTCAATTCGCCTTATTTTGGAAAGAAGGTCAATCTGTGAACTCCTCCTTTACACGAATCTGTCGATACTGAAAAAATTTGAATAAAATTGTCAACCACCAACCGTTGACGGCACCCGTTTACTCCTTTGGCGCCATTTTACAGATGAAGGGAGTCTATGAGTAAAAAGAAAAATATTAATGACTTTGGTTTGTATTCTGCTCCCCCAATGGTTTATGCAATTGAGAAGTTAATGTATGTTCAAAAAAAAAAAAAGAAAAAAGGCCTTTACACGTACAAGTGAGAATGTTTTTTTTTCATAAAAATATTTATTATTGTGAACGGTAGTCCACGAAAGTGACGAAGGCCCAGCTCAGAGTGGCTGCAGCATGAGCACTGTATTAGAAACGAAATTTTATATCGTATTCGAGAACATAAACGTGGGCGATGGTTTGTACGTGGACTACCCCAAAGAGACGCGTTACACGCCCATTAGTATATGTGTATGAAGCGGCATTCCATAAAATGCCCCCACATCGAATTTCAAGCTAATACTGACTGAACTAAAGAAGTGTTTCAAACAAAAGCACTAAAGTGGGCGATGGGTTTGGCTAACCCCAAAAGTGGGTGGTACGCGCCCATTGGTACATGTATATAAATAAGAAGCATCTATATCGAATTTCTAGCGGATTTTGACTAAAAGGAAAAAGTTTTTCTAATAAAAACAGAAGAGTGGGACAAAAAGAAGCCCAAATACTGACATTCATGGACATGGCTAGACCGACACGTTTTGCGAGTTGATGAAAAATATCCTACTAATATTATAAATTAGAAAGTTTGTATGGATGTGTGGATGTGTAGATTTGTGGATGAGTGGATGTTTTTTGCTTTTTCACGCAAAAACTAATGAATGGATTTTAATGAAACTTTAGAATAATATAGCTCATATATCAGAATAATAATTATGAAGATATTGGTTAATTGGAAGCTTTTTTTTTGTGGTTAGATACACTTACAACAAGTTATTTAATTTTTATTCAAATTTTTATTAAATTATTTAAATTTATTAAATAGGCAGTCATTTGAGATGAAATAGTTTCATTTGTTAAGGGAAAAAAGTTGTGACTTTTTAAATTAAATTCTTATTAAATTTCATTTTTGAAGAAAATTACTAAGAATTATGCCGAGAAAGTTGAAAAACTTTATCTCACCACTAACAAGTAACAGTTATTCCGTGGAGTTCCCAAACTCTTTGGATTTATCCGGGGTGCATTCCCATAGGTTGGAATTAAAGGTAGGTGTACCCGTTTTGTTAATGCGCAACTTGATCGCGCGAAGATTATGCAACGGTACACGGTTACGAGTCACCGAACTAGGAAGGAATATTGTGAAGGCCACAATCTTAACAGGCGAAGCCAAGGGAGACAATGTGCTTATACAGGGTGTCTCAAAAGAAAATTCACATTTAAAAAATCGATAAAAAAAGTAAGTAGTTTATTGAACAAATGTTTATTACATATTAAAATACACACTTTGGGAATTTATTTCTTAAAAATGATATTGTCCAAATGTAAACCGTTGCGTTCACGGCATTAATTTAATCGAGCACAAAATTTCCTATGACGGCTCGGCAGGTATTCTCCGTGATGGCTGCCATTTCGTGACGGATATTTCCTTTTAATTGTGCCAGGGAAGTCGGTTTGTTGCCGTAAATTTTAGATTTGACGTAATCCCACAGGAAAAAGTCCATAGGGGTTAAATCGGGACTTCGTGGAGGCCAATTTATGTCACCTATCCTGGAGATCAATTTGCCAGGAAAAATTTCATGAATTCGTGGTAGAGACCTGTTGGACGTGCGGAACAATGATGATCTATGCACGTTTAAAGCAGCAGCACGCTTCCGAATAGAAAGGTCCGGGTTGTCACGAACAGACTGAGTAACACTGTCTACGTTTTCAAACGTTCTCGAAGACCTTCGACGCTCGGATTTTGATTTTTCCAGCGTTGAACCTGTCTCTTCAAACTTCTCGACCCATTTTCCAATGAGTCGAGGGCTTGGCGCATCATTTATATGACGAACATGTCGAATACTGCAGAATTTTTAATGCGCTACAGTCGCTGAATTACTGTTTTTGCAAAACTGACGTATGCACAACGCATTTTCCGCTCCCGAGAAAAGCTCCATAATGACTAAATTCCCAAAAGCTAGGCTACCGATTGACATACCTCCCGCGCCCCATCATCAGTTTCAATTAACATACATAAAACTTAGAACAAGGGCCTCCAGTGGATTCTAGAATGGTTTAGATTCAATATTCGATCCACTGGAAAATGATAATTTCTGGGACCAGCGACGGTGGCTGGGACAGCTTGTACATATATACTTTATGGAGTCTTCTGTGACTATTTTAATGCGTTGCAAGATTCCTGACAAACTGATAATACGAGTTCAGACTATGTTTGAATGGTATAAAAATGTTTGGTGTTTTTAGTTTACTAAATAAAAAGTTTTGTGTTTAAAAATTGTTTCTCAATGTAAAATGACCTTGAGCTATTATTGTACATTATATAGGGCGCTAGTAAAATTTATTTTACAAAGTTTTGCCTAAAAAATCCTGAAAGTTAAGTGGAGGTTTAGAAAAGTTACACATTTTAGTCGACGTAGCAAACCGTATAGCCGTATATAGTCTTAGAGCAAAATATTGAAACTGCAAAACAAGTAACATGATTTAAATATAAACATACCACATAAGTGGTAAAAGTTATAGAGTTCCATTCTCTTTGGAATTGTCAAACTGATTATTTTGCAACCAAGCAGCTCGAAAACTTGCGTTAAGACACGTATCCACTAGGTAGCTTCTGAACATTCGTTCCTGTGCGCTGGGTTTGGTTCCATCCACCGCGAAACTAAACCCGGAGAATATGGTGGATGGAACATTAATTCGTAATCCAATTTAATTTACCATTGCATTATCATTTAGGAAGTATTTAATAACCGCACGATGTTCAAGTCTATCTTAGTATAAACCCATAAAAGAGAAGAATGACTGAAGAACTAATTATTTGAAACGTAATGCTTTCTCAAATTGGTCTCTGGAAATGTTTGACCCGATCCCGATTTTCATCGCAAAATCATCTTTAGTAGTGAATCATTGTTTTCAAGGATTTCGATTAACCAACATGGTCATAATTTATTATTATTATTAAAATATCTATTTATATTTATATCTATATCTATATCCATATCTATAGTTTAACTTACTCTAACCGTCACAACATTTATATTTAAATGGCTTTGTCAACATTGCAATACAATATTGAGTGCTTTAACCTTCGTAATAGACCGTTTACATACAGAGAAGGAAATATCACAAAGTCCACAGCAGTCCATAGAAAAAGTTGTGAATTGAGTTTGAATTATTAGCTCAAGTGAACGTCCACAATCATTGTGGCTAGAATTTCAGTTCTCTGCAGGTCAATGGCATATAAAAGGTGGTCCCAGCAAGGTGGCGCTACATGCCATATAGCGAATGCAACCATAGACTTATTACCTCCAGACATAGCCCGGTCGACTGGCAGCCTTGTTCATGCGATTTGAAGTCTCTTGATTTTTTTCTTTGGGGATACGTAAATGCCTTGGTCTACTCGCTACTTCTGACTGAAGTCTAGCTCCATTCATTATGGCTTTAATGGTTAACCCAGATATTATTGCAAGAAATGATACATAGACCGATAAATTTTCACTCAACATTCTAGATTTATTTTATGCCCTTCACAAATGCAGTATAGAATCCCCATTGTCTGCTTAAATATAGTGCAAACTTTGTGACAAAATTATAATACTTCTATTCACAATACATATGAAGAGTATAATAACCTTAATGACTCTCAATTCAATTGCGACGGTTTTTAATATGACTTTGTCGTGTTTTTAGTGCTTATCGCAAATGGCTAATATTTTCTTTTCAATTTGGAAACATTTTGCATCAAATTGAAGAGCACAACAAAAAAAAAATGTGACGGGGATAATTTAAATTTTCGCATTGGCGCTCGGGGATGGCGAACAAATGGGGCAGTCAGGCGGCTTTATTCTATTGTGCGATGAGAGGCGACGGGTAAAAGACCAAGGATATATTTGCCATGTTTGGCTGCTTGTATGTATAGTGTTTCATACTTGTGTGATTGCGTGTGTGTGTGTAATCACGTGGGAGTGCGTATATTCGTTTGAATGTTTGTATGCGTTCGCGTTTTTATTATCCTTTTGCCTTTGTTATGCGGAAATTACCAGGATTTTGTGTTTTCCCCTGTACAAAAAGCATTTTCGTATTTTCAAATCGACTCTTTGTCGCTGACAAAAGCCGTCATTACCGCCGGGCTAATCGCATCGCCGGAAAAAGGATGTTTTCAAGTGGCTATAAAATTTGAATTCACCCCAAAGTCCCAAAAGTTGTTTCGCCAAACAGCACGTTCGCTCGCATCCTTGCATCCGTTCAGTTCATATGGCGCTGTCAACAGTCCTCCATGGTGGGCGGGATGTGATGTGCTGGGTGGGAGATGTGTGTGCGTCGCAATGTGATGTGATGAAAATTCATAAAATATTTTAGAGTTGCACAATTATTTTGCATAATGGTATACTAAAAGTTGTTTAGCGATTCACAAAAAAAAGTTTACGACTTTTTCAGGCCTCAGCACAATTCTGTTCAATTTACCGAAACGGAAACGTAGCAGGGACGCAAAGAGAAAGAAACGGAAATGGTAAAAGTAATCCGGCTGCACTTTGCAGTTCATAAAGTTGGACGATTCGGTTCCGTTTCGTTTTCGGTTTTCTCAGTGGAAATCGCTCATATCAGCATTTTGCACAGCAATTTGGTTAAATTGGTAGTGCTTTTATTTAAAACAAAAGTTCAAACAAACAAAGACAGAGAAGTGAACTAGCCGAGGTGTCCTGGCTTTGACACCTGCAATGTTAAAATGTTCACACAGGATGACATCAATGTCCCATAGGAGAGTGCACTGCTCTCGCTTCCTCTGAAAGTGTGGTAAAAAGTTTCGATTGTTCGGCAGACGATGCGCCCTCACATACAGATAAATGTTTTTATCTGTATGTGACCAAATAAATGACAGTGGAATATGTGCAGGCGGCAGCCGCTGTGGGCCATCCCGTGCTCCCACGCTTTCAAGGTCATCCGCATTGAAGCCGCACCGCAAGTAATTGTTCTCCGGTTTGTATGACTATTTCCAATGGGAAACTTTTCAAATAAATTTTACTTGCCAACAAAAATTATAAAGTTTGCCAAATAAATTTTTAAATAGTTTCTAGCTCAAAGATATGCAACATTGCACTAACTCTCTGACATTGTTCACTATAAAATAGTTTAATTTCATTTGTAATAACGCCAAAAACAAAAAAAAACAAAAATAAACTTTCAGTTAAAACACTTTCAGTTAAATTAAGAGTAATAAAAACCGATGTCAACTTAAAAAAGGCAAAACTAAAATCCAAAATCAAAATAACATATTGATTGCAGTGAATATTTTACCCAGTAAAATTTAACGATATAATAATTCAAGCTGAAATATTTGGTTGAAAAAATCTAAAAAAATGGTCTACATGTGAAAAAAAAGGAATTAAATTGCAAGAATTAGTAGTTTTGGCTTTTGGCAATTTACACATTTAACCGCATTTGCATTTTGAGTAAAATTATTTTCTATAACAAACGAATAAATTCATTGATAACTAAGTCATTAATAGACTTGTTCACACTGTCTCTTTTAATGGAACATGATTAAGTTCCATTACATCCATTTTCACTCATGTGATTAGGGAATGTACTTGTATAGGCTTATTTGTTTACAAAATATTATGTAGCTCCAGATTTAATAAGAGTACATTTTTGTTTGCAAAATTAAGTAAAAAAAAATCATATACAATTTTCATATAAAATCAAGTAAACCAGATCAATAATTTTGAAGCCATAGTCTCGGTTGTCACAATTTGCTGAAATCGTCTGCTTCTTAGATAATATGTATTTGTACATTTAGCACTGAATAAATGTAGGTGATATGTATTACAAAATAAATTGGCTGAAACCTACATGCAGATATCTTTTAAAGAGATCCTGTCATTCTGAAACTGACGAAAGATATTCTATATATTAATTCTCAGTACCGCCAAAATTATCAATTCTTTTAAAAAAAAAAATTAAATAAATAAAAATGTGAATTACAATTCAAAAACCTTTAACTGTCAAATCAATAAAAGTGTTGTCGAAATCTAATTAAATTTTAGTGCAATATAATAAACTTGCAAATAATTGTGTAGAATAAATTGTATAAAAAAGATATTACTGTATATTACTGTCGTACGTCTATAGAAGGCTTCTCAAGAAAATGTATTCCTTGTGAAGTTGCTCCTATAGCGCAAGAGTGAGAGGATTTTCAGTGACTATATAAAAAAATGAAATAATTGCAAAATTTCGTTTAGATGAACAACTTGGGTGACAACTTTTTGTAGGATATTCTTGCATCCAACCATAGTCAATCTGGTTTTAAATCATATTTCTGAGTAAATTTGAACCATAATATTTGACAGATACTCGACAAAAAGCCAAAGATAGACGATGACAAAGTTATTGGAACTGCCGTTAAAAGACAATTTCAATTTCGTTTTTGAATAATTTTTGTGCAATATTCAAAAATGTTTTTATGGATGTTATTGTATCTATACAAAAGTAATTATAATTACTTTTCTATTGCCTTTATTAATAATTGTTAAAATAGAAGAAATACATGGAAAATATTCAAGTACTCGTATAATTTGAACGATGCTACACCGCGAATATAAAAAACTTCATTAGTTGATTACAATAATCATTCCAATTAATACTGAACAATCCAAACAACGCCCATAATATTGATAATATAATTTCCTTGGAAAGTTCTCATTCGTACCTTTTGAACTGAAAAGTTTGCTGGCTGCAGTCATTTAATTGTCTGAATTCTCACTCCATCTTTCCGAGTGACTGCTTCTCAGATAATAAAATATGACTGTTTTCCTCGTATTCATTTAATCACAGTTGTAAATGATCTATAATTAACCCATTTCTTTATGTTTTGGTTTGAAAATAATGACGCCTCTGTCTTCTTTACTGAATTTAAAAAAGGACATATCCAGCTATCTGTATCTAGCATAGCCTATAATTTTCCTATCTCGTCCAATAATATTTTATAAAATTTAAAATGGTATCCGAATCCATAAACAAACAAATATACAAAATCGCAAGTCTAAATGCATATACATATAAGCCTGTTTCGGTTTTCACCTTCGGGGAGTTTTTGCAAAATTGTATTTGTTAAAATTGGCAGTTTTTACCTTTAGAAATGATTTCGCGATTTGAATTAACTTTTCAATGGTCAAGTGAAACTCATATTACTCAATGCAAGTAAATTCAAATGGGGAAATTCCTTTAATAAAGGAACAATTTATCCAAGTGAAAACCGAAGCAAACCAGATATATTAACTATAGTTGGATACCTCAACTAAAGCTAACATTTTCCTCCCATCTTAAAAGTTTGATTTGTTTCAATTTAAATTTTTCTTCAATTTCAATCATCTTGATTATTTAGATAACTAAGTAAAACACCCTTCGCTGTTTGGGTCCAAACATTTTTTTTTTTTGTTATTTCAAATTAAATTTAAGAATTTAAAATCAGCTATGTTGGTTTCAATGCATTACATGTTTCCAAATGAAGTCCCACCATTTTATGATTGCGCACCAAGCATTTCTCTTAGTGTGCAATCACTACCACATATAAAAATATTATCGTGTTAGTGTTCCCTTCACTGGTTTAGAGTGAAGTAAGTCAATATAAGACTAAAAGTATATAGTTATAAATAGGCGAAGGGAAAAAACAGTTCACTACCATTATAACTGCCTTGAAAACAACTTATTCGATTGATTTTTCCTTTTTTTCAATGTTTGCTTAGTTATTTTTTATTATTGGGTTCTTTTGAGATAAAATCCTACTCCGTCCCAAAGTCTTTGATATGCCACTGCTGATGTTGTGAAATAGCACCAGTCATTTTGCTTTCAATATTGTACACCGCCAAATGTCTGGCGCAAAAGAGAATAACAAAATTAGGTAATTAAAGCAAATATTAAACAAAAAATTAAAGTATAAATAAAAATATTGTATGTGCACTCGCATGCATCAGACTGATTGGTATTTTTGCAAAAGTAAGAGGAACAGGAAAAAAACAAAAAGGCCAACGAAAATTTGTGCTTATATTTGAATGGCCATCTTGGCTGTTTCGTAAATAAGGAACCTCCCACACATCCCAAGAGTCTATGTCCATAGTTTCATTAAGATCGGTTGATAAATAGAGACTTGTATAAAACACAACCAAATGACCTCATACAAACATATTTTGTTTTGTACTAGAGTTCTCCCAGTGGTCGAAATTCACCCTTTTGTTTATAAAGTACGTAATAATAAAAATATCCGTAATACAGGATTGTCCAGAGAATGCGAATACGAACGAGCGCATGCCGAAGTCGGCTGCTTAATGCTAAAGTGAAACAAAAATTTCAATTACTAGTTATGGCCGTATGACACACAAATACAATGAGCACATTTTTTCCCCGTCATTGCTGTTAGAGCAGATAAGAAAATAGACAAAGCAAAAATTCAACAGGTGTGAGGGGTTGAAATATAGTTTCATCAAAAAGTGAAACGAAAACCAAGAGCACAATAATCAGGAAAAATACCATATTAATATAAGCATCTATCAACTAGAATAAACACCAATAATGAATAATGCAAAGACAATTGCTTTGGCATTTCAGCGAAAATGGTGAATATACTCAGTGCATGCATTTTTAAAATGCTTGTTTCTATTGATTCTGTATATTTTAATAGAAACATAAACAAATGTCAAGTGTTGTTATTGCTTTACCACTCTTTTCTTGTAGATTTTTGTTGTTGTTGTTGTTGTTAAATATAGTGAATTACTTATTTAATAGACACTCAAAAATACTTGCTGCGCACACAAACACACTAACACGTATACGAGCCGAACATTACGAGCGTGAGAGCGAGAGAGTGTTTGAGTAGGAGCTCACTAATACAAATGCAAGAGTGAGGGGGCGAGATACAGCGATTAAATATGCACGAGTAATATTCATTTGTAGTTGTATTAACTGTATTAATTGAAATATTTAAAAATTAAATTTTTTTTGTGTTTGATGCCGGCAACGCCAAACTATACAGAAACGCGTTTTATCTCTTTCTCTCGCAGCATACATATATAGTAATAGGATTAGGGGAAAGGAGTGGCAGGGAAAGGAGAGGCAAGGGGAAGGGCAGAACGACGTCTGCCAGAGTACAGCTAGGCAGACATCAACAGGCACGAAGTCAAAACGAACAGGCGAAATAATATAATCAATACGAGGCACGAAGGCAGCAGCTTATTTGAACCTAGTCTATTGTAAACAGTTTTCGTCAATGTTTTCTTATGACGTTATCACGTAAAACTATCGTCCGTAAAGCGACTTTACACACAACCATTTTTTTTTTGTTTTAAATATTTATTTGATTATTTTAAAAATTTTCCAACTAAAATACTATCAAAAACACACTCAACTGATGCTCGGCAAAATGTTTGCAAGTGAGGCCAAAATAGTTTCGAGACTAACATCGACATGCTCTACAATGTGAATCGCCCGGTACAGCACGGCAGAATATTTTTTCTCTATTCTTCTCACTGAAACCAAAGGAACCGAAAGAAACAAAAAAGGTAGCAGCTATAGCAAATTGAAAGAGCTGCGAGAGAGAGAGGGTGAGCGTTGTGAGAGACACTTTGTGATTGGCCAAGGGTGTTACCTGGTTTTTACCTACCTTAGACGCAATACTTTAGAAAAACAAGTACATTCGTCCGTCCTCCTCTTCACATTCTTCCCAAAAGATTTACTCGGTAGTATGTCACCCTAGTTAGAATAGTTATCTAAATCTTGGTATCACTAATATGAGTGGCTCTGCAGAAACGGATTGGGAAGCCAATTCCTTGACAGTTTGTCGGAAGTCTCATTGGTTTCAATATTGGTCTACGTAGCAAAATTAAAACAACATAACTTTTTGATATCTTCACTTAAATTTATACTTACTTAGCTGGCTTTACAACCGTCTATCGGTCAAGGACGCACGTAGGAAAGCGCACCATTCGGTGTAGTTTAGTCATAGACCTGATCTTGCCATCTTAGGTTGACGCCGTCGACCAATCAAGTTCAGGTTTCCGACGAAAACATTTAGTGCTGGAGCTTCATGGTTCATCCGCATGAGGTGACCAGCCCAGTGCAGCAGCTGGAATTTAATGCGCTGGACTATGTCAATCTCATCATACGGGTCCTAAACTCGACGCCAACTCTAAGGGGACCAAAAATCCCATGAAGAATCTTTCTCTCAAATTCTCCTAAAGACGCAGTATCCGTTGATGTCAGGGTCCATGCTTCTGCGCCATACATCAGGACCGGGATTATCAGTGTCTTATAGATTTTTGTCTTCGTAGTTCGAGAGAGAAGTAGAGCCATCTTCGAACTTGCTTGCTGAGCCCAAAATAGCAGCGATTAGCAAGCGTGATTCTTCGTCTGATCTCTCTTCGTCTGATATTCTCACAGACCGTCCAAGACGCGCTGATGGTCTGCTAGTGGAGACCAAGTACTTCGTCTTTAATTTATACTAGATACATTCTTCAGGATATCATTTTAGTCCTCTACTTAATATTTACTTATACGGTCACTTGTATTGCATGAAACTCGTATGTCCGAAATATTGTGAAAATTAGTTCATTTTCTAGAATGACCTTTTTGTTAGGTATTCGCCCATGCACTAGCTACCAGAAAGTTGCATTGCATAAAAAGTTCTACCAAAATCAAAATCAGTAATCCAGAAATCTCACGTATACCAAGTTTCATCTAATTTTCCCTATTATTTCGATTTTCGCCACTATTTTGGCTCTGCCGTTTTTATTTAACCATTAACAGTTTCATAATAATGTAAGTAGTATCATCTATTCTATTTCAGCTCCATCGAAACCGTAGAAATTGGTTAAAAACTAGTTCTAAGAATTGAATATTACACACAAACTCTTCAACTAACAAATAAACGCAGAAACACACATTATTTGGGCTATCGTATAAATCGCATTCGAATTTAAATCTTTGAATTTAAATCTTAAATTTAGTTTTATGAATGAAAATTTTACGAATGCCTTTTATGTGACACCCCTGTATAAGTTAAATAAAAGTTTTAATTACAATAATACCAATATTTTGTTTGAACGATTTTAAACATTGTCAAAGTTGAAAATTCTATAGATACAATTTCAAGTGCATAAATTATCTGCAGAACAAAAAGTGCGTTTGCTTTACAAATGATTAAACTCATGCTGGCTTCTTTAAAACACAAAAAAAATGTACACCAACAAAATTATGCACAATAAAAAATTAATTATTTTCATGTTTTGGTTTGTGCTGCCATTATGTGAACACGAACAACGACACACAGATACGCATTCAATGCACATAATAAACATTACTCTGTGTGTTTGTGTGTTGTCCCCAGTGCCTGGTCTGTCCAGCTTAATGCATTGTTCCGTTCTGTCAGTTGCATTCGACCAGGCCGGCGGCCTGTAAAAACTAAGGGAGCCACAATGGAGCGATACAAAGCGGTATTTATTAATTAAGCCAAGCGAGGATTACTGCGCCACTCATGGCCGCCGCTTTTAATAAAATTTTAGCCGTGATTTCGGTTAAACAACTTTTAATGTGCAATTCATTTTTCAACAACAGATTCAGCAACAAATGCAAACGCATTAAATTGCATTTCACTTTTACCAGTATTAAACGAAAAGCCACTTTGATCGATCGATTTATCTATGCATAAAGCAGGTTTAATTCAAAAGTTTTATAACTATTGTAAAACATTTAAGTTAACTGGTGTAAGCTTTAATTTAAACTTATGAAATACGTTTCCAAAGTATTGGCTTGTTTCATAAATATTTTATTTAACAACTGGGAACCTTCATAAAAAATTCGATACCAAAATGATTTATAGGCTGTTTCCAACAAGGCCTTTCTACAATATGGTGCAAGTTTTGCGCAAATTATTGAACGTGGATGAAACATGAATAAATCGCAACACATCAGAAACAAACAATGCATTGAAACAATGAATTTCTCTGTTCGGAACGCCATGGTAACCTTTTCATTTCTGTCCATCTGTCTGCCTTTAATGCCTGCTTTCAATGGTTGATACAGAAACTTAATGATGCAGATTGCTCAAAATTTTACAGTAGCCTAATGATAAGTGGTACCTCTCAGAAAAATATTTGTTGGGTACATCTGGAACTTCTCTCGTAATTACTTAAGGGATATGAATACATTTGGACGCTAACCACGCTGGAGGATATAGCCCCATACTTATCCTTGAAACTCGATATTGTATCTTCTTATGGACTTCAGCTCTACATATATATTGATAAGCGTGTTAAGTCCACATTTAGGGTAGTTAATATAAAAACCATTCACCCACTTTCGAATTCTTATAATAATAAATTTTTTATTGCTTTCACAATCAACTTGAAATTCAATATAGTGGTTTCTAATGAACGATAGCTACATAGCTTATACGAGTATATTTATCGGCGTGACACACTCACTATAGGGGGTAATATTCCCAACATCCAGTTTGTGGTTTTTGTAAGTAAATATTTATTATTTGTTGAGCCAAACATTTAAAAAACCAAATGAAGGGGCTAAATAATCATCATAGAATTAATATATTTAACAGTATTAATTCTTCAGTTCTACCGAAATTATCGTTTATTTATTAGTCGTAATGTTTCCCATCACATGATTGAATATTCAATTCAATTGTTCGGTACGCGTCTTTATGAGTGTTCGAGAGAAAGATTCTTCGTAGGATTTTTGGTTCGCTTAGAGTTGGCGTCGAGTTTAGGACCCATATGAACCATGAGCTGTATGAGCTGTATGATGAGGCTGATATAGTCCAGCGCATTAAATTCCAGCTGCTGAACTGGGCTGGTCACCTCATGCGGATGAATCCCGAAGCCCCAGCACTAAAGGTTTTCGACTGGAAACCTGAACTTGAGATCAAGATCAGGTCTATGATAACCTGAAGAAGCTCCAGATTGCTAGCGACTGCCGCCGGCGCGCACTAAACTACACCGAATGGTGCGCTTTCCTACGTGCCGCTTGACCGATAGACGGTTGTAGAGCCACCTAAGTAAGTATAAATTTAAGTGAAGAAATCAAAAAGTTTTATTTTTTTTTAATTTTGCTACGTAGACACTGTGGTGTTGAAACCAATGAGACTGCCAACAATCTGTTAAGGAATTGGCTTCTCAATCCGTTTCTGCAGAACCACTCATATTAGTGATACCAAGATTTAGATAACTATTCTAACTAGGGTGACATACTACCGAGTAAATCTTTTGGGAAGAATGTGAATAGAAGGACGGACGAATGTACTTGTTTAATGTGTAATGTACTTAGGTAAAAACCAGGTAACGCCCTTGGCCAATCACAAAGTGTCTCTCTCACAACGCTCTCCCTCTCTCTCTCTCCCAGCTCTCTCAATTTGCAATAGCTGCTACCTTTTTTGTTTATTTCGGTTTCTTTAGTTTCAGTGAGAAGAATAGAGAAAAAATATTCTGGGCGATTCACATTGTAGAGCATGTCGATCGAGCAGCTTGACTTTAATCTCGAAACTATTTTGGCCTCACTTACGTGATACTTTTGTACATATTTATTTTTCGACATAGTCACCATTCCTCTATGCAGGTGGTGAAAGCGGGGTATCAATTTTTTGATGCCTTCCTCGAAGTAGTTTCCCGCCAACCATTTGGGACCCACCTCGCGGACAGTTTCCGATATCCGAGGGTTTCTGTGATAGTTTCGTGTAGTAGAGATCTGGAGATTTTCGGAAACATCGCAGAAATATCATCCACAGTCAATCTGCGATCGGCACGGAGCGCATTTTCGATTTTTTCCAAAATTTCGTCACTCACAATTGAAGGTCTTCCGCTCCTCTGATCATCATGCACAGACGTGCGACCGTTTTTAAACTCGCGACACCACTTGTACACACTCGTACGAGGTTTTCCCTTCCAAACGAGATAACGGATGACGCCGCGTATGTCGCACTTGGCGGAAGACTGGATAAATATTGTTCGCGTCGACAGTTCCCAACGTACTGACATCGAACCGGTCACCTTGCAAAGGGGGAAGTCGGATGCACTGCAGTGTTGCCAACATAACGAAAATAAATCCTCCGGCCGTGAGAGCCTCAGTACACTTACTTTCTGTATATGCCTCGTATGCAAAAGTTTACCACAATTAAACTGCGACAGTTAAAAAGTTGAGAAATTTTTAAAAGAAACCTTGCAAATGCACTTATTAATGGATAAATGTACCATTGAAGGACAGACGGATTAAGGCTGTGCAACTAACTGTAGGCAGCTATAAACATTGATGCGATTAACTCTCTGTCTCTTTCACCATGGCAACTTTTACTAGCTATCTCTTTCTAGTACTCGTATATCTATCTCTCTTAGGCAGTCCGATTTGCTACATCCCAAAATGTAATTTCCTTGTCAATTTACTTTACAAGCGGTGATGATGCATGACCGACCATACGAATATGTTCCTAATGTTGTTGTCACCATTATCCTTGCTACCGCTTGCAATAGTCGTCATCTTTGCTGTTGTTGTTGTTGCTGTTCGATAATTAAACGCCATATTTATCGCAAATCAAATTAGTTGAAAATTCAAGATTGCTGCGACTGTCGAAATGCTCTGAACATAATGAGCAGGATTAACTCTGTTTGAGTTTTATGTAAACATTAATGCGCCGGCTTAATTAGCTCTAGCTCCTGCATCAGCTTTTGTACAGATATATGTACATACACATATGTTTTAATACTATGTACATAAATACATATGTTCATATTGTAAATATATACACTTCTACATATATGTGTTCAAAAGGTAAGCGTTCAGATGTTGAATAGCCATCAAACCACTTTAAGCTTGCGTTTAATTATGGTAAGCACACAGTAAGTCTTTTGTGTGGATTGAGTGAATCGTATATGAACAATTTGGTGCTTGTTGATTACACCTGGGGACTGTCCGCAAAATCAAGTTGTACTAAGTAGTTAGTTTAAGTACAATGCACAGAACTAAATTGAGTTCATAATATCTCTTTGATGAACAAATTGCAATAAAGTTGTAACGAACTGGCAGTACAACAGTCGAGCTCCCAGTTATATGATACCCTAGATATGTGATGAGTTATACAAGTATATTGGAGAAATAAAAATGAGACTTATTATTATATTTTGGAGAAATAATTTTAAAAAAAATTTGTATTATTGAAATCGAAAAATGCTTTTTATTAGAGATGGGCACGTGACGATTTAACCGATAACTTCATAACAGACTCAGTTGGGCTGAACTTAAACATGCAGGACATGTAGGAATTCCTCTAAATAAAAGAGATGACGTGGTATTCACAAAGGTATTCGAATCAAAGTTTACTACGTTTTTGTATGATTAACAGGTCAGAATGGTGCTGATTTCACTTCGTACAGTCGTGTTAACGATCGGGGACTGTCACTCGAATCACCAGTGAACGGTGTAAGCGTTCAAAACGCTTAGCCAACACTTGCTCAGATTATATGTGCTAAATTAAATCGCAAAAAGAATGAGAAAAAAGAGTTAGATTGAAAATAAAATAATTAAAAGACAGAAGTATAAAACTTAAACCATCCACATCAAAATCGGATATTTGGAAAACATTAATCTCGTAGAATTCAATGATAATCTGGCTGATTTTCTGTGTTGCACGATATGCAACACACAAGTATAATATAGGCAAACTGATTACGCAATTTTAACAATGCATATGGTTGATCCTACCCATGTTTTTCTTTCGGTGTAATATAAGGTGTCCATGGTATAATATGATTCGAGAACATTTAAAATACTTCCATAGTTAAAAAATGTTTGAAAAGGGGCAGGAAACCAGCTCAGGGAATATTTTCACAAAAAGAAGAAACTTAGAGAAAAGAAAAGTACACAAGTTGCACAAAAACCGTGGCATACTACCGGAGAATTGTATAACAATACAAAAAGTGCAATACAAAATGGGGACAGGAGTAATTTGATATACAAAATACCATGCGCTGGCGACGTTTTCATTATATGCGAAAAGGTATATGTTAGCACGACATAATAAAAATCAAAAACTAGAATTGCTGGCCACAAATCAGACATAAAATACCGATCAAAAAACCTAGTCCAAAAACCTGCGTTAGCAACCCACTGTGCTGATCACGAGCACACACCTGCATGTATTGCAGAGAGAGACGAATTACAATAAACGGTTCATATCATTGACAATTTCCTGGTACGTTTTTATGGAAAGTATAAGGTTTATAGTATAAGTAACTACTTTATTATCAAAGTATAGATCTCACTTATATGAATGCTGTAATATTGGTTTAAATTTGTACACTATAAACAGCAGACTTTGTACGAAGCATATCCAGAAAATAAGTGTACTGAGGCTCTCACTGCCGGAGGGATTTTATTTTCGTCATGTTGGCAGCACGGCAGTGTAGCCCGAAATCAGTATGTTGAGAACTGTCGACGCGACAACACGTTTCGTGAACAATGTTAATCAAGTCTCCCGCCAAATGCGAAATACGCGGCGTCATCCGTTATCTCGTTTGGAAGAGAAAACCTCCGTTTGAAATTTATAATGAGGTGAAAACTGCATATGATGATAAAGCTATGAATCGTACGAGTGTGTACAAGAGGAATGGTGACTATGTCGAAAAATAGCTTACATTATGTACTAAAGTATCACGTAATTTTTTTGTTTAAATAAAAAATTTTAAAATCTACACAAAAATTCAGTACACTTACTTTCTGTATATGCCTCGTATAATAATTTACTTCAATGGTTAAGATTAAACTGGATATTTAATTTTTCCATTTACAACATAGTTTTTTAATTGCGATAAACCCGTGTACAATAAGATAACAGATCATAGAGCGGTAATAAAAGATAGAGAAAAATTAAGAGATACATTTTTTATGATGTGAAAGTATGGTGTTTGTAATTTTGGCTATATCGATTCTCCGACATAAATTTCAATGAACATAAAGAAAACGCTAACTTCCCTTCATAGAGTTTAAAAACCGTCGACAAAATTTTGATTCGTTAGCAAAATAAATTAGAAAGTAGCTAGTTTGACTTTGGATTTTGACGAATCAATAGACGACGGTTTCTCTTTCTGTTATATCGGTAGCATTAAATCTACATCCGGTGGCTCCATAGATGACAATAATGTAAAAATATAAATGAGCTATTGGAGACCCAAACAAAGTTTCTAACTCGAGTGCAGCAGCAATGAATAATCCTCACCAGAGGTTCCGGAGCAAAGCTTTTCATGGGTTGGCTGACGGCAGATTTAAACGTGTATTGTAGATATGTTCATACAAAATATTGTTATGAAGTACCGAAAAAAAACAAAAAAATTGACAAAAAAATTAAAATCGCTAAGTGAAGCTCAAATACTCTTCCCAAAAAATTGTAAATCGTATATCAGCTGTGAATATCTTTGCCTCTGGGCCTTAGCGCAGAACATCTTTTATTATCACAAAAGCAAAAGCAAATAATTGTAATAAATTATTTTTTAAGGATTTAATGATCTGTGCCGGGTCTATATGCTATAGTGGTCTGTCCTGGATTAATGTAGGTTGATAGTATTAACAACCGTACAAAATTTATAGTTTTTACCAATGGTAATGGAATTTAGTACCTAGACTAGTAACTAAACTATATTTTTTTATGTGGCCATTTGACCCATTAGATAGATAGATAGATAGATAGATAGATAGATAGATAGATAGATAGATAGATAGATAGATAGATAGATAGATAGATAGATAGATAGATAGATAGATAGATAGATAGATAGATAGATAGATAGATAGATAGATAGATAGATAGATAGATAGATAGATAGATAGATAGATAGATAGATAGATAGATAGATAGATAGATAGATAGATAGATAGATAGATAGATAGATAGATAGATAGATAGATAGATAGATAGATAGATAGATAGATAGATAGATAGATAGATAGATAGATAGATAGATAGATAGATAGAATAAATAAGATGAGAGATAAATAAATAAATAAATAAATAAATAAATAAATAAATAAATAAATAAATAAATAAATAAATAAATAAATAGATAAATAGAATCAATCAAATGAATAGATAAATAGATAAGATAAATAGAATCAGATAAATAGAATAGAATAAAGTAAATAAATAGAATCAGTCAATAAATAGATAGATAGATAGATAAATAGATAATGAATCGATGAAATAGAATAGATAGATAGATAGATAGATAGATAGATAGATAGATAGATAGATAGATAGATAGATAGATAGATAGATAGATAGATAGATAGATAGATAGATAGATAGATAGATAGATAGATAGATAGATAGATAGATAGATAGATAGATAGATAGATAGATAGATAGATAGATAGATAGATAGATAGATAGATAGATAGATAGATAGATAGATAGATAGATAGATAGATAGATAGATAGATAGATAGATAGATAGATAGATAGATAGATAGATAGATAGATAGATAGATAGATAGATAGATAGATAGATAGATAGATAGATAGATAGATAGATAGATAGATAGATAGATAGATAGATAGATAGATAGATAGATAGATAGATAGATAGATAGATAGATAGATAGATAGATAGATAGATAGATAGATAGATAGATAGATAGATAGATAGATAGATAGATAGATAGATAGATAGATAGATAGATAGATAGATAGATAGATAGATAGATAGATAGATAGATAATAGAAATATGTATATCATACTAGCAGTACACAGCTTTCGATATAGGGTGTTGCATGTATACCAGTTCTCAGTAGAATATCAAAAAAATTTGTACAAAAAAGATGACGCACTAGTATTAAATTAATTAAATTAAATCGGACCATCTTGTAACTCTATTCACGTTAAAGAGTAATCATAAAAATCTAAAAATCAGTATGTGTCATTTCGCTGAAGTGTAAACAACATACTTTGTGCTCTATCCACGTCAACAATTGTGCCAGAAGAAACGAACGCAAAATCCATATGTTACCTTAAAGATGGGGAAAAGCCATAGCTAACGATGGACAATACTTTGAGTAAAATACACTGATTTAATTTCAAGGTTATAAAAAACATTTAAAACTTATGTGAAGATCCGATAAAACGAATGATTTCAAATGCATTTATGCAAGACGCACTAATAAATTGCGCAAGAACTTCTCATGTCATACAGGAAATATGAAACAAATGCATTTATACAATGCTCCAATTCAGACAGAGAGATGATACATCTAGATCAGAGATGAGCAAATTCACACACGTGCGGATCAGCTGTTTCATTATTTCATAAACGGGCTCACACGTACCACGAAGAGAGAACTCAAATAACGGCGAGAGATACAGCCATTACACCGTACATAAAACACAACAGTGTTAGTGTGTCCTTCACTGATTTAGATCGATTCGATTCGTCTCGTCGAGATAATAAAAAATATGTGTATATACAATTCTCTGTCGGTTCTTCGACAGCTTTAAACTGTGACGATGTCCACCTTGGGCGCTGGTTTAAGTAAAACCATAGATCACAACAGAGAAACACAAATATATTATCTCTGAAAGTTGACGTGATAGAATTATTTGGTTATTTTTTTTCATGGAATAGAAGGTATCATCTAAAAAATGCATTATTATTTAAAAAATATACTTCGCAGGCGTATGTAATTGTTGATGAAGCTACTACAATATAAAGGCTTTTCTGTTGAAACAACGTGTAACAAGATGGAGTTATTAAAAGAGCAAGGAAACTCGACTGTACCAAAAAAAAAAAAAAAATAGAAGAGGTCGTCGAATGACGACTGTCAGAAGCTAAGCTTCTATGGAAAAATATAGTAAAATGTATGCCTGTACATCCTTTGGGACACTTTGTAGGCTAAACGGCTTTATAGAAGTTAACATGTGATGGTTTGATTTGATTTCTTTTGGCCCTATGTTTCAACAAGGAATGTAATATTTATGTATATGTATGTATGTATATATATATATATATATATATATATATATATATATATATATATATATATATATATATATATATATATATATATATATATATATATATATATATATATATATATATATATATATATATATATATATATATATATATAGATATATATATATATGTATGTATGTATGTATGTATGTATGTAGATGTATGAGTATGTATGTTATGTATGATGTATGTATGTATGTATGTATGTATGTAGAGAGAGAGAGAGAGAGAGAGAGAGAGAGAGAGAGAGAGAGAGAGAGAGAGAGAGAGAGAGAGAGAGAGAGAGAGAGAGAGAGAGAGAGAGAGAGAGAGAGAGAGAGAGAGAGAGAGAGAGAGAGAGAGAGAGAGAGAGAGAGAGAGAGAGAGAGAGAGAGAGAGAGAGAGAGAGAGAGAGAGAGATATATATATATATATATATATATATATATATATATATATATATATATATATATATATATATATATATATATATATATATATATATATATATATAAAAGTTTGACATATGCTTGTTTTGTAGGCATTATGAAGCTCTACAACTTTTCTCTAGAACTCAATCATATATCTCTCATCGTTAAGGCAGCGTTCGCTAAGAAACGATTTCGTTCGACCGTTTTTTCTCCGACTTGCTTTGCAAATCCGAATACCACGAAAAAGTCTTTTCATTTTTCGGGTTAATATATAGCCTATAACACTCACAAATAACGTGGCTTTCTATTGATAAAAGATTACCCCATACAACCTCACAAACTTTAAATGAGCATAATCTTCGTGTACAATACTGGCTTTGGAACAAAACAAAAACAAAAACAAAAACGGTCGGCGTATGTGTTCGAACTTCGACCAATAGGCGGACCTATTTCTCTTATTTCTTGCAAGAGTGTCTACAAACATTTATTTGCACCTCGAAGAGAAACATATGGGTAACATAAAAATCAAAATGCTTCATGAAAAGATAACAAAAATACAGTTTAGAGTCGCTTAGGATGCGTACAAGCCTTTCCATCTTTTGAGAAATAGTTGCTGTAGATTTTGTACTGTGTCAACGAACAAATTTGCATATAAACATTACCTGACACTCTGCATAAAATATTTATTAAACTTAATATGCAAGCAAAATATTTCCCAAAATTAAACAAAAGTGCACTGCTGCATAAATATATGATTGCACACTCCAACACCTTTATTTTACTTTCAAGTTCTAAGCTTTAATTGTTCGATTCTCCTTTGCCGACAACCGCTTGCGATATGCCTAAAAATCTGAGAAAAAAAAATAGTTTAACTAACTCTCTTCCTGAAGAATGCTATCTCAGAATTATGCTGTGCGCCAGAATTGCACACAAACCCGGGTCATTCATTTTAAGTTTTCAAAAACTTCTCCATTGCCGACGCTGTCGCCTGGATGTCTCTAACTCTGTCGCTTTGTTGGTAGCTGTTTCTTTCTTGCCTATCCTCTACTCCGTTCAGTTTTTGCTTTTCAGCATGGAGACAAACTATTTCTCAACAATTTTTCTGACTATTTAACTTGAAATAAAACTTCGCCTGAAAGTATGCTTTATATATATATATTTTTTTTTTTACTGTACTCCCTTCGAATGAAGGGCCAACGAACAGAGTAACAAAATGAATGCCAACAAACATTAAACGAAATAACAAACGAAGGAACGAACCTGTGAGAGTCTCACGACACCGCAAACGAAGCCAAGGACCATTAATAATTTTTCATTGTTCTAAAATTAAAGTGCAATTATTCTCGTTGCCGGGTAATCCGCAAAACATGATAAACTGCCCTATCTCAAAGTCGGAACGCAAACTGAATGCGCCA
This sequence comes from Leucophenga montana, assembly GCA_035044765.1. Lineage (NCBI taxonomy): Eukaryota > Metazoa > Arthropoda > Insecta > Diptera > Drosophilidae > Leucophenga > Leucophenga montana. The sequence continues at coordinate 347,341 of JAWNNQ010001476.1, read as the reverse complement.
CATGTCGGATGTAGGTGTGTGTGTGTGCATGTGTGTGTGGGCGGGTGTATAAAGACGTGCGAACGATGTATAACAAGCTTAAGAGTGTTGATGCGGGAATTAAAGGGTGCGCGCAGGGGACTTGTGTGTTTGTAACAATAAGAATATTGCAACAGTGAAATCGAAGCGGATTCTGTGGCAGAAGAGTGACAACCCTGGCATACAAAAACCAAAACAAAACAAGAAAAGAAAAGAAACTACGAATGAATGAAGCCAAAAGCAACAATACCAAAAACAACAAGAACAACGTCGACAGGGACTACAAACGGCAACAAAAGTTTCACAAAACAAAAAAAATGTGTTCTCACAATGATAAGAATCAGACAAGTGCATTGAATGAGCGAACGTTGGAAACATTAGATGTGAGGTGAGTGACAGTAAGGGAAAGCAATTGTGGGTGGCCCAGCATCCGTCGGGCGGCATTAGCCACTTCGGTGTTCTTCGTATTCCTCTTCGTTCAAAACAAAAACACGGCAAGTACGCAAGTCAATGGCGAACAGAGAGAGTGAAAGTGAGAGAACGCATGGGAGTAGCGAAATGGCACGTGAGAGAAGTGCTTCAACTGCGCTCAGCCAGCTGGCTGCCTGCCACATAACCAGTGCAAGAGCAACGATGTAGTTTGTTCAAAGGCGTCGGAGCGTGTGGTCCTTTTGCGCTCGTCGTTCTTTCGTTGCTGTTTGTGCGTTTTTCGTGTTTGAATCTTTTTTGCGAAATATTCGAATTCGTACCGGAAGCCGGATTTGCCTAGTGTCGCCCAAGCACCCCGTGTCCGTACCCATCATCGTCTTCTCTTCTTCAAGTTCAATGATAATGGTCGCGTCGTCCTCGTCGTCGGAAGTTTTTTGGTCGGAGCAGTGAACCGAATGCATTGCGTTTGTGGTCAGGCGTCGGAGGAGCACCACTAACTGTAGCGCTCCAAACACGTCGACTGTGGCAGAGACGCCGACGTTACACTGTTGCATCCTTCGTATAAATCTTCATAAAAAAACCAAGTGATTTGCCAAAAAAAAAAAAGGATTCGCATTCGCATTTTGAATTTACTTCAGTTTGATTCGTGTGCTTAAAGTTCGTTCTTAATGCCCGCCAAAGAATAGAAAGTATTGCCGAAAAACTTCAAGTGAATGAAATTAATGAAGTCAATTAAATTTTTTAGATATATTATAATCTGACGGATACTCGTAATTTTAGTAAAAAATAAATTCCATTAATTCAAGACGCGTTGCATGTGTGCAAATCAATTTTCATTAATATTGCACGAGCATTAATAGTAAATCATCTGTTGACTTCCGTGCCCTTGTATCTTATATCTACTTACATATGCAAGTGTGTACGTCTGCATTCAATACAAGTGTTGATTACATTAAATGTGAATAAATATATACACAACCAACATATGTACATAGTATTGTACACACTTACAATATTCCTATATAGAAAATATTACATTTGGATAAAGTGCGGTAAGTGCGTTCAAAATGGCAACCGCAATCGAGTTCATCGAATGAATCCAATAAAAGTTAAAAATAAAGGGCGGGAAAATGGGTTGGCAGTAAGAATGTTCGACAGCAAATCCGAAAAACAGAAATGACATTTATAATTTTGTCGTAGAAAAATAAACCAATAAATTTACCGCAGCTTTCAATAAAAAAAAAAATTAAAAAAAAAAACAATATCCAAAAGTTTTAATTTACGCTGATAACAATCTCAACCACAAAAGCAAAAAAAGGAGAAAAAAAATAATAATAATATTATTATTACATAACCACAAAGCTCAATAGAATTTTCAACACAGGATCAAATGATTCTTAAATGTCTTAAAAAAAAAATCTATAGTTTGTACAGACCACGAGAGACAGGCACTCAGATAGACACTCGGAAGGTCTCATACAATAATATAGTTCAACCGTTATATTATTTATATACCTAATGCGTTTATCTATTTTTATTATACAACTAGCAGGCCTCAGCGACGTTGCATGAATCCACTTCCACAAAATGACGAAATCTCTCATTTTTCTAGTAGTGCCCCTATATATATATATCCAATCTCATACATATGCCTTAAGTAGTTACTGATGTATTTTATCTTACTTACAAACCGAAAAAGTAATTACTCATATGGCGTTTTGAGTTTACACAAAAATCCCATAGAGAAAATCACTTTAAAATTTTCCCGAATTTTTAAATTTTCTCGGAAACGCTTCGTTTTTTCCCTGTAAAACTTATTCGTTCGCACGAACGTTTTCCATCCGATCTCGGTGTCTGCATTATGCGCCGAGTGTTCACTTGATAGTCTGATGATGGATACGAGACAGCCGCAGGTATCAGCTGAGCAAAAATAGTTTTTTTTTTGTTCAGATGAGAAGGTGCTTACTTTTGAGCACAAACGCTACTGGATCATCGCCTGTTATGGAACATCATCAAAATCAACAATCCTTCATGGTATGAGCTGGTTTTTGTGCCAGTGACAAAACACTTTCGGTTTTTGTGCCAAAAAAAAGTGTTTGGTTACGAGTTTTTATACAAGCGAATTTTTTATTCTTATCCATAATTAAGTGACAAATATAAATATCAAACTATCCCACATAGAAGCAGAATTTAGATTATAGCCCCTGTACAAGTATATGGATTAGAAAAGTTCATTCGACTTGACTGCAGCATTCTTTCCTGCTTGTTTTTATATTCAGTGTGTTTTTATACAAGGGGTTTGAATACTACTTATTATAACTTAGTCACTATATTTGCAACGCCTTAAGTGAAGGATCGCAGACCCCATAAAGTTTATATATCCGTGGAACGAAATTCAAGATTTTACAGCTGAATTATTTGGTCATGAAGCTAATTTATTGCTAGATGGATTCGTAAATAAGCGAAATTTACACATCATGAACTTTTAAATCCCGCAAGTGATTGTGACGAAGCCACTGCTTTACCAAAGTTTAATTTTTTTGTTGCATGGATGACTTGCCATCCTAAAATGTGCGAAAGTCAATTTTACAACAAAATTTCTAGCCGTTCAAAATTCCGTACAACTTGAAAATAGAAAACAGCAACGTAACAACATAAATAAATCAATTTAATTTGGTAAAATTAAGATTTTGTTGTTATTTTATTACGTATACAATTTACTTTCGAATGATTAATATTTAATAAACTTCTCGCTTGCAATGAAAACGAATTCAACTCATTTTCAACTTCAACTGCAGTAACAATAAAAAAATTAAAGTAAATAAATTAAAACAGGAGAAACATTAACTTCGGTGGAACCCAAATATCAATACTCTTCACAAGAACAATATGAGTTATGTCTCTGAAAAGAGCTGAGATAATAAGCTTGAATCGAACTGTTGCCTTTACTGGGTATGCATGACATATTCTAATAGAAGTACGATGAAATAAAACGTAAGTGGATGTGACACGTTCATTAAGACATTAATACATTAAGCGTCCATCCATAAAAAGCAAACAGAACGAAATTATTCCATACAATACCATTCAAAGGATGGGCACGCTTTCGAGTATAGGAGCGCACTATGCCCAGTGATCCAAATTAAAATCCCACAAAAAAACATTAAAGTGAGCGTTGACTTTGTAACTAGACTCCCACTAAAAACAGACATGCTGATATTCCATTTAAGATTACAACGATTCATTAAAAACTAATGGATTAACTGTTGACATATCATACATAGGAATGAACGATCGAACATGCCTCGATCAACTCGTCTCGGATGGAGTCTTCGCTGTATCATTTTGGGTATTGCAAACTTTGTGACAAAAGGAATGTACTATATGTGAAGAGGATAATTGCAAAAAGTATCAACACAATGAAATACAGAAAAAAAACACAATAAAATGTTTTACTACTTTTTAAGATAAAATAATATTCATGCAATTGTTGTTCAGTAGTTCATAGTACAAGAGTTGTTGTCCTTTTTGTTGTTGTCATTTTATCCGACATGATGTTTGAGGCAAAAGCGGTAGCGGCAAAGGCAGCGGCGGTTGATGTGTTGTTCTTGTTTCAATTGTAGTTGTGATAAATAATTCAAGCGCTAGAATGCCAACAAGTATAAACTTTTCCAATGAGGGAGCAACAACGACACATGAAAAGTTAACAGCGCAGAAAAAACAACAACAACAACTAACATCATTCATACACACACACACACACAAACACACACACACACGCACAGCAAAACAGAACAAAATTTGTTGAATTCGTCATTTTTGTGTCTGTGGAAAATTATATTTTTCGTGAGTCCTGACAGGCTCACAGCTTCCAAATGCAAATACAAAATGCACCAACACGACACACACACACACACACACAAACACACAAATACATACACACAGAGGCTCAAAGCACCATTTTTATTTGAATGCAAGCAGTGAAATTGAAAAGGGAACCAACTGTCAAATAGAAACTAGTCGCATGTCGTCAACAACAACAACAACAGCAACAACAATAAATACAACAAGTGAAAAGTGAGCTTTATTTCCACAGCGTGGAATGGATTCAGGATTTTCTTTCTTTTTTTTCAATTCAAAATATCATTTTTAATTCGATGAATCTTTTGTTCAAAGTGTGGAAGGTATTTTATCAGTTTCAAACAGATTTTGTAACTCAATAAAAAAAAAACTTTGGAGATTCCATACGCAACATATGCGATATAAATTATTTATAGGCTGAATAAGTTAATTAAGCTAAGGATATCCACTATGCTTTTCGTAAAACTATCTATATATATATACTTACTTATACAAAACACAAACGAAGAATAACTAGTCGGCATAACATAAAAAAAAAAGAAAAAGCTAACTTCGTTTAAGCGTAGTTTTAATACCATTCACACGAATTTTCCAGTTCTCTACGTAGAAGATATAAAGAAGAAAAATTATAATAAAGCCTAGCAACCTAAATGTGGGTAGAATACGTTGGATTGCCATATTCTATAGTGGTCCATTCGGGATGGAAGTGGCTCATTTTAATTTGCTTGACGTAAGATACACCACATTTGGCGATTCTGGCTTAATTAACAAAAAAAAAAGCAAAAAAATGGCAGGCTGGCTTGTATGGAGACTACCCTTTACAGTGGAGTTGACACGTTCTTTTTATACAGTTTATCTGAAGAGGGAATACAAGAGTCCAAGTATTGAAAGTTGAAGACTCTGTCTCATAGTCTCCACGATCTCTTAATTCAAACAGACGGTCGGACGTTTGTCTGTCAGTTTTATATCAACTCGAGTTTTGATGCTGATGAAGAATGTATGTACATACTTGTATATACCCGTACAATGCGGGGTCTACAACATTTACAAAGTGCTTTGGACCTTCTATGCTTCCTGAACAAATTTGTGACAAAGGTAACGGCCCCTTACATACATTTGCACAAATGTAATATCCCCTTTCACCCTATGTGTACAGGATATAAAAACATACGTGCCTATAAAATTTTTAACCTCGAGGCATCAAGAAGCTCACGCGAAATTTCAAACCATTCCGATAAAATCGCAAAGGCTTAGGCGCCAAAAAATAGCAACCACAGAATAGAAAATATAGATGGTAGAACCTATGACAATAATCCAATTTAAGCACATGCGGAGCCAAGAGCCATATTGGAGGAAACTCTAATAGAAGTAATACAGTTGAATAATCCAACCACAGGAGCCTTAAAATGCGCACGCCGACATTTAGCGATATCTAATAATTGGAGAAAATCTACGAACATACTTGTATACGTACTTAGATATGTTGCAAAAAAAGAAGAGATTATTCTAACTTCGGTGGAAGCGGAGCTTTAATAATCTTCACAATTGATCTGTGCTCGGCAAAGCTGGAACTTTCTTCACGAATTTTTGGATGGAACAGAGGGTTGGTGATATTTTGTTGGGTAGGAAATAACTCGGAATAATAGGAGGTATTTAAAGAAAATTACGAATGGGTGGGGTTTGAACCTTAGTCCCTGAGATATTCACAAGCACGAGGCATCAAATCATTATTATAGTTGTAAAACATATGTATAAAAAATCAGCTACTGTTATATTTACATGATATCAAACCATTATGGATTTATCTTTCGTTTGTAAAGTACTAATTTCAAAACAATTATTAATTGAAAAATAATTGTTTAAATTAAAACATTTTCAATTCAATAGAATAAATTGCACAGCGTTTTTGTATGGGAGCTATACCATCCATCTAGGGGCCACATCATGACCATTTTCAGTAGAGTGTTGCTTCTTGTTATTAAAAGGCTAATATCTGAAAAATTATTGTGGGAATGGGGCGCATAGAAAAAACACTTAGACAACAGATAAAAGTTTCCTTTAAGGCGTTTCAAACATTGTAACTAAATTGTAATACATTTTGCGACAGCAAAGTCTCCTTTTTTTAAATGCGTGCCATTCAAGCTCTTATTTCCTTCTAGGTCAGTTGGCAGCATGCGTCGGAACAGTGGGTAGCGTGCGTTTGCCGTCGAGTCCTTACTTTGTTGTTGTTGTTTTTTCATCGATGAAGCACATGTTCACTTTAATGGATGCGTTTACACACAGAACATGCGCTACTGGGCTGGCACCAATCCCGAAAATTGCGTGAAAGGCCTTTACATGAATCTAAAGTCACAGAGTGGTGTACAATTTCCTCAGCTGTAATTACCATGGTCTTTGAAGAAAATGAGGTCACAGTGACAGTGAATTCAGACCGGTATGTTTAGATATTTGGTACCAACGGGACGGTTGATGGCTGTTTTGGGGAAAAACTTGCCGGAGCGAATAATCTTAATAAGAGGTGGTTTGGAATGGCCAAGGGACCTACAAGATCCGGGCAGAAATTGCGAACATACCCGCAGATATACTGGTAAGGGTCACAATAAACTCCAGAAGCCGGCTTCTACAATGTATGGACAATGGGGGACATCACCTACCTGGTATGATTTTCAAAACTGTGTAAAACAAAACTTTAGATATTGAACCAACATTATAAAAAATATAAAACAAAATCTGATTCCTAAAATGGGTTTTATTGCATTTTGAAAAAAGGTCGGTAATCTGCCGCATTCTGTACTATTCACACTCTGCGTGAAGAGTATTACAATTTTGTTCCGATTGACTGACCTTGGTATCTAATAATTTGAAAGCTCATTGGAAGGATTTGTGAAGTTCACCGTGCCACAGGAACAAATTTAATATTTGTATGTGACTTAAAAAAAGTATATGTTATGGTTAAAAATTTTAAAATCGGTTTATACAATACACACTAAAATAATTCTTGATTTTCAATTTAATTTCGTCAGAGCTTAAATATGGTGTCTTTTCTTCTTAAGAATAATTGGACGAGCTAAATATTCGTAACTGTATGCCTATGCATTCTAGTTGCTTGACACTTTAAAAGTATGGTTAATTTCCATTGCTACATACATCAATATTATAATATGATATATTACTCTTGAATAGAGCACTACTTGAATATAATTTCATTTCCAAGTGCAGGAAAATTCAAATGTTCACTTTCAAACCGTTTAGCTTTAATTATTTTTCATTCAAAATTGGATTTTTGCATTTTTTTATCTAATTTGCCATTTAAACAAAAATTAATGAAACTTCAACAAGTATTTTCAAGTAAATTTTGTGGAATATCATAGCAAACACTAATTGCTTCATAAGAGCAGAACTTCAATGGATGAAATGTGAAATGAATATAGTTTATACATACTTTCGAAAAGAGTTTAAATTAATATTCAACTACAAAAATAGCACTAGACAACAGCAATTATTATCCCGTGGTGCCCTTTTTCCCTCAATAAAAATTAAAATTGAAAAAAAAAATCGATTTAAATCTACTTAAATTGCGTTTGTTTGTTCTTACAATCCTTGTAGGGTTGTATTGCGCGTTTCCTTTAAACGTTTCGATTGATGCACATTAATATACATGAGAAGCATGTGCCCATAAGAAACAACGACACGTATGCCAGACACATAGTCGGACATAGTTTGAATCGCCGATTAAGACCAGATAAAAGTCGAATTATAAACAGAGATATTTTAAAACACTTATAATCAACTATGTAACAGGGTTGTAATATGTGCCCTCCAATTATATGATAAGCCTTTACAGCTTACTTTGAGAACACGTAACGTGTAAGTACTATATGTAAATTTTTAATGAAATAAAAATTACACATTCATATTATATAATTCTCCGTTCGTAGTCCAATTAAATTGTTTATAAGAGAATTTCTGGACAGATATATTTGAAAATTAAGTTTTTTTTTTTATAAATTCTGTCCATTAGTTGGCTGTATTTAAGAATGGAAAAAATGTATGACTTTTGTTTAATGCGAAAGCTAAACATTTTGTTGCACTGAATTGTACTTCTTAAAATTTTGTGCTTTTATTGTTGGCATATGCTATAAAAAGTTACAATATAAAACTTCACACATTCTTTTGTTTCACACATCTTTCAATTTATCTAACAAAACATAAATCTGAAATGTTTTTTTTTTTTTTTTGGTTTGACAAACTTTCGAAAGCACTTCAGAAATGGCCAACACACTCTGGCAATGCAGCACAAAGTGGTGACAGCCGTACATATACAAAAACTGACATAGAAACAGAAACAATTCAAAACTCTAAACTGAACAAATTAAATAAAATAAAAAAAAATAAAAACCAATACAATTTTAGCCCAACAACTATTAAAAAAGCTGTGAAAGTTTAAATGAGAAACTCGAATAGAGGAACACGTTCAGCATTTGTACTACATAACCCTCAGACAAGGATACATACTGTATCCCATACAAATGCTGCGGATGTGTGTGTGAAAGGACTTGCCAACTGAACTAAAGCTGTGATAGAGATGTGCCACGCAACGCTGAAAAAATGCGGCTGGATTTAATTTTTAAATGTTTTCGCTGAAAAAGCATTTTTGCAGATACAAAGCATAATAAACTGCAGGAATTAAACAAAAAAGATGTATTTAATTGGACTTGAAATTCATTAATTGCTAAAATTTTCGCAAACCCAACTCCAAAATTATAGTGAAACGAAAAGATCTGATGACAAGGCCCTATTTCTTGTTTCAGGCGTTCTTTTCTAATTGGAATAAAAGGTATTTGGTTTAAGTTTTCAGGTTGACCTTCGGGGAATTTTGTTCGAAATTCGATAATAAGATGCTTGTTAGGCTATTTGTAATGAGATATTATCGTGTATCGGTACTTGCTGCAGGACATTATCTGTCCTGTTCGTTTGTTGTTCATTGCTGTGGCCATTTTGATAAATTTGAAGTCGTTAGTCGCTACGCTCGGATGTGCGTTGTCGTTAATTTTTTTTTTTTTTTTTATCAGGCCAATTATTTAAACCTCATTATGCCGTCCGATGCGATAGGGCAGCTGCAGGTCCTGGCAACAGGCACCATTCAGTCGACTGTATTTTATTGCTCTTATTACTGCCGCGGTATTATTGTTGTTGTTGTTTTAATTTTCCGCATCCGCCGCGGTGAACGAAATTTATTTAATTCTTTTTGTTTGTTGGTTTTTTTTTCGTGGGCAATAAAAATGCTGCGTAAATTTTTAAATGGCCATTACCTAAAAAGTACCCTCACAGGCAATAAATTTTCATTAATTTAATGCAAATCAGCGAAATGTGAATGAAAGGAGCAGGACAGTATGGGGACATGTCAAGTGCAGAGGAGTAACGAAGAACTAGCCCATAAAATAAATCTCTTCATTAAAAAGTCAAGAAAATTAAAAGTGGAAAAATCACTTTTTGACATTTTACGCTGCTCATCGCTTTTGTTCACTCTTTCTCGTCCTGCTGTCACTTCTAGGAAGGACTTTTTAATTCTAATGAGCAGAAAAAGTTCCATAAACATTTGAAGATATTATAAATATTTCGTGCCGCGACAAATGCGATTTAAATTATTTCCTAAGTTGCTCTATGTGCCAGGTATCTCGCAAAAGAAACAGGACCGTTCGAAAAAAAAAACATAAATTTAATATTTTGCAAGAGTGATTTTTTTTTATTCCAAATAGTTTCCTTGTGCTTCGATACAGCGTTTTGCACGGTCAATAAGCCTTTCGATTGAGTGTTTTAGGTCATTTTTCGGAATGTTCTTGAGAATGCCGGCCGACGCCTTTTGGATGGCTTCAATGTCCTCATAGCGGTGTCCTTGCATTGGGAAATGAAGTTCTCCAAATAGACAAAAGGCACAAGGAGCCAAATCAGGCGAGTACGATGAAGGATGTTCCTTTCCAACGCATTTACCTACCAATAGGTGGCGCGCCAGAAAAAGCTATTTTTAAAAAGTTCAGTTTCTTTTGCGACATACCTGGTATGTATACGTGGCTTAGTTATCCTTATGGTCAACTCCTCCCTCTAGAACATGAATCAGCGGAACCGTAGCTTTAATGCCCTTCACGCGATCTGTCGTCAAGTTGTATTAATGTATTTTAACCAAAAATATTTTTTTTGTGAATAGGAATTAAATTAGTAGGGCCCATCTCCGAGCAGTTTATTTTACTATAGAGAGGTAAAATGATATATTTATATAAAATATTGTAATGGTGTGCTTTAGTAGCACAATGTGGAATATTGTTGAATATTTTATGACGACCCATATTAGTAAATACAAAAACAATCATGTCTAATTTTAAAACTTTTCACTAAGAGAATAAAACAGTTGCCAATGAGAGAATGTTTTGAAATAACCAATTAAGAATGCAGAAGTTTACGACTTTAAAATACCCTTCATCCTTGCTTTTATAGTCTTATGAAAACTTTCTAAGATATTTTATGTTATAAAAAAAAACTAATTATTGTAAAATAAAAAAGCAAGTAAGAACGCGAGTTTGCCCTACAGTTACCCTATACCAATAAAAGAAAAAAAAAACAAATAAAAATATAACAGTCGTGTGTTCACATCTACAATATACCCTGCACCCATGCTAATGTAGACCTATGCAGACTTTACAATTTTTTTTATTAAAACTTTTTTTATTTTATTGTATCCATATTGATATGCCACGCTGACTTTCTAGGATACTTTCACGTTTTTGTATGAAAAACTTTGATATGGATGCTTTTCATTCATAGACATATACTAATGGCGTGCCGCGCCAAATTTTGCGGGTAGCCCCCATACAAAGCCATCACATAATTTTGTTCTTTTGTAAGAAAAACTTCTTTAGTTCAGTCAATTCAATCAGATTCACATTCGTTATGGTGGTTTCTTATGACCGTCTGCTTCACATGCAAATTGGCGTATTCCTCGAACTAATTGAGGTAGCCCCCGTACATACCCAGCGCACACTTTTATGCGTGAAAATTTCTTTAGTTAAGTCAATATCAGTTTGAAATTCGATATGGTGGCTTCATATTTATGGCCACTTCGTACACATATACCAATGGGCGAATCCATGAATGCACCACCCAAGAGCTTCGGTTCAACCGAAGTTAACTTTTTGACTTGTTTTTTTTTTCATTATTTTTTAATTAACCAACAAATAAAAATTAAAATGAAATTAAATTAAATAATTAAAAAGGAAAACAAAACAAAACAAAGATAGAAAATGAAACAAACTGTTCCGGCTATATGGCGTTGAAAAGTGTGCATAAACGGGTTAAATGGCCCTATTATAGTCGTGGTTGGCGTGGTAGACACAAAATTTAATACAAGTGCATCTGCGTATGGTCAAGGAGAATTTAAATGTCCAAGTTTGAAGCCTCTAGCTCCTATAGTTCCTGAGATCAGGTGTCTTATACATCCAGACGGATGGACGGACAGCCGAATATAGCTAAATCGAATCAGTTTCCGATGCTGATCAAGAATATATCCATTTTATTGGGTCTACCCTTGGCCTCAAGGGCGTGCTATACTTTTACAAAATAAAAACAAAATTTTCTAACTGAATATGTGTTTTTACCACTGCGGCAAAATGGTTGTTGTTACCTTTGGAGCAAAGCGGTGCTACACCGTGAATTTTGTTTCCCTATGACTTCTCTAGACAGACAACTTTTTACTCCGACAGGCATACGGACGGACGAACGGAGTAGCGGACGTGGCTATATCAACTCGTCTTGTCGTGCTGATCACGAATACTTTATCAGATGATTCTTTCGCTATGCTACATACATTTGGATAGTTCCACAGACCCAATATACCTTCTTACAAATATATTATAAAAAAAAAAATATAAAAAAATAAACCCTGTTCCGCATGCCGGCCTTGAAAGGCGTGTATATAAGACAAGTAGTCACATGGTGGGCGTTGTAGACGAGGCATCCACAAAATTCCATAATTTCGATTTGCATATGGACAAATATACTAGTTTGGTAGCTCTAGATTTTATAGACTCTGAGATGCGTTGTTTCTTAAGAAGGATGGAAAGACGGTCATGTCTATATAAACAAAATATATATTCTCAACAACAGGCTGAGACAGACGGACATAGATTTGTCGAGCTGATATATATGTATAAACTGTGAGACAAACTGATAGTACCCATTTTACACCATGTGTGAAGGGCATAACAAAAAAAAAAAAAAATCCGAAATACGAAATACATGCGGACATTCTTCGTAACCAAATTTGCCTGCAAATATTTTTCACCCAAAGGCAATTCCAATGTTGCACGCACTAGGACTCATACCGGTTTCGTCTCTTCTCGAACCGAAGTTTAAAATTTTACGTACGCTTTAAAGGACTTTAAGAAGCACTTTCAAATTGCCATTAAAAATGTTGAACATTAAATCCGCCCTCGTTGCTTGAGCCGTTGCTGCACGAGTTGTTGGTCGTGGCATGTGGCAAATGATGATGGGCCAAAAATAAAACAAGGAAACAAGAAGCAAACGAAAAAAAAAAAACAAGTAAAATCCAAAACGCAACGTTTGAGGTGTTGGTATCCGCGTGGGCGTAGTGGGCGGAGCATCGCAGGAGAATTACATGCGGTGCAGAGAGCGCATTAAAGTCTGCAAGTCGCAAGAAAGGAACTGGAAAAGAATTCTTTCAAAACTTTTCAGCATCGTTAATTTTCAATTTACAAAACTTTTTCATCTAACCAAACACACAAACGCCGCACCAGTCTGGGACATAGCAGGGCAGAGAGAGAGAGAGAGAGCACAGTGCAGTCCCAGCTTCAGTAGTCGCAGGCTCACAGTGTAAAGAATGTCATGGAGTGGAGTATGGAGCCAGATGAATTGAGAAGTAGAAGCTAAAACAGCAACAGAAAGAGCTCAGCAAGTCGTCGACATCAGTTTGCCAACTTAAGTTCTAAACGATTTTGTCTGTAATTTTTCTTAATAATTTCTTGACTTGAAGTAGATGGCGAAATAGAAAATAGAAAGAATAAACTTGAAGAATCCTAACGCGCCAACGTCTGTTGGCCGCACAAAGCAAGTGATGCAACCGAACATGTCTATCAGCACTTGAGAGCGAAATGAAATCGCAGCGGCAAACAAGCAAACAGTGAATTGCTAATGATCTCATGAAAAATGGTTCTCCGCGATGCCAAGGAACTGACCAGCCAAGGCCGTCGTCGACGGCTTAATGTTCGGCAGACTGTGCGAGTATGTCTGCTTGTCAGATTTCGGATTGCAAACTTTACACGATATGCATGTTGAAGCAAGGTCGTCCTCACACGCTTTTCAGTATTCGTTCATCAACGCAGGCAGTGAGGAGGTCAAATGTCGATTAAATATTTATTAATAGCAGTTGCAAAGGCAAAAGCTACTGTGGAAAATAAATGCATCTTCTACTCTTCGGCACCTTACTACTTACCTCCAATTCCGAGAGTAAATCCTTCTTTTCAATTTCAGCAGCGCTCTCCTTAAGCGTTTTCACAGCGACCGTTGTAACGCCATCGATCCCTGCAAATAAAAATAAAAAAACCCCGAAATAAATACTTATGAATGTTCAATAAGCTTGCAATTCGATTTTGAATCGGAAATGGGCTTGGGAACAAGAGAGAAAGCAGGCAATGGTGGCCAAAAAATAACATCATTGACTGTCACATTTCGTGCTTTTCATTCTATTTTGTAAACATTTGAAGGTCAAGTACGTACTTTGAGGTTAAAATAACCAATGCTTTGAAAAATAAACTTAACATCCACCATATCCATATCGAAGTATCCTAACTAAAAAAATTAAATTTTTGTGTATTACTGCAAAAGGAAAGGAGCGGTTACTCACAACATTTTATTTTATTATATTTGTAGAGAAACTAATGTAGCCGGCGTGCGTTGGTACGCTCCGTGAAGCTGTTCGCTTACATGGGGGCATGAGACCATCCATTTTTCAAATTAATCTTGCTATTTACATAAGTGTAAATTCCAGCGTATCCACTGTGCGCTGCTACGCCCCTTTTGTTTTTGGCAGCATATCATTTAAACATATATAATGTCATAAACTGAACGATCGCATGCGAATTTTCCGGATACGGTTACACTGAATTAACAGTTGCCGTCAAGTGATATTTTCAAAAAGCAAGCAAATAAACAATAGAGAAATAAATTTAGAACGTAACACTGTCGCCTGCGGTTCCCGTCTTTGCCTTTCTATGCAGCTCACTATATACATAGGTGTATGAAATTAAAGAAAGAGAGAGAATATGTAAAACACATGTACCTATTTCCACTAGAATTAGTTTTTGTTGTTATTGCTGGTTCGTCTGGTGATCCCCCTCTTTCCCTTTCTCTCTGCTGATCTGACGATTAAATATCGATTTTGTACGCTCACTCACCTAGCAAGCAATGAATAGCTTCGCTATTACAAAATGATTAGAAGCAAATAAAGTCATTCCATAAAATGCTCACAAGTATTTTAAAAAAAGTTCGAATTGAGCACTCGTGTGTTCCCGACTACGAAATAACCTGCACCCTTGCTAATGTAGACCAGACTTTGAAATATTAATTCGAAGCTCTAATACCATTCACACGAAATTTTAAATTGTATTGTAAAAATTAAACAGGGGCTACTCCAAAAAGTCGGCGGTACACGCCCACTAGTTGATGTGTATGAAGCGACCATCTATAAGATGCCTATATCGAATTTCAAGTTAATATTGACGTTTTCTATACAAATTAATAAATGTGAGCTGTCGGTTTGTATGGGACTACCTCTAAAAGTGGGCGGGCCCATTTTATATATATATATATTAACCGGTTGTCTACTAAATCCACCAAATCAAATTTGAAGCTAATATTGATTCAAATAAAGAATGTTTTCATAAATAACACAAAATTGCACTGTGGGTTTGTGTGGGGGCGACTCAAAAAGTGAGCGGGTCACGCCCATTAGTCTATGTGTGTTAAGCGGCTGTCTATAAAAAGGCACCATATGGCATTTCAACCTAATATTGACTTTAATAAAGAAGTTTTTCTTACAAAAACACAAAAGTTGGTAGTGTGTTTGTATGGGTGTTACCCCAAAAAGTTATGTTAAGCGGCTGACCATAAAAAGGCATTTGCATTTCAACCTAATATTGACTTTAATAAAGAAGTTTTCATACAAAAAGTAATAAGTGGGCAGCATGTTTGTATGGAGGCTACCAAAAACAGTAGGTCGGTCCCACCCGTTAATGTGTATGTCAAGCATCCGTCCACTAGAACTTACCGTATAAATTATTAAGTTGATATTGACTACAATAAAAAGTTTTTCATACAAAAAGTCAAAAGTGGGCGGTGAGTTGATACTCTATTAAAATGCAATAAAGAGATGTGTATGTGCAAAATTTCAATTGGATAGCATAAAAGCTGGTCCCAAAAAAATGCGCAACAGCATACAGACAGACAGACGGACATGGCTACATCGACTCGTCGCGTCGAGCTGATCAAGAATATATATAATTTATGGGGTCTACGATGGCTCCTTTGATGCGTTACAAACTTCTAGACAAACTGATAATAGCTTTGCAGACTTTGTGTGAATGGTATAACAAGAAAATAAAAATTTTTCCGGATATGCGGCATTGAAAAGTGTGCCTATACGAGTCTAATAGTCGTAATATGGGCGTGGTGGGCGTCCAGGACACGGCATGGATAAATTTTATATATCAATGATAATTAAAAGTCCAAGTTTGAAGTATCTAGAGTTATATTTCCTTAGATCTGTTGTCTCACATATCCAGACCGACATAGCCAACTAGACTCTGCTTCCGATGCTGATCCAGAATATGTATACTTTATGGGGTCTACCATGCCTTCTTCTGCCTGTTATGTACATTGACATTATTATACACTTGTCCCTTTAAGTAAAAAATACGAACAGGACATTTGCATTTACCGATATTGTAAAACGGTTGAGATTAATTAAACTTGTAACAGTGTGACACGTATCGTGTTTAAACTACAGTTCTCTTAGTTTTATAATCCCTGAGAGCCAGATGGATGGACGGACAAACACTGCTAGATCGATTCGTCGGGTCGAGCTTATTACGACGAGTTCATTAGGAATAATTTTACATTATGTGAGTTTCCGATTTCTCCTTCGCTATGTGACATACCTTTTGAAATTTTAACAAACCCAATATATCCTAATTAGAAACAATTTGCCTTACTTTAAAAATAAAAAAAAAAATCATTATCAATGCAATATGTATTGGTCAATAGATCATCCGAGGAATCTTTTCGTTTTGTTGCTGAGTTCCAAAATCTAATTTAGATGGATAGGAAATTAAATTTAAAGCACTTATACGAGTATTAATCGCAATCTTTAGATTTAGTGTGACTTAAGCACTTTTGTGTTTTTCCAAAATAATAAATACATTAGATAGTCCTATTGCCTTGTGCAACATTGTGCTAAAATATCGAAACGAATGGAGCAATGAAATAGGAAAATCAGGCATTGGGATGGTGAAATATCTGAATGGAATGTGCATGCATTCGCGTAATTTATTTCGACAGCAACCAATGAACCAACAAATGGAAATTTTCGGTAGCAACAATACCAAAAAATATGCAATAAAAAAGTTTCCTTTTCAAATGAAGAAAATTCAATAACCATAAAATATCCAAAGGATGCAGAAAAGAAATAAAGAATCATTCACTGCACCGCAAACACGGATTCAAGCGCGAAGAAGGCGAGCAACATTTTGCACTCAGCGACAACCAATGTTCGTCCGTCTGTCCATCTGTCGGTCCAGGCTTCCACCTACCGCCAATTTACAACGATTTCCCCGTACTTTTGTCCATTTGTTCTTCATTTATTAGCCTTATAAGTGAGAGCAGTCCAGTGAGAGCAGAAGTGGAAGATGCACAACCGAGCATGGACAACGAATGTCCTTTGCACACCTCTTCATAGAGGTAGAGTAAAAATGGCTAAAAAAATTAAAGAGTTTAAGAGGGGCAGTGAAAAGGGGAGAGTGTTGCTCTATTCCTATTATTATTTATTTTTGCCTTCTTTTCAGTTGTGCAGCGCTTATTACTGTTGTTGTTGTTGTTGGTTTTGTCCATTTTGCGTCCAGAGCTGTACCATTATGTCCTTCGTACGTGCTATCCAAAGGTATAGAGTGGCAAAATATTGTGGATGTGAAGTAATGCATGAATCAGAGTGAGTAACACTCTACGATCAGAGATATACACAGAAACATATATACAGGACGCAGGACACACTCAAGTCACACGCAGTCCGAGTATTAGGACCAATTGGCCATTGCAGCTGTATTCATTTGAGTAGCTATCCTGTCCATGCTGCATACCAGACACAGACAGACCGATGGACCGACCATAGTTTACAACCCCACTCTAGACGACACGACGCGATGCAACAGCTGCGACAGCTACAGGCATTGAAGGAAGTTATCCTTACCTCGAACAATATGCTATCGGTTCCTTTGGAAATGTTTCTGGCAGCTTTTGCTTCATTAAATAAGCGTTCAGCATTTGGCGACTCTTCGACAACAAGTTTAACTCAATTGTTGGCGTTAAATTCATTCGCTTCAATCGAATCGAATCGAATCGAATCGCATGGCTTCGAATCGTTTCGATGCGGTTTCAGAATGCCAGAAAAAGGAACTGCAACTTTGCTGAAAGCAATATGTTGCTATTAAAGCGAAAGGCGATGAAGCAGCGTTTGTGTCCTGCCACTTGTGAATGTTTTCAGTTCGTCCTTTTGGTTATCTTCTGCTCTCTGAATCTCTTGCTCGCTATTCGATGAGAAGTGCTTTTATAAAATTTTTTTTCGGGAGTGAATGCAAATGGTAAATTATAGCATTAAAAATCATCTGGTAGCAAGTAACCGAACATATACACACAAATATTTATAATTTGTTTGGTATGCTTGCATATATGTACAAACGAGGACAAATTGTGCAAGGACACTATCTGCGCTGAATATCCGTTAATAAAAATTATTATGTGGCATCGAAGTATGAAGCTCTCAGTTTGTTTTATATATATTTGTATGGATGTATGCCAATAACGTGCTCGACAACCTTCGAGCGGCCCGAGGCCTTTGCAGCTGCATTGGTTGCAGCAGTGGCATCTGAGCAAGGCTAGCTTGCGTTTAACAATGGCCACTTTGAACTTTAGTATTGAGGCCGTGCCAAGTTGCCGAAAACACCGAAGGACATTGTTAAAATATCGATTTTGGTACATTGTTTCGCATATACTATTTGTATTGTACAAATTTTATACAAAGCCTCATAAATTTGAACAAACAAAAGAAACGACTGCTCCTAAAAATAGTATATTCTCTCTTTTTCTTTCCTTATAAAGCATTCAGGGTTCGAGAGTGACCGCGAAAGGACAACGAGGACGTATAGATAAACTCTACGATATTTGACTATTCCTTTTATTATGTTTAAATTTCGGGACATAATCTAAAGACTAAGGAATCCTGTTGATTACGCTGATCGGTCTTAATTTTGTGGGAGAATAAACAGTAGTTAGTCAAAGGTGCATCCGGTAAAGCTATTGTTTGAAAGAAATGACCAAAAAAAAAAAAAAAAAAATCTAATAAAATAGTTAAGACGTATGTATAGTCGATCTCGACACTAATAAAATTGTCTTAATAAAAACTTAAAGAAATATATCAATTAGCTAATTTCGCTCGGACGGTCAATTCGGAAACCAGATCAATCTACGAATGAAACGCTGAAGGAAACAGCAAACAACTGAAGTCATACAATTGTTTCTATGCTTAGCATTCTATGTGTTCTATGTTTTATTTTCCGTTAAAGGTGTCATATAGGTATATGACTTTGAATATTTTAGGTGACTATGATCATTTCAGACGAACGGACATGGATAGTAGAAGTCGTACCTTAAAGGGTTTCTACAGATGACATTTCTTTAAGGTTTCGCCCTTCTATGCCCCGATGACAACAGAAGTGTGCAGATAATGAAATAGTCACTCACATTTTTATACCCTGTACCCATAGGGTAAAAAGGGTATATTAAGTTTGTGCAAACGTATATTACAGTCAGAAGGCGCGACAGATCTTATAAGTATATACATTGTTGATCAGCATCGGAAGGCGAGTCGATATTGATATGTCCGTCCGACCGTCTGTTTGAACGAACATACGAGTATCTCGGAAACTATAAAAGATAGAAACTAAGTTTTGCTATTTAGACTCTTCACTTCCCTCTTCAGATAACTAACTTCCAAATAACTTCCAAAACTACTTTAAGGGGTGGACCCCATACAAATCTGGCCTCATTTTACAATTTTTTTGTTGTTGTAATTTTGGTTGGTTTCGTTGTTAATTACGCTAGAAATGGCAAATTTGATGTAACTCCTAATAAAGTCTAACGCACATCTTCGGACCGGACCACTATAAGGGGTAGCTCCCATACAAACTTGGATTCCATTTAAAAGTTTTTGTATGAACGTTGTTTGTTTTTCTTCTTAATTAAGCTAGAAATGCCAATCGCGTATCTTACATCAATCCTAAGAAAGTATTCCATATAGGCTCAACCCCATACAAACCTGTCCCCATTTTTTAAAGTTTGTCTGAACATTTTTTATTTTTTTTAACTAGCGAAGCCAGCGTACGTTGCTTTTATATTTTGGCACCACAAATTTTTCCAGTATCTAATTACAAAATCTCATCTATCTGCGTTGAAAGTTGCTAAGATACAACGATTTTGGTTGTTTTTTCTTATATTTTGGAGACGGTCCCTACTGAGTCGATATAGACATGTCCGTCTGTTTGAACGAAGAGATATTTGGAACCTTCAACTTCAGATAAAGTGTGTAAAATAAACGTACCAACCACACTATAAATAGTAACAATCATCAAGGTCAAGATTTTGTCTAAGACAAGGTTTGAAAATCCAGTATTTTAAATTTTTTTATTCTCTGATACTTTAAATCGCAATCCGTTGCCTGAGTGGAATCCATTTCTTGAATGGATAGTATTGTACAAAATTTTTTACGGTCGGGTCACTAGCCCAACGCAACCTGTTTTATCTCTTAGGAGTGACATATTGAATTTTATGTCAGAGGTTTTATTCTCTCCGCCCAATTAAATATTATCCTCTACTTTTACAGATTAATCTATAGCACTATAACACTGCTTCAATATACAATACATACAAAAAATCATCTAAGTGACCTAGTGTAGGTTACAGGACCTTACAGTAGGTTAAAATTTCGAAAAACCATAAAATTTTTAAGTTGTTGGAAAGAAACTATTTTTGGGCCACTTCATTCAATTATATAATCCAATAAGTTCGTAAATTTTGAACTTATTTTAAACTCAAAGGTTTGGGGAAAAAATAACACTTTTGAAATTATAATTTTTTGAAATGACAATAACTAGGGGTTTGAACGAAATAGTGTGAATGTGTTACATTTTTTATACCATTCACACATAGTGTGAAATGGTATTATCAGTTTGTCTCAAAGTTTGCAAAGCATTAAAGGAGGCATCGTAGACTCCATAAAATATAGTATAAATATTCCTGAACAGCTCGTCAAGACGAGTTGATCTAGACATGTCCGTCTGTCTGACTGATAGTTCCTACACATTTTTTTGGACTATTTTTTTTAGATATCTGGCTGAATGTCGGTATTTAATATCAGCTTGACATTCGCTACGGTGGTTTGTTATGAACGGCCGCTTCATAAACATAAACAAATGGGCGTCTCTCCCACTTTTGGAAGTAGCCCCATACAAACCCACCGCTCATTTTTATGCATGTATATGAAAATCTTCAGTTTAGTCAATTTAAGCTTGAAATTCAGTGTGGTGGCTTCTTATGGATAGTCGCTTCACACACATATAGTAATGGGCGTGCCCCCCATAGTTTTTGGGGGAGCCCCTATGTATACCCACGACCCACGTTTGTTTGAATGGTATTAAACTTAATAGTTAAACTTTTTCTTATTTTTCTTGCATTTGTTACACTTTGAGGACAATGTAATTCAAATTTTTGTTAAGCATGAAACTTTTCGGCGTAATATGTATTTTGAAAAATATTAACATTTTCAATTAGATGGCCCTTAGTTTATCAATATATCAATAAAATTTTCGATTATCTATTAATTTTCATTCTGGTCAATTACGTCTATAAACCAAATCGTCAGTATCTTTCTAAAATGACCCGCACTAAGTAGCTAGTATTCTGACTTATCTATTTTTTTTCGAAGCGCTTTACTATTTTCGATATTTCTTTAAAATCATTTACTCTATTCATCGCTGGGTTGACCGACATTTTATGAGAGTATTCCTAAATTACAATGCAGAGAATTAATTTTTATTGATACGTTCGTTTCCTTTTTTTCATAAACTTCCAAAAATTCATTGATCTCCTTAACGAAATTAGCACATCTCTTGTTTTCTTAAAAGTTTTCAGTTAAAGGAATGAAACTCAGTGTTGATCATTTTCTACTTGATATTAATTTGTCCAAATAAAAACTTTCCCTTGAAAATAATTTGACTCTCTTTTCACCCATTACAGCTAGAAATTTCCAAAACCCTATCTTAGTAAGCTATTCACCATGAAATATTGTCCCGAAATCAACTGTCTACCATTAATATTTTTGGCTATGCGTTGATGAATGAATCAGTCAGGTCAAACATTCTTAGGTATATTAAATAGATGTAGTTACACATTGTGTGACTTTTCGCCATAAATGTAAGCTCTGTTAAATAAATATAAACATATTACTAAATCTACATCTCTTAAATGCGTTCGAATATAACTGCCTAAAAGAATGCGCTGACATGACCGCTTAAGAACAACGTAACTAACGAAACTTGAAATTTCCCATTTGCGGCAAAACTTTGGCAAGTCCTGACAATCGTTTGTCGTTGTCGGTGTTAAACGCGATTTATTGTCATGAAAGTAGATCCGCTTAATGTAAACGACACGGCAGTATATTTTTGGTAAATACCTTTTAGCGAAACACACGAGAAATGCTCAAAATTAACTATTTACCACAGGCGAAATCTATAAATTTCAAAATAGCCATAAAACAAACATTCACCGAATCGTCTCACAGCCACCAAATCCATATTGGGTGGCACAGCCCATTGTCACGCTCTTTTGCTTGTTCAACATCGCTCATAGTCGTCTTTAGCCTCATCTTCATCTTTATCTCCAACATCATCATCATCATCATCATCATCTACACGCGCTTAACAATTCCCCCGACAAATCGAGAAAGCAACTCAATGAAAAATATGAGAAATCCAAACAAATAAACATTCCTTACGGAGGTAACCGCCGCCTCTGGTATACTCCGCTCCATGACAGGCTTCGGTGTAGTATCCAGCCGGTCGGTCTATCGTTTTGCACGATTTGTTGTGGCTCCCCATCCCTTAGTTGAAATACGGAAAATCGTTGAATCATCGAACGTCTTCGACATCAAGCAAAAGCCAAAGCCAAAGCCAAACATCTGCCACTACGTACCCCCATTCACAGGGCGCACAGGCACACAAG
This sequence comes from Leucophenga montana, assembly GCA_035044765.1. NCBI lineage: Eukaryota > Metazoa > Arthropoda > Insecta > Diptera > Drosophilidae > Leucophenga > Leucophenga montana. Next base: position 324,421 of record JAWNNQ010001476.1, on the reverse strand, counting down.
CCAAACAGATACATATTTATGTTTATACCCGCCCCGCTCTTGCCCATTTCATATTCTTGTCTACTCACCATCAATGTCGGTGGCTTCACAGCGCCAAACTTGCCCAAAGGCACCTTCGCCCAATATGTTGAAGAACTTCAATCGGTGCCTTGGGAATTCCCATCGATCGTATTTACCCTGGCTGCCGGCGGCACCCGGTCTGACGCCTGCCACAGTGCCCGGCATTCCTCCAGTACCGCCGACACCACCTCCTACTCCGCTACCGCCTCCTGCGATGACTCCTGCACTGTCAGGCTCGTTGCCGTTTGCGGCACTTGTTGATAGCTGTGATGTTGCCTGTGTGTTTTTGTTGTTACGATTCCAAAAGTCGTTGAGGTGTATCCGAATCGCAGTTGTCGATGTGTAGCCGTACGCGTCGGAATGGTTTTAGGTTGGTCCATGGGGGTGTTTGGAATGGTTTTGAATCGACGACAATTCGTGTTGGTGTTGGCGTCGATGATAGTTTATAGCATCGTTGTGTAAATTGACGGCATCGTCGATGTCGTTTTGTTGTTGTTACCGACCATGTTGAAGTTGTTGTTGTTATTGTTTGTGTCACATTCATTGAACGCCATTGTTCGGAAAAATAGAATTGAAAAATGTATTTTAGTTTATTACGTTTTTATTGTCAAAGGAAGTCTGCGTCTGAATAATGTGCGAAATATTTTGCTTTCATTTTTCTCTTGCTCGTTTATCCTTCACATGTACTGTGAAAAAGGGTATTAATGGTGTACCGAAAAGTTTGTCACAAAAGCGACAAAAACAAAAATTTTGGTAAAACTATATTCCCAGTCAGAGCTTCATTTATCTCTCTATACATATGTCTACCTCTATGTAAATTAGTCTCTTGGTTTAAGTTACAGTCAACAACTTTTATACTGTGTTGAAATTTGGCATCTAATAATATACATAGTATAAAAATTATTTTCAACTTGTAAGAAAAGCTTATTTATTTCTTAAGCAATGAGTTTTTGTGAATTATAAGTGCTATTAAGTTTTAATTGAAGTTTAATACAGGGTGTCTCAAAAGAAAGATCACATTTACAAATTCGACAAAAAAAGTAAGTAGTTTATTGAAAAAATGTTTATTACATATTAAAATACTCAGTTTGGGAATTTATTTCTTAAAAATGATATTGTCCAAATGTAAACCGTTGCGTTCACGGCATTCATTTAATCGAGCACTAAAATTTCCTATGACGGCTCGTCAGGTATTCTCCGTGATGGCTGCAACAGATTTGGCGTAACCCCACAGGAAAAAGTCCATAGGGGACTTCGTGGAGGCCAATTTATGTCACCTCTCCTGGAAATTTGCCAGGAAACAATTCATGAATGAAACACGTAAACTCCCAAAAGCTAGGCTACCGATTGACATACCCCCCGCGCCCCTCGGAATAGTTGCATTCACACAATCAGTAAATCAAATGTGAACTTTCTTTTGAGACACCCCGTACTATTAATTAAATTAATTAAATTAATAATAAAGTTATAAGCCAAAATATATGACTACTTCTAATCCCTACAGCACTATTTAACAATATTCACGGTACGACGAAGTTTATGAATGTGTATTCATGTTCATTTAGCATTGGCTTATATTGGACCCCTACAGTGTTAGACCCTATAGTAATGATAGTTCGGACATTGGTTTGTTGTTTCAAATCTATAAATAGTATACCTACTCAAATGTACAATTCAGGTACCGGATTTTGTTTTGTCAACTCTATCTATTGACTATTAAGTTATATGTTTCATTTTTCTTTTAATAAATTGCTACGTGTGTAGGGTATGAGAGCTTCGTTTTTAATTTATTTAACTTTGCTTCTTTTGTTCAGTCACCATTCAGCTTAAGTTTCTTTCTATTTTCTGCACTTGGGCATTTCTTTACGGCATTTATTTATTTACGGATGCACATATCCTTTTCACTTTTCATCCTCTCCCCCTCTTTTTCAACGACATCGTTTTACGTGTGCAGTCGAAGTCATTTAATTAACTGTTTCTGAAAGGTGTTGAACTAAATTAGACATAAAAACCAACAAAAATACTAGCAGTTTTATACGAATGCATAAAGAAAGTGAAAGACTTTGAAATATTTCTATTAGTGTCATCAGCAAGGATATTTGCATATTTGTGTAAATGCAGAAAGTGTCAAAGCCAATTTAAATAGTTTAGATATGATGTAAAATGCGAGGAAATTACGCTGCTGCAGCGCTATGAAAAATATTTGAAGTTGCGAGTAACTGAAGGACTAAAGCACGAAGTATCTCGCCACAGCAATTCATTTTGCTTTCATTTTTCAATGAAAGGCACTTGCGAGTATACGCGAAGGTCCTTCTTGTTGTACTGCCGTCGCCCCCACGCAAAAAAGCTAAAGTGGCAGCGCGGATGTTAGCCGACATCGTAGCAGTCAACTGAGAATTTGAGCATCAGAACCGCTTTAACTTGTCAATACTCCGGCTGTCTTTCTCTTTCTATTTATCCAGCTGTCAGGAGAGACAGCTGCTCTGAGGTTTGATGCTTTTGAATCTGTTTCTGATGCTGATCCTGATGCCATTGAAAGGTGGATATTCAAATCTGTGCGCTCGAGTCGATTAGCCCGCTCCTGTCATTTGGATGGCTCTATAGCTCAATGTTTGAATGCTCCAAAGGGGTTTTGTGAAGCTCGTTGACACCATACTGACAGCAGCAGTGGCATCAGCTTCAGCAGCTTTTGATGGAGATGGAGTGCACTTACATAATATATCTGCCACTCATCACTATGCTAGCACATAAAAAATCACATGAATTCAAAATCGAATTTTTATTCATTTGTGGCTACAGCGAACATTCTCGTCCTATCTGACTCTATTTCGGTATGTCTGTACCACAGTCCGGACGTTATTGTTAATAATTCATGTTGAAATGCGCTGATTCTCAACAAGGATTCAAGTTGATGCAATCATTCTATGTATAAATATACTCACACACGCAAATTCATGCAAATTTACAATCAAATTTTATATGCAAAAGTTCATAAAGAGCATTTGAATTTAAAGGATATTTTAACCTCTGTAGCCGATTAGCAACATTTCAGTTCGCTAAAAAAAGATTGGTAGCAATTGGATCGATTTGAATTTCGCATTGATATGAAATTTAAAATGCCAGAACGAAACGAAAAAAAATTCGAATGCCTTTCGCTTCCATATAAATTTAATTATCATGTGTCAGATTTTGTTGAATTGGATGGCAGATAATTTATTGCTTGTGAAATAAAAAAAGGTATTTTTTATATGAGGGTATTAAGGCATTTAAAATAATTTTGAATGAACTTAAACAACTGACAGTCAAACTAAAATCAATGTTGGGCAGCATCCGAATGCTTCAAATTTTATATAAGGGTGGTAGTTAAGGTAACATGTGAATATTTTTATAAATAATATTTTTTTGACCAAGTTTTTTTCTGGAACAAGTTGCTTGAATGTATGAGTCTAAGACCCACATACTCATGTAGTCACATATCGTAATGACTGATATTGTTTCAAATTTATGAATAATTCAAGTAGCTAACATGACAACCTTATAGAACTTTTTTAAACAAGAAGGAATTACTGAAGCAAAAAAAAAACACAACTACAACAACAAATGGGGTTAATAAGGGTCGCCCGAAAACGGAAAACTAATTCCGATTCTTTATTCGCAGACCCTATATAAAAATATATGTCTACTTCTAATCCCTACATTACTATTTAACAATATTCACGGTACGACAAAATTTATGTTTATGAATGTGTATTCATGTTCATTTAACATTGGCTTATATTGGACACCTACAGTGTTAGACCCTATAGTAATAAGAGTTCGGACATTGGTTTGTTGTTTCAAATCTATAAATATATACCTTCTCAAATGTACAATTCAGGTACCGGATATTGTTTTGTCAACTCTATATAAATTATAAATTAACATCAAATGAAAATCCACCAAATCCACCGTGCCAAAGAATATATAGATAAACATTCATACATTCATATATAAGTACATACTTACACTCAAAAAACGTAACCTTCCTTAGAACAATTGGTTAAAAAAATGAAGATAATTTTTTTGGAATATTGACATTGAAATTCTTAGGTCAGGTGGTGTTAGACGCCACTTAAAGTATACACTTGTACATTCTTGATCAGCTCTACAAGATGCGCTAATCTAACCATATTCGTCTGTCTGTCATTCTTAGACTTTGTGAAAATAGGTAATCAGACTATCTGGGGCTGTCATTAGTTCCGAGTCTTTAATTTTTCATGCCACGCATACTTTTGGAGGTGACCCCGATAAAAACTCAACACAGGCTTAGATATCTGTATGGAAAACTAAGTCAAGTACCCAAATATAACAAGAAATAATGCTGCTATCGTATGTTCACGGCTTGGAAAAACTCTTCCGCATTTCATACTCCAAACCATGCCACCAGTGGCAACATCTATTTTTAGAATTTACACATTTAAATTCTTTGTGACGGCTTCGTTCGGCTCATTCAGTGACTGCGGAAGCTGGATGTTGTCGCTACTGTCCGTTCGTAATGTTATTTTATTTTTTCCTTAAACACTGGAAAAAACATTTCAGCATGTTTAATCGTTGGGAAGAAAGTTATTGTTTTATAGAAAACCTTGAACGTAACTTATCAATAGCAAAATGTATGATATGTACTAAGTGCTAACTGCAAAAAAATACAATATTTGCAAATATTTTAGTATATCTCATAAACAGATTGACGCACTTTTTTTAAAGTAAACAGAAATACATAAATTCTTTTTAGACATAAAGAAAGAATTCGGTAAGAAAGAAAATAAAAAAGTTACCAATGCAAAAGGTACCAAAGCATACGAAATTTTCAGAAATAAAAGCAATTAAAATCGCCTTACGTTTTTGCTTTGCATAGGCAAAACTATGCCGTCCGTTTTCAGACGATACATACAATTTTCTTAAGTGTTCACATGAGTTCAAAGCTCACACATGAGTTCAAAACTCACTGAATTCTTGACTCCTATAAGTGAGATAAATATAAACAGTGATCTGCAGTACATTTTTAAGCGAACAATACCTTCAAAATATTTTTTTTCTTAAGTTATCAACTTGAAAGTAAGTACAGAGGCTATGTATATCAAAAGCGGACCACTATGTTCACCATAAGTAGTAGCTAACATACAATTATACACCAACTTCGTATGGATATTTTACGTACAGTGAAATGGTATTATCAGTTTGTCAGAAAGATTGTAAGGTACTAAAATATATACTAATAGGTGTGTGCCGCCCACTTTTTGGGGTAGCTCCTGTACAAACCCACCACCGACATCGGTGTTTTACAATACTGGATCTAGAGCTTTGGTTGAATCGAAGTTAACGATTTTTCTTGTTTTTTATTTCTTGGGTAATCAATTTCAAACTTGAACTGAATGACTCACACCATACATATCCAACGTCCACATTTCGGGTGAAAATAAAACTTTTGTATTTCTTAATTTTTATGTTTTAAACATGGAATAAAGGCTTTAAATCATCATTAAAAGAATTATTAGCCAATCTTTGGGTGCGTTTGAAGTGTATTAATGCTTCGATTCTACCGAAGTCTTGTCTTATATTGTTCTTATTAAATATTGAATTCCTTCTTTATCATTGAAGCGCAAGCACCTCTAGCAAGGAGAACAGATTTTTTGTTCAACGAGTAATTTATCGTATATGGGTATTAAGCTATGATTATTACATAAAGTCATCAAGCGCTTTTCACGAAATTAGCAAATGCGTCAACTTCAATTTGCGATACCGTCTTTCACTGCCTCAAGTCTTCTCAAATTCATTAAAGCTTAATTTACCAACGATTCCGGATACGATGGATCGGAAGGAATACACATATAAACATACGTAAACATGATGTGTGTATTTAGAAGCATATTTATGCATGAATATGTTGGCATAAGCTGGGTATATGTGAGAGCGAGTGTTTTTAGAAAATGCGCGCAAATTTTTGACAAATTACACGTCACTCTAAATAGATAGAAAATTATCGCTCATCCGCACGAAGAAACAAAAGACGTCGTCGTCCTCGTCAACAGTGAATGAAGGAAAGGAACGGAAAGGGAAGAGAAACTGTAAAGTGAAAGCACTGTACTCCTGTGCAAAGGACGATGACTGCGTTGCCGCTTGCGATGTACTCGTCAGGGCGGGATTGGGACTTCGACTGATGAATTCGTGATGCAGCAAAGTCGCTTGGAATTTAAGCTGATGCTGTGCTGTGTATGAAATTCCCTAACGTCATGCCATGAACAAATCACTCACTTTGTGACGCATTCCAAGCTCAGCACAGCTACTGCTCTGGTTTCAGACACCTTGCCAGGACTGGGTTTCCTTCCTCGCTCCACTTTTCATCGTTTTAATGAAACTTTAGAATGACAAGAGAAAGAGATTCGTTGGGAAGCCTTATTTGTTTGCATAAGGCCTGCCAACACGTTAATGTTTGCAGCGGTTCTCACTATGCGAGAGTGAAGTGAAAACTTTAAACTTAGTTTAATAAAAAATCGTTTCAAAACTGCGCAAATCTATTAGGGTATTCACACATATTCGATTGACAGCTTAGTTCATGAGAAAACCGTAGTTTAATAACTTAAAACTAATAATTTTTAAGGATAAAACAATAATAAGAGCGGGTTCACAGTGTTCTCTAATTACTTTTAATTTTTAATCTTTAATCGACTAGTTTTGAATACCCTATATACATGTATATGTAAATCATCTTTGAATTAAGCATAGTTTTAAAATTTCAAACTTTAGGAATGGGTGAAATAAATAAAATAAAATAAAATAAATAAACAAAAATAAAATAGTTCTACCATTTCTGTAGTCTCCTAATTAATATGTTGATATGTCAACCACAAAACGTTCTACCCCACAGTTTGAGAAAATGTATATTAAAACATCTCTATCCACCCTCGCAATTTGTTCCTGTCGACGCGGTGAGCTAGTCAGTATGTCTGAACAGTGTATGTGTGTGCGTGAGTACTTTTCTTCATAGAAACGTTTATTTGTTAGTTTTCGTCAAGATGCTGACTGCTGTTATTTTGACAGAAACAAGAAGTTTCTGATATCCGTCAAAATGGAGAAGCCGCTGCTCTCATTTAGTTTAGTTTCATCGGCTCAAATTGTTTAAAGCGATTCAAATACACGATTAAGGAATGAAAGCAAGTATAAATCGTCGCACAGTTTAGAAAAAAGTAAATCATTTGAAAGTGTTCGATATTAAACTGCATGCTACTCACCAGTTGTTGATCGCGTTCCCAGGGAACATAACGATTACCATATGCCATGGGACCACTCCACTGTTGCATAACCATCGAATTGCGACTGTCGTCGGTTAGCGTGCTGCTCAGATTACTTTGGTTTGACTTCTTGGCCAACTCCTCCTTCGATTTATTCTTTAGATTTTTGCTGATGGCACACAATCGTTTGCGATAAAGAATACCAACGACAACGGCACCAGCTGCAAATAGACCACAGACACCAATCAGCACCGGTATGAGCGCGGACCGAACCGAAAAGGTTGCACCGGGGTTTTGGGATTGATTTCCGGAATCACCGTTTCGTGAGTGGTCCAACTCATTGGCATGTGTTTCGCTCCCGTTGCCGATGCTGGAATTTTTACTGATCGGCGTCAACCTCGTGCGACTCTTTGTAGTTGTTGTCATCGAAGGATTGATTGGTGGTGCGCCAGATGATGTCGCAGGCATTGCAGATGTCCCCGATGATTGAACACCCAATTCTACGCTATCTGCATCACTCTGCACTGCAGTTGGAAAGTGTTGAATGGGATTGGGATAAAAATTGCCCAATGGCGGAAAACTACCACCGCCATTAAAATTGCCAAAGCCCGGCGGCAAATTGACCGAGGGCCGTCGATTCGGCAGTTGGTTCCGTATAGACTGCACGCCAGGCAGTTTATCAAAAGCGGGTAGAAACTGTGATATGTTTTGTACCACATTCGATATGGAGGGTGGCTGCCGTGCACCGAAATGGTTCCCGAATTTATTATTCTCATTTTGACCGAGTATGTTGATAAAAACCTCGTTCTTGGCGGTGTACTGTCCGTCAGAGACCGTGATATAGATGAGAAAGTTCTCGCCGGCCTGCAATGATAAAAATGTGTTGTTAAAATGGCCAAGTATAATATAAAATGCTGTTTTTTATCATTCAGACTGATACTGATAGCATTTAGTAGTCCACATCATCATCTTTGTCGCCGCACTGGTCGTAACCTATCTACATATAAAGGGCCCGTCTTTAGGGTGGCCAAGATCCTGCATTGCACGAAAGCTTCAGCTTAAATATGTTACGTGAGAAAATTATGCTCCCATTTGTCCACGTGGTGGAAATAATGTCGAATCATGAAAATAAGAATGTACAATCAAACAAAAATCTGAACATTGAACACGACGTTTATGGTGAAATGATGGACGAAGAAATTCTAAAACTATCAGCTTGCGAAGTAGCAACTTTGTTGATTAAAATTGACCCAAAAAAAGATACGCTGAAGATGAAAAAATAAAATCTTTAAACTCTTTTTATGTTTTTAAACATTGTTACGGTGAATCTTTCCGCAGTCAACACTTAGTTTACATCGTTTTGAAATATGTACTGGGTATTGTGTTTTTTCTGCAGATTTTTTGGAAATAAAAAGGATTTTAAACTTGCCTGGGAGGAAAATAATAAATGGAGACTTTTAGCAGAAACAGTAAAAAATCATGAATATAGCATCTCCCTAATGAAGTGTTAAAAATGTATTCAGGTCGAACTATAGATAAACACGAACAAAGAATAATTTAAGAAGAGAGTAATAGGTGGCAAATTGTTCGTTTTCGATTTATGAACATTGCACTGTATCTTTTAAACCACCTCTTACAAATTCTCTTTAAAAAATCAAAGCGAGTGTTAATGCAGTTAGATGTAATGTTGAAAATCATGATGCTTCGATCATTTTATCTGAAATAAATGGACATAAAAAACTTATTGCCGTCGAAGATAATGCTGTTTTTCTAAACTAAAGTTAATTCAAGACTTATCCTGGATCAATAATCTTTGTCATTTTGTCAATAATAATGATAGAAAAAAAGTTTTAATTTCTAATTTTTATGGTATTCTTAAAACTAATGTTGGTGTTATACTTATAAATAAACTAATTAAACTTTTATATATATTCCCAGTCATATTCACTCTGTTTTTTCAGTGTCAAAATTAGTTAGTACTCGGCCCCAATAAAATCCGATCCTGTATCCATCAAATTCATCCTACTGCGCAAGCAGAAATATTTACACAGTATTGTATATTTTTCGTAATATATTTGCTTTCGCAATACTATTTTCCTGCCATTTTTCCCGATCTTTTTTTTTTATTCTTTTCGTTCACTTTGTCTATGCTTCAACATGCAAATAAACTGCTCAGTTGCATAACATGCCAGAATTTTTCAAACAAATTTGACTAACAAATTATAGCTCTTTGCCCCGTTTATTCGTCCGTTGGCCGATTTGTCTATATAGGTAGCTTTCCATCTGCCCTGTCTGCTACTCACTTCGTCCATCTGACATAGATGCAGGAATATTTACTTGTATGTATTACGATACAAGCAACCAGAAGTCCGCCTCAACTATGTATTTTGTACTCCACGAGTATAGGTAAATGTGTTCCGTCCCGTGACTTGGCTGACGTATGTATTCAACTATTTTCAATAGCCATCGCAGCCATACACTTATAAAAAAGGAAATAAAAACAAGTAACAGTGCTGCGCTGAGGAGTGGATGTATTAATATTATCCATAGGTAAATTTTTTTTTGCGTTTTACCACCAATAAACTTAATAGTACGAGTATAGCAATAAAACGCAAGCATAGTGCATGGTACATCTAATCCATGCAATGAATTTAAATGAAACAGAACATTTTGTCAAAATAAACGTGTTCTGTAACATGACACGTGGATACTACTTAAAAACACATTGTCCAAATACAAGGAATGTGTATTGGGTCAAGAAAAAAACCAAAATGTTGTGTGTAAGAAGTTGTTCTAAGAACATTGCCTATCCATGCCCAATTGCGACGACATATCTTTAGCTCGACAGTTTGGCAATTTGAGAGTATTAGCAGATCGTTCATAGACATTACATTGGGAAAAATTAAAACATATCGAATCAGATATATTCAAAACATATGTTTTTAATAAGTTGTACGAATTTTCCACATTCAAAAATTTAAACACGTTGTCTACGCAGATTGACAATTATGAATGGACAAAAACATAATATTTAGTGACCAATCAGTACATATCAGAATATGTTCACTAGAAGGTATAGTTGTCATACACTTTAAAATAAATTATAATAATTGGAAATGTTTTAATTGAAGCAGACATACATGTTACATGTTAACGTATTAATTTTAACCAGAAGTAGCTAGTGTACTACCTCTGTTGCATTAAATACTCGTTAACTTTAACCAATAAGCTTTTCCATGTTTACAAAGTAAGCTTTGCCCTTTTTTGTACACGATTCCACGATTCCATCTTGCCAGTGTTAGTAAAAATATAGCGTTCCTTTCATCACCAAGTAAAATAGAACATTAATACATCTAAAACGATATTTTAAAAACATACTAGTTCCTATACTCGTTGTTGTTCACTTTTTTGCCACATATTTTGTTGCACATTTTTACAATTGTTTTTTACGTTAACATGTTAATTAGGGTGACAAGACGAAGTACTTGGTGACCACTCGCAGACCATCAGCGCGTCTTGGACGATCTGTGAGTATGACAAATTTCAACTTCAATGTTGTAGAAAACTTTGTCTACCTCGAAACAGAGATAAGTAGCCACGGCAATGTCAGCCTGGAGATAAGACGAAGAATCACGCTTGTTAACCGCTGTTACTTTGGGCTCAGCAAGCAAATTAGAAGTAGAGCGCTCTCTCCAACTACGAAGTTAAAAATCTATAAGACAATGATTATTCCGGTCCTGCTGTATGGTGCAGAAGCATAGACCCTGACATCAACAGATGCAGCGTCTTTGGGAGTAATCGAGAGAAAGATTCTTCGTAAGATTTTTGATCCCCTTAGAGTTGGCAACGAGTTTAGGACCTGTTTGAACACCGAAGCTCCAGCACTAAATGTTTATGACGGAAACAGGAATTTAATTTTTGGACGGCGTCAGAGAGGACTTCCGAGCTTACGTTGGCAAGATCAGGTCTATGAAGACCTAAAGATGCTTCGGATTGTCAGCGACTGGCACCGGGGCACACTAAACTTCACCGAATGGAGCGCTTTAATACGTGAGGCCTTGACCGATTGACGGTTGTAGGGCCACCTAAGTTTGTAAGTAAGACGTCTTCATGTTCTGTCTTTTCTTCACTTGTCCCTGAGTCCCAGTTTATATAAAAAAAAAAAAATATGAAAAAATGTTCCGTTGTTCGACAAAATTACACTTTTCCCGGGATAAATTACCAATTTAAAAAAAAAAATTTTAAAAAATTGAGCACAAATATTCAACAAATGTCAAGGCTATATCTTATATCGTATTTGTAATGGAAATCTATCAACTATGGTATAATACCATATCCGATAGATTGCGAAAGTGTGCCAGGAGAATTATTGCTTCTGATTGGTTCGTAATGAGCGCGGGAGAATAAGAAAAATATTTCATTCACTAACCTTGGTTGCCAAGGACTCGTGAATCGAAAGTCCTGAACTGGTTCCATATTGCGGGGGGAATGAACATGATCATTAACCCAAAATTTAAAAGGAATCTAAAGGAAGAATAGCTAATCCTATCATTCAATTTAACAATTACTGTAAAATTTACTTATTATCTCAGGAGAGATTGCAAATAAATTCATATTTAAAATAAAAAAAAATAAAAAAAATTAACTATTTCAAAAAAAATCCCATTTGTAATAAAGTACATTTGAATTTTAGGTGGAACTAGTTTCATTTTGACAAGATTTTTTAAGTGTATTTCCATTGCCAGTCGTCCTCTTCACGACTTATATACAAGTAAGCGAAATAAAACTTATGAAATTGCATGCATTTGCATATGTCTTCAAATTCAGATTCAAATAACCTCTCCATATTTACAATCGTTGCACAAAGACGAATGGAAACCTCCACTTGCTCCATGTACTTACCCTTCCGACAAGACTCTCGTTAAGGTAGACAACTCCGCTGACCGGATCTATGCGAAATGGTAGCTTATCTGCGGGAGCACCGGCGCGCGGAATAAAGCGCGGTTCTAGACCAAACTCCAGCTCATCGCCGTCGGGATCCTCGGCGCGGACGCGTTCGATTATCTGATTGACCTGTTCCGATTCTGAGATGCGCCAGTTGCGCTCACGTACATAGAGAACCGGTGGCGCATTCTGATCCTGTGCATTGGCTGCAAAGTAAAGAATGGAACAGAGACATAAAAGAAAGGTTGGAAAGGTTTAGTAAAAATAAATATAATATAAAAAAACCAAAAAACTCAATTTCCTGCAACAAATTAAGCCTGAATAATACATTTCGGTCAGAAGCTGTGCCAGAATATGAGAAATGAACTAATTAAACCGATTTCGAGGTGAGCTCGCAGGTTGTGCTTCATGCTCATGCTCTTGCTTTTGATCTAACCATCTCCACTTGGGCTGACTCTAAGTGCCGCTTAATCTGAATGTGAACAATAAATTTTGCTGGCAAATGGTTAAAAAGGGAATTATGTAGAAAAAATGAAGCTAATTTGTGCCGTCAGTCGTTGGCAAAGTGAATTAACGAGAGAACGAGCTAAAGCGAAACCCTTCCATTTTGTTCCACATCCTTTGGCACGAGCGCATTGCCGTAGGAACAAAAATACCGAGCGACAGGATGAGAGGTCGCCTGCCTAATCCAACCGTCAAGTTTCACTTTAGCCTACTCCTTCGCCTTGATTTATGCACTTCCATTCATTTTGCCCTTATTTTGTTTTCTGTGTGTTTACATAACCTCAACTTACCTTACGATATGTATTGTTCAGATACAGAAATACACACACTCCCACGACTACACATACTCGCAGTTCAACTTAGAAAATTGTTCTCATATAAAGTATATGGTAATTCAACAGACAAATATAAAGACGGGCGGACATTTACCACACACACACATACAAGGTGTATAGCGAAAACAATGGAAAAAAATTTTCATTTTACGGCAACGGCGGAATGAATCCCTGGGCCCCGGTCCCGGCTGCTATTTTGGATATTTTTGCAGTATAAAGAGCAAGACAAAAGTAATCGAGTCAAAAAGGCCAATGGTGAACAATACTTAAACTATTTTTCCTGATATTTTTGTTGTTCTGGTTTCTGTGCACAATTTAATTGTATTACACTTTAATCAGACAAAGATTCGAATAAGCACCATGTGTGTTAACATTAAACAAAATTAGTTTTTTAATTTCAGTTTTGAGATTAAAAAATAACAAATTGAACACAATAATGATAACTATATACTTGTTTGAAGAGTATCTTCGTGTCTGACTGCGGTTTTAAATGAGCTCATTATAAATTTCGAAACCCTTCAGATCTTCAGTGTTAGTGGTTGTCATTAACGAATATGTACTAGTTGAATCGAGTAGCCTGGTGTTACTGCACTCAACCCAATTAATACGAAGAAATTTTCACCGAAAGCAATGTTCTTTTGATGTGAGTCCCAAAAATATAAAACTAAAACTCGTATACAGCTTTGATATGTGTATGTGTGTTTTTTTGTTCATTTTGATAACATAAAGCCAATTGAAATTCTTAGTTTATATATGTGTATAGCCTTGATATTCAGTATCAGTGCGATAAGATGAATCGATCTAATCATGCCCGTCTGTCTGCCTTTCTGTGCGTTAGTCCTTCTCCTTTTCTCTCAATTTTTGAAATACTGGTTTCAAAGTTGGTATAGAGACGTTTTTTAACCAGAAAAAACTCAAGTTCAAAAATGAACGGGATTTAACCAAGAAGGTATAGCTCCCATACAAATACTCTTTCTATTTAATTTGTTGTTGTACTCGTAATAGTTGTTTTGAAATTGTTCAACTAAATACACTGGGTAAGTCCAAATATTAATTGCAGATATTTTATAAACTTAATAATTACACCGAAAAATATACGAGGACGACTAGCGTTCATGCACCGCTCAATCCAACATTTTTTAAATTTTTAATATGAGATTCGTTTTAATTACTTTATGCGCAAAAAAATATCAAAAATACAACATTTGTGCCAAATACATAAATTTTCATATATTAAAATTTGTTAAATCTAGGTATCCCTTCAAAAATTTAAAAAACTGAAGTAGACACAAGCGTTCCGACCAACACAGTAAAATGAAGAGTATTAAATGAATTTCTAATAATTTAAGTTCATCATCGGTTCCATCGAAGTCAACGATTTTTCTTGTTTTTATTTTTATTGCTTAAGTTATATTCTATTAAATCCATTTAAATATCCGAAATAAGTCCAGCTGCTGTCACTTAATACATTGCTTCTCTATACATAAAACGATTCCTAAAAATTAAACCTCAAAGAAATAAAGTAAAAACAAAATCAAGAAAAAACGTTAACATCGGTTGAACCAAAGCTCTAATACCATTCACACGAAAGTTCAAATCGTATTGTAAAACATATGCGTGGGCTTGTATGGGGATACCACAAATAGTGGGCGTTGCATATTAATATAAAAACACTATAGACTTGGGACCAAATACCTTAAATACCAGCTTTCAGCCAGATATATTAAAAATTAGTCCAAAAAAACAATAAGAATGCAGCAGTCGAGTATTCAAAACTAGAAAATATTCTTGACCCTTGCTTATGTAGATCTGTGCAAACTTTAAAAGTTTTAATCACAAAAAAATTTAAAAGGAAAAGAAACTTTTTTCCGGCTATGCGGCCTGGAAAAGTGTTATGGCCGTATTGCGGGCGTTGTGGGCGTGGCATTCACAAGATATGTTCATTCATACATACAATCGGACGGACGGGTAGCCGGACGGATGGCGTTTTTAAGCTTACTAACAACAAAAACCACAAAAAAATACGTACAAAAATAAAAAATGAGGGCATATTTGAATGAGGAAGCGTGTAAATAGTCCAATTTAATTGTAACCTTCATGGTTTCGGAGTTCACATAGACGGTCAGACGGCCACTCGACTCGATTTTTCATGCTGATCAAGAACATATACTCGTACTTTTTGCGGTTAATCCTATTTATACTGGATATAAAGCATTTTAGTACAAAAATCTAGTAGTGGGACGTGTTTGCTAGTTTCATTTATTCACACTCAAAACCAGATAGTTAAACGGTCGGACGAACAGGACATGGTTTAAACTACCTGTGTTGAGCTTATCAAGAATAAACATACTATGGTGTTGCGACTCCTTCACACATTGTGAGAAATGGTATGTGTATATATACTTACATATGTACATTGTACTACGTTTGTTTACTTGCCAACGCACGCACCGGTCTTCTACAAATTTTGACAAAAAAATTTCGGATGGCAACAGATTTTCCAACCAATCGCTAATCAAAATATTTTTGATTGCTTGAATTTTTCGCAGTCAATTAGTTATTCGCAGCGGTATCGAATTATTTCGAATGATTAAATGATCAATCACATCGAAAACATTGAACATTGAGTCATAAACAGAGTGCGATTGAGCAAGAAATCGGTTTCAATCAGTCAGTGAGTTAGTCATGCAGGGCTTCACTACACACACAAAGAGAGACAGGCAAATGGGCAGACGGACATGTCTTAACCTTCCGCCTCGTCGAACTAACCAAGAATATATATACTGTGGGGTCTATAGCGCCTTCTTCACACATAGTGTGAAATGTTATTACCAGTTTGTCAGAAACTTTATAACGCACTAAAAGGGACATCGTGGACCTATAAAATATACATTCTTGCTGAACACGACGAGACGATCTATACATGACCGTCTGTAGTTATTGCGTATTTTTTTGTTCTATTAACTTTTGGAATATCTACTACAGTATATACCACGCCCTGTTTTAGGTGAAAACACAATATAAATCTATCGCACACTTTCAAGTTTTTGTACAAAATTAATTTTTATTATGGTTAATAAAAACTTGATATATGATATGGTAGTTACTTATGCTCAAACGCTTCATATATAAATATTTATTTCAAAAAATTCTACGGATAACTCCCAAACAAAAGTACCATCTACTATTAGGTTTTCACGGAATAAAGTTTTTTTCTATTGTTTTTTTTTATGTTTGTTCGAGCCTACCACTTAAAGTGAGCGTGACACGCCCCTAGATAATTATGCGAAGCGTCCGTCTATAAGAAGCCACCATGTCAAATGTCAAGTTGATTTTGCCTGAAATGGTAAAGTTTTTCATGAAAATTCACACAAATGGGTGGTGATTTTGTATGGGGGCTACCCATAAAACGGAGAAATCGCATCTATTTCTCTATATGTTAGGCGTTCGTCCATAAGAAGCCAACATATTAAATTTTAAGCTGATATTTACTCTAATAAGAAAGTCTTAATTCAGTCTACCCTTAAAAGTGGGCATTTATGTGAAGCGTGCGTACAGAAGAATACATCATGTTAAATTTCACGACGACTGCATTAATAACGTTTTTCATACAAAAAGGCAAAAAAGGCTACCCGATAAAAAGAAGGTATCACACCTATTGATATATATGTAAAGAGCTCTTTCATAAGAAGCCACCATGTGAATTTTTAGGGTGATATTGACTGCTATAACAAAACTTTTCATACACAAAAAGTCAAAAGTTGTTGTTGTTGTTGTAGCAGCTCCTTCTTCTTGTGAGCTGTATCAGAAAATCATATGTATACAATTCATTATATATAAAACAAATGTAATAGTGCAAGCAATGTTTGTGAAAGAGAAAGAAAAACCGAAATGCAAACCTCAGGTGTCAAGGTCTAGGAAACAGGCAACATCCGCTGGTCGTAACCAGAGGTCTAAAGGGCTCAATTGTGTTGGATGGGACGGGCAACTGGACAGGTGCGAAGTGTCATGCGGTGATTGACCGCAATCAGGGCAGCAATTTGTATTACTTATCCCAATTCTTTCCCTGTAGCACTCGAGCATAACGCTCCATCCGGGTCTTAACTGTGCAAGTTTATTCCTGGTGCTACGAGGGAGATGTTTTTCGCTCTCATGAATAGGTGGAGGTCTTCCACCTAATATTATGTAAAAAGTGGCTGTATCAGGTAAAAGTCAAAAGTGGTGGTGGGTGGTTTGTATGGAGGCTAGCCCAAAAATTGGGCGTTTCATGACAATGTGGATATTCTATTTAACTACAATTAAGTCTAGGTGCCAATTTACAACTGGATATCTTAAAAATTGGTCCATAAAATATCCATAACAACATCCAGAAAGACGGACAGGCAGACAGACGGACGGACATAGCTAAATCGACTCGTATTATTATTACAAATTTTCAGACAAACTGATAATAACTTTTCACACCATATGTGAATGGTATACAAATTGCAATGCCCTAACCCAGACGCCGGACTCGGATCCACTATAATACAAAGCTGTCCAGCGCAGTTCCTTAGCGAGGTGGATCATGTGCAAATAATATAGCACAATAATATACGACAATTTGCAAAACTTGACTTGTTGATGGTACGAGTACTTTAATTTATCATGTCTCATATAATAGCCAGTAAATCAATCAGGGAATAAAGTCTAATATGTACGTATATAAATACGAGTATATCTCATAGAGAATAGATGTCAGCACCTGCAAGTGGTATTCTTCTAAAAAAAGGTTCAGTTTAACAAAAGTAAATGTTGTTCCCTTTATTGATTCGAACTAAGATGCAAATTAACCCACACTTAAAAATTTTAAGAAACAATGAACAATGTATCTCAGAATTTTATCGATTGTATAGAAATACAATATAAAAAAAAAATCTCCGGTCATTAATTTACTCTGTTCCTACTTGAAAGTGGCTAATTGCCGTACTTTCCTTCCTTTATAACGATTGAAATTGATGACCAGTAATGATGCACTTTATTTGGAAAAAACCATTTCTTCATTTTACGTTGCATCAATTCAAACATCCAATCAATAGCATTTTCTTTGTTCTTTATCAATGACCCAAATAAATATAATGGCAAAATTGTGTGCTAACAAAGTTTGAATGGAACTAAAGCAATAAATACTTAAATATACGAAAAGGGAAAAGTATTGCAAATTTATTCAAATATATATGTAGCTACATATTCCACGTATTATTGTGGCTACAATAAAAAAAAATATACGATACATAAATTTTTTATGAGTCATCATTATATGCGTGAACGTATTTTGCACGCCTTGCCGCCCTGATGCGATGCGTTTCAATACTCGTACAATCTGATATGACATCGAGTTCATATTTTGGCTAAATAATTCAATGATTACCATAATCAGACTGTGCCGCATATTGTTGGCTGAGCTTAACTCATATATAAGTACATTTACAATATATTCATTCCAATCGTAAAATCGCAGATAAAACCAACAACGCCAGTAAAAAATGCCAAATCGAATATTTTTGCAGTACAAAGTTTCAGCAGAAGACAGAATCTCAGTAGTCGAAGGGAGAAGCAGAAAAAGTGAAGAAGCCGAATGTTGTTGTTTGCCACTCAGAGCCAAGTATTTCGTAATCAAAGCAAAATTATTATTCATCACCGCGTTCATGTTAATTTTCATAACCATCCGGAGACACTCCAGAGGCCCATTTACATTTACGAGTGTATTTATAGTTCGGGCATACAAATAGACTGGATGTACCAACCGCCTTGGAGGCACCACAATCCTTCTACCCATTCCAGTTCCCATTTCTTCAATTGGCATAACTGCCATTTACTTGGCTCCTCTCTGATTCGAATTCAGATTTGGTGCTCTAAACTTACTTTATTTTATGTACCCTCCACACTCACACACACTTGCATGAAAAAGGGTATTATAAATTGGTTTGAAAGTTTGTAATATAGCAAATAAAACATTTTGTAGAACAGTTGGAGAAGATGAGACGATATAGTTATATTCATCTATGCATCAATATACTTGTATTTTTTTTTCTACAAACTTATCTTTCCTATTAAGTTTAAGTAATTAAAGTGTTTTTCTTATTGAAGACAGCTACAATAATATTTATCAATAGTTATTATTCATCGCATTGAAGAAGTTGAACCAAAATATATTGCAGTCAAATAGTAATAATTTTGGAACGCTACAAACAAAATAATAATAATAATGCAGATAAAACTGCAAAAATGTCGACAACTAATGTATACAAAGATCTACATTTTGTCAGATCCACAAACCAGACTGCTAATTTCCCATAATTTTTTTTTACGGTGTATCCAATAAAGGCTACAGAATCGGTCTATTACCTCACGATTTTGAGATATTCTAACCAAAAAGTGTTTACAAAATATGTACTTGGTAACATTCGACAATCTATAAAATTCATAACTAACTTTTCAAGAATTCTCCCAAATACATTAGTAAATTGGTATTATTCTCAAAATAGTAAACTGTTATACAGCGGTAAAACAAAGCTCTGAAAGCTCGTTTGAAGGGTACTAAAAATTCTGCTTTACAAAACTAGCATGTATTTTTTTTTCTCGTACTTCTTTCTTTCTATTTTTGCTTTCTCTGTTTGGCTTTTTTGTTTGCTCGCTTACTTTATCAACGTTCGTTGTGCTGAGATTCGTTTATTAGGTTTCAATTTAAATACCGTTGTCGGCGCAATAATGGGCTCGACGTTGTTATTCGTGGCTCTGTACTTCTGTATATATACACATACATATATACCTACCTATATCTGTATCTTTTAATGTGTATGTATGTAAATGTATCTGTATCTGTGCATCTTGGTCTACATCTGTTTTCGTGACTTAATGCGTGTGCTCATATCTTCATATTTCTCCCGTCTGGCTAAATTATGTTCGAGTGTTGTTTGGTCTTTTGAATAAAAGTTACGCAATTCTGTGAAATCTTGCGCGTTCAACAAAAAAAAAAAAAAAAACAAATAAAGCGTATATCTCTTTTTGTAACTGTTTGTCAACAGATGCTGTGATTGCGTTAAGATTTTCACTTTTTATTCCAACACATATTGTACGTATGTAAATAATTCGTTTCGGATTTTGTGAATATGTGTATAGTAGAATGGCAATCTCCCGAAATTCATAGAACTCTATTGGACTTTGTACAAGATTAATTACTTTTATGGAAATTCAGCAAATGTTACAGACACTTGAACCGTGTCAACAGGTGCAGCATAAGCTTACTTAGTTACATATTTTCAATATATGTAACAAATATTTTATATTAAAATCAGGGAATGGTAATTTAAAATTACACTCTACTAAAAATACTTCATGAAAAATACATTGTTTGAAAAGTTCTAAAATTTTGTCAGTTTGCAACTTCTTAAAGAAAGCCTCGGAGACCACATAGAGCAGAGGTGCCCAAAAACTGCAAATGGAAACTGCTGCACACCAATACATACGAAATACCACAAAGAAGAAAACTGTTCGTGAAAATTTTGCTGGTTGATGCAAAGAGTTGTGTGTGTGTGTGCTATCAATGAGTAAAAAAACACAACAACAAAACCACGTAGCATACGAAGCCGTTATTGCATTGCACTTTGGTATATGGTATTCTCTTATTCTCTCTATTATCTTTGCTATAAGCAGAAAGATAACGAAGAACGATGAAATTGTTTAGGTACAATAATTTATATGGTTAATCGAATAAGCTGCACGCGTGTTCGACAATGCTCACACTATGGTGAAGATCATTTAAAAAAAAATGTACATAATTAGTATTCGTCCTGTGGACCTCTAACATAGAATGACCAAGTGAATCTTACATGTAGACTGGTATAGCATATGGCACCATACAAATCTTAGGTGCAAATATACATTTAGAATGGTAGAGCACAGAAGATATTATACATGTTTGATAAGGATTCGGAATTTGAAAAGTTTTAAATTAATTTTCAATTCCATATGAAAAATTTGTTACTTATATATAATCGACTGAACAGTATTACATTATCAGAATGACATGCGAAGAAGTAATTTAAATTCAACCTTACAAGATGATAAACTCAATGATGTCTTTACCCTTGTATAGGTTCTGTATGGTCGTCCACCACACTAGTAGAAGTATGTCGTAGCTTAGTACAAACTCGAAACAATTTCAATGTTGTTATCCAATATATTGAGGTGTGGTTCTGATTTCATTTTTAGCCTCTCTTTGTACTAGTAAAATGTAATACACCCATTTTTCACTCGCTCGTCCATTTTGGGTTTCCAATTAAGCATATTATTCAAAAGATTTCCCAGAAACTCGTAGATAGATTTTTCTAGTTCATTAGCTGTTATTATTATAAAAGAATTTTTTTATTTTTATGATAGACTGTTAAAATGTCTAAAAGATTATTTACGCTTCGCTTATGATTTCATCAAAAGATATTCAGCAAACATTTTCAAGCAATATTTTGCGGTTGCGCCAAGTCTTTTCCACAAATTTATAACTTTTTCAGCAGTTCTGTGCAGTCACATAAAAAAATGACGGTGAACTTTGTTGCTAACAAATATCCGTAAGTGTAGAAATTAATTTTCAAAGCACAGAAAGTTGAAACTGCTAATCCGGGTCTTTGTTTTCAGCAAAGAAACAAGTAGAAAAGAACTTGGCAGATAAACACACACAATAACAGAGAAGAACATAAAAGATATTCAGTGAATCCTGTTCGAGTCACAACTGGAGTTGGCACTTGCATTGGATTTGAAGTTGGTTAGATACTTATATAATAGGTATACATACCTAGATAGAATCGTGTGTATGGTTTATGGCGCGCATTCATATGGAATTCATAAAATTGATTATGTGGGTAGAGACCAGCCAGAAGGGGAGCAAACAGAAGAAACCTATGGCACGAGGGTTTGGTGGTCACTTACACAGAGCTGCGTTTAATGTCAGCTTTTATGCTGAGCTGTTGCTGTTGCACACATACGAGTATATGTACGATACACATATTTGTTGCAAAACTGTGATGCTTCACTGATGTTATGATTAAGGAAAACACTTTCATGCCATTCACCATCTGCAGAGCGTTCGAGCGAAACGAGATACACGGATGCACGTCACGACAGCACGTCATATAGAAAACGCATCTGCTAATACAATATGTTGGAATCAATGCTTAAGCAAAGGGGTTTCCTTACTCAAAAGACATTGTCTTCTGTATCTTTGACTTCAATTTGTACTTTAAGATCCAAGTGACTTTTTGTGTAAGAAAGTGGTATTCATACGAGTATTGTATGAGTATTTACATACAAAACTTACTGTTACAAATTTTATTGTGCAAAAATGCTGTAGAAACCGGTTAAATATAATTAAATTAGCGTCCCATTTGACGCAAATGCGCAACACACACAGATACACCCACACGAAGTTAAAGATATATTTAAAATGTGCTTGTCTGCTTGCGTGTAACTCTTTAGAGTTCAATATCCAAGCGCGCGGGCATTAAGAAAAGTTCGTACCGATTTGTTCTGTGCTGAGATGTATCTGAAGGTCGTTTTGAGTGTGTTTTGTTTTGGATTAAATATTCCATAAAACCGGTTCATTACGTATTCAAAAATATAAATAAGCTGGCTTAAACGAAACTAAACATAAATTACAGATATTGTCTTGTTGTCCTCATCTATTGATGAGTTTATTTATTATTTATTCAAATGGTTTGTATATACAACTATCCGGAACTTGGCTCCAACAGCACCATAAGCAGCAAGTAAATTAAATCTTCAAAGTTATTGAATCAAATGGAAATAAATGGCTTTTAATCACTCAGACATATGCTCAACGTATCTTTAGCAGTTCAATCGATCTAAATAATATTTCAAAATGTGTTAAGACGAATCAATTTTCATGTTGAAATTTGGTAAGTTTAATAAAACTTGTGATAATATATCCATGGGTACATACTATGGGATTTTATTAAAGAAACTTCTTTAATAAATAAAGCATCACAGAAAGTTCATTCCAGCATCACAGAAAGTTTTGCCTGGTTCCGCCAAAACTGTTGGATTTTACATTTAGCATTCACCAAAGACGGTTCCACCAAAAATTTTAGATTTGTAGCACTAAGCATTCGTTAAGGCAAGTATTATTTACATGTAGGTGCAGTGCAATAGTTGCGAGCTATAAAGTTTCAAGTAACTCATGTAGCAGTGCGGTACCTAGAAGGTCTACACCGTGAGTTTAGTTTGTCTAAGTCCTCTAGACGGAACATTTTTCGCTTAGACATTTTTGGTTTTATGGACTCGTCTATTCGCACTGATCAGCAATATATATACTTTATAGGGTTTCCGATGCTTCCTCCACTATGTTACATACATTTTGACAGCAGAAGAAACTCAATATACCCTGTTATAAATATATTTTGAACAGGGTATACAAATTTATTCATATATGGCATGAATTTCGACTTTTGGCAGTTGTCGATGGGATACATTGTGGATAATTTTATTGCGTATGAAATAACTAGAAATTATAGATAATTCAAATATAAATTGAAGAAAATTCCTTTGAATTGTTAGCCCGCATGCTAACGAGGCTTCAAATCTTGTTTGATATAAATGTACAATTTAGACAATATCAGCTATTATTATATAATTGTGTTCACCTTTTTAATATATATTTATTGAAGTGTTTTCAGTACAGCAAAATAAAAACAATTGAGGGAATAGGGCGCATACAAACCGACAGACGAACAGACAGACGGACATAAATATTAATATTTTTGGGTCCATGGTGTCTCCTTTATTGCGTTACAAACTTTCTGACAAACACACACTTTGTGTGAATATAAATAATAAAGAGCAAAGTCGTGGCATCTACAAAATTGCACAAACATGATTTGCATAAGAACAATGGGAATGCAAGTATACAAGCTGGCTGTTTCTAGCTCTTATGGTCTTTGAGATCCGTCTTTTCATACTATCAGATAGACGGATGGTTATGGGTGTATCAATTCAGCTTTCGTTGTTGCTCATAAATATACGAGTATACAAAATGTATTGAGTCTGCCGGGAGGTATGGGTGGTACACGTCACACACACAATTGCACAAACTAATTATACCATTTCCTCTCGAAATCAGGGTATAAAAAAAATTAACAAAGACATTATTATCAGGGGACTCGAAACATTCAAGTTTGATCTAGCTCTTATATTATCTGAAATGTTTTTGCTCACGTACATACACGGACGAAGAGATGGACATGGCCATATCGACTCGGCCAAATTTAATGATACGAAATCTTTAAGATGCTGTTGGATGAACATTTAGAAACAATTTATAATGTATTTAACAATCCATCAAAAACATGTAAGCTGCCTGCTCGAAAAAGTCTCTGTTTTGGTGCAATATCTCAAATAGTCAAGAATTAGTCCATGTCTCGGAAAACATTTCCCGTGAAATTTTATAAGACAAGCTCTATTAGTTTTAATTTTCGCATTATCCAATACTTCAAAACGTGCAGCTAAAAGAGATACATATTTTTTCTGGGAATTAAACTTAAAGTTATTTTTAAATCCAGCTATGTATATTTTTTATTTAATTTATTTATTTTTCTTTTGTACGCTTTCAAACATTTTAATGAAATAAATCTTTTCAAATTAATTAGTTCACTTTGATAATTTCAATCGAATTATTAAAAACTGCAAAATCAGCTAAAATGTAATTAAATAATCACAAAAATATACAAATTATAATGCAGTAATTTATCTGCATGAAACTAAATTCTAAATTATACACTTTTTTCCTTGCCATATTTAATTTCCCTAAATTCCATACAAGGGCACCCGAATATATTTAAAGTTACACGGATGCGAAAGTATTGAATTAATTTGCGAATGTCAAATTGAATTGCTATGGAACGCAGATACACATTCCGTATGGAAAATTTGGCGTAATTTTTAATTGACATGCGAATACAAACGACTATTCATACATATACTCATGCACATGCCACACAGATACACTAAAATCCAGGGAACACCAATACGAACAGCCAGCGTAGCGCATCGGAGAGAGTATTATAAAGCCATAGCCTTTCAATTGACATTCGATACACTTTCGATTTCGCTTTTGCATTCACACTGGTGCGTCCCTGTGCGAGCTCAGTTGAAAAGCGCAGAGTTCAAGGTAAAACTGGTTTGGTTTGGCTCGCAGTATGGTTTAAATTTGGATAAATGTGCGGTTAGAGGGAACAAAGGGGCTGTGCCAAATTGGCGTTCAATATTCTCAATGATGCGCTGCCAAAATTGAGAAGCGAGAATTTCTTGTGCATACAAATGCAACTCGACAAAGCGTTTAACCATTTACATGACACGAAATCATTAACTAAATCGGTGAGGAAGTGAAATTGTTTTGTGCTCCTGCGAATTATTCACTTGCAAAAGAAGGAGCAAAGCGAGGCGGTGGCGGTGGCGGTGGCGTGTTGTTAAATGGCAACGCCAAAAATGATGCATGAGTCTGGGAAGCATAAGTCACCGAAAACTGCCATACAATGTACTATGAGTAAAAACCGTTCCCGGCTTCTCTTTGTGACTGTGTGCAAACTTTTTTGTACGATGAGGATACAAGTAAAATAAACTGTAAATGCTTCTATGCTGCCACAATCCGGTGTGACTTTTACGTGCTGCATCTTCCGATGTCAGCTCAGCTCCCCGCGGGTTTTGTACGTGGTTCACCTGCAACGCGCAGCGCCAACAACCTGTTGACCCGTCGAGCATGTCTAAGCTCTTTAAGGAATCTGTACCTCAACCTACAACGAAGCGATTCATGGTACGAGAACCTTCCATGTGACACGAAAAAGAAGCGACGCGTGGCTGCGGCTGCGGCTGCCGCTCAGGTCCGACAAACTAAGCTACCACCACTCACCTCACCTTCTAAATCGGGAGCAAATTGCACAAAAGTGGCTTTTTGTGAAGTGCTAAAGACGCAACATGAAAGCCATAAAGAAGCGCACTAGCGCTCAAAGGACGTCAGTCGCTCCAAACCTTGTGGCAGCATCTGTACCAGCTCCAGCGTGCAACATTGCGCCTCAAGATGCAAGCGCGCCGTTGAGATTTTTTTTCTTGATTTTTGAGCTATGTGAAGACGTTTCTTTATGTTACAACATGTGTTAAGGACTGCTTTTTCCTTTTAGCCATTTTTTTTTTTTTTTACAAATGTCAGTAGAAATGTGTTGCACTTATAATACAATATGTATTTGCTCACAAAGCAGAATTTATCTTTAAAGGCACAAACAAAATTTTAAATTTAAAAATAGAATTTTAGTAATAAATTATCAAAAAAATATTATGAGAATTCCCCATATAGTATGTTATAGTTATGTGTGTTACGGTGATACGTCCGACAATCCTAAAGCGTATTGGCTATCTTGGGGACAGATCGCTCCAAAGATACGTTTCGTTTTTTTAAGCTGCATAAGTCTAACGATCTCAAGATCAACAAAATCAGTTCATCCAGAAAAACAACGTTTGGAGAGATGGAGTTATAGTAAACAAGGAACTAACTTTGTAAAAATCGGCATATTTTGGCCCATATTGTGGGCGTGGTATCCAATTTTTTGTATACACTTAATCTGCGTACATATTGTACATTTGAAAGGTTTACCGTTTGTAGTCTTCGAGATCTCGTTGGCCAAAGCAAATAGAGAAAAAATCGGCATGCCTATGTGAATGCGTTATGTTAGTCAATGTCTATTATTATTATTATTGTGTGTATTAGGGATATGACTATTTTTTTGTAATTTTTTGTCATTTCTATTGATTTCCAAAAATTAAATTCATAAAATGTGTTTAATATTCCTTCATATACGAGTATACCTCGTTTTTAAGAAGTGTGGCTTACTTTATTTTGCGTAACATTTTTTTGTGCAATAGGCCAAACTTCGTTTTTACCAATTAAATGAAGACATGTGCAGAGTATTGGAGCTTGCTTTCTACAGAACTTAACATAAAAATTACTTGTTTATTTTGTTTGCAGTTCGTGGCTGTTTTGCCAAGTTGAGTACAGGATATAAAAATAGCACATTCGTGACCCGTCCTCCACTTTCAAAATGATTTCAAGATTCTAATTAACTCGGCATGTTGCATGTAGGCTTCGCCACTTGCTTGTTATCTGGTCTAGGTTTAATTTCATTTGATTTCATTTTTCACACGTACTAAGTAGTAGAAATATTCAGTGTGCTCGAGTATTGCTGTGTATACCTCATCCGCTTTATTATTATATTTAAAAGTAAATCTTATATGCTTACATCTATGTTGACAAAAGTTTCAAGAGTAAATATTCCAGTAAGTTTCAGATAGAATAAAAACTAATGATTTCTACTTGAATTCGAAGCCAGGACTTGCAGAAAATAGGCCAACAGTGTATTTAGTATCTTTGGGAGAACGCTTAATTCGAAACACTTTATTATTATCTGTGAGATTCATACTAAATTCCACTGTTCGAGAAACACTTCTGGACAATTAGATAAATTTCCAGATTGAGCTGCGGACAAATGCAAACGTGTATATAATGGCTTAAGAGCATACTTAGCTTTTAATAGCAGCAGCAAGGACACCAACAATAATGGAAGCTGAAGTAATTTCTGCCGTAAAGCGTTTGAAAAGTGTTTTACGATTTCCACTGATATCAGTTTTGCGGTGAATTTAGTTCAAGGTTTTGGCCTTGTCTGCTAGTGTGCAACGCTGAAGATGAGACGATGACATTTAAAAGCGTCACATACACAAACATATATAGATAGATAAGTGTGAGTTTGTATGTGTGTGTGCGTTTTGCATTATTGAAGCTAAACGCTGCCGCCCTAGTTTGTCAGTCAGTCGGAGGTCCTTCGCATACTTGCGAACAGAATGCACGCAGAGAAAAGCAGATTGCATCAGTGCTCGATGCGATGCTACAAGCACTCGTACTGCTTTGCAAAAGGGTTTCCGTAGCCGTTCAAGTCCTTAATTGCGCTCAAGGGAAAAATTAAAAATAATAACTGCGCTTGATGTGTGTGGCCCCCGATCTCAACTGAACTGAACTAAATGTAAATGTTAACGTAATGCAACTGTGTCAATGGCTCGAATGCTATCGACCCTCAGCCCACTCTTCACGGTCGTCCTCGTGCGAAATCGGATGCACACAAGGAATCCAGGTAATCTCAAATGGGCAAAACAAACGAAAGAACGAATGAACTAGTTCCTGAATGAATGAATAAATGTCCGGAATGTGGATCTGGTAATTGGCTTGCCCATTTGCAAGATTCACTCAGATTACACTCTGTCTGCATCCGTTGTCACAGTTTCTGTTAACGAACTCCAAGTATCTCAGTGTCTAATTAAAAACGAACTGCGGCAAATGTCATGGAGTTGAGTTCAGTATACTCGTAATTTAGTTCACCTCCTTAGCTTCAGTCATCGTTCTTTCACGGTCAAGGTAAACAGTGTTTTCGATTTCAAGCACTCTACGTTCATTGTCGTTTGTTAATTGAACCTAAATTCAATGCAAAAGAATGTGGGCTGCACTCTGCTGAATTTCATTGTCTCACTTTTCAATAGTTCGGCATCGCTCCACGGAAATTGCGCGCGAATCCAAAACGCCCAAACACTTTACGCACTTGTCCGACGACGGCTGAGTTCAAGTTTATTTGTAAATAAATATTTTTAAGAGCAGAAGGCGTAAAATAGCTAAAATAACGCATAATTAGGTTAAATGTGTTTGAATTGTATTTCTATATTGATGAAATTATATCATAAAATATACTAATGACTTTCATCTTTTATTTCAGAATTTAATGACATCTACGAAAAGTATTGAAAGGTATCTCTTTCAACAAATTAATTACACCGAATTGTATGTATGCGTTCATTAACTTCTTCAATCATTGTAAGTTCAAATTATAAGAATTCAAATATTATTCAAATTAAATATTAAAAGTCTCATCTCCAAACTTAGTTAAATAATTATTAGCTCTAGATTTGAACTGCCCAAATAAATTATAGGCTGTACAGAGATAAAAAGTATGTCTTATGATAAATAAATAAAATCTGGCGTATTAATTAATTACACTAGTCTACAAATGAAAATGAAACGAAAAGTGTATTCGATGCCATATATTTATACCCTGTTAAAAAAATATTTGTAACAGGTTATATTGGGTTTGTTGAGCTGGCAAAATGTATGTAACATAGCGAAGACCCCGTGGTGTTTGTCCATCCGTATGTCTGTCAGAGAGAAAAGTTCTCCGTCTGAAGAAGAAAGTAGACAAACTAAACTCACGGTATAGGGTCTCCAGATAACACACTGCAACAAGAGTAACTTGAAATGTCTTAACTCGCAACCGCTTCACCTCTGTGGTAAAAGTGGTGGAAATATTTGCTATAATTTTATACTATGACTTGATTTGCCTAAAATTTTTTTAAAATAGTTTAGAAAGCAAAATGTGGAAGCAAATATAAACGTAGATCAAGTTTAAAATTCACACTATTTTAAACATAAACCAGCTGAAAAATGTATTACTACAAACAAAGAATGGCGTGTACAGAATATAATATAGTTGAGCGGCTCTTTCTCGTTTTTCTTATAGATTTTGGTTTGCTGAGCTCAAAAATATTCTGAATTGATACGTTTTATATTTTTTCATGTTCCAGTTCCCCCCCCCCCCCTGGCATTTTGGTTGCTGCACTGCAAGAAATAATTCGAAATAATAACTCGTATTTCTGCCATCAGAATACATTCTAATAGCTATTCAATAGAATACACAACTATTATATAAACTATTGTTTGTCTTTTGAACTGAGTACCATCAAATGAAAAAACTGGCAGAAAAAAATTGTTTAACACTTTTTTCCTTTTTGATTTTATATAAAGTTTTTATTTCTGATGAAGTGATCGAATTTAAAGATCGAACTTTTACGAAGAAAATGAGATACATACGAGCAATATTTATGGATAGATTTCAAAGTTGAAATTTTTCAAAAATAGTACTAAAATTAGTTTTTGCTGTTTTTAAATTGTCACCATA
The DNA here is from genome assembly GCA_035044765.1 of Leucophenga montana. Classification (NCBI taxonomy): domain Eukaryota; kingdom Metazoa; phylum Arthropoda; class Insecta; order Diptera; family Drosophilidae; genus Leucophenga; species Leucophenga montana. The sequence goes on along the minus strand of JAWNNQ010001476.1, from coordinate 294,220 downwards.
TACAAATCATATTGTTGTTCAATGCAGTTAATTGAAGTAATATATCGATAAGAAAGTTTTTTTTCATGGAAACATATTCATAGAAACCTATCCATTTGTACAAAGCGAACTAACAGCTCCGCTCAATGGTGAAACCGCTCACCATGCTTTCCACTAATTGAGATTCTCTGAAAAAAATATAATGGATCTTGAGGGACTTATTTACCCCTGTTCTTAAATTTTAATAATTTAAAATCGAACAACAACATGGAGGTAAGTAGTTATTCGCTTTGTATAAGGTTAAGTTCAAAAACATCAAAAAAGTCGAATTATAATACTGTTTTGAAAAATCATAACATAAGAAGAATGTTACATTAATTTTGTTCGTGTGTCTCATTTTCTTCGTAAAAGTTCGTTCTTTAAAAAAATATAAAACTGGGCAAACTTAAACGAATTATATTTTCCCTATTTGAAAAGCAAAATTTTTTAAATACTTTCAAGTAATATTTAGATAATGAATTTTAGAAAACTGAAAACCAGTTTTTTCGGATATTTCGTTATCTCAGATTATCTGAAATAGTGAACCCTCAAAAAAAAAAAAAAAAAATCCACCAATTCCTACTGTAAAAAAGTATCCATTCAAAATTTTCTTGAGACTATTTTCGAGTTTAGCAGACCATAATCTATAAGAATAATGTTAACCTCAGTGGAACCGAACCTTTAATACTATTCAGACGAAGTTTCAATTTGTGTATTTAGCAGATATAAAGCAAAAACTTAATTGTAAAACCTAATAACATCAAGGTGGGTGATAAGATTGTTGGGGCTAACCCTAAAAGTGTGCGGGACACGTCGTTTGATAAATATGTGAAGATTTTGTCTATTAGAAGACGCCATATCAAATTTTAAATTGATTTTGTCTGTATAAAAAAGTTTTTCATGCAAAATTCCAAAAATGTGGGGGCTACCCTTTAAATAGAGTGAGCACACCAATTTATCAGCCATGTCCATCTGATTGTTATAATCAAATAAAAAAGTATTAATATAGTTCGTGCCCCGAAACTCACCAGTCTTGGGAACAGTGCCCATATATGTACACTTGTTTTGCACTTTTAAATGCAGGGTTTCAAGCAGTCAAGCCCCTCAATAATGAATACTACTTCATTGTGTACTGCAAATCACCATCGGTAAGCTCTCAAATGAACTTTAATTCATTATTTCAGCTGATTTCAAACTGTTTGCGGCGTTCAAAATTCGTTTGATCTTTTATTCCCCCATTTTGTTGCACTCGAATTTTTCGATGTGGTAATGAAACAAACTATTTCTGGCTTTTGTGAAGCGCACTTTAAATTTTTGTGGCGTTTATTTTCGGTAGCGATTCAGTACAAAAGAGCCAAATGAAACGAAACGCAATGGAGGCAATGGGCCTGAAGTGAAACTCCAATCGGAAATTGAAAACACAACAAAATCCAGACTGAAACACCATTCAAAAATGTTTGCAAAAGCCGCGGAAATTGCCCGCAAAAACACTCTTTCCATTCCATCATTCAAGGATATTCAACTTTAGCTCAAAACATTTCGCAGGCGGTCTTTGAACGCGTATATATATATAAGTACATCAAAATTACTCGGTGAACGTGCTTCTATGGACGCTGGACGGACGTTTAGTGGAGTTAATAAAATGTTTATTTATTTTGTTATATAAATTTTGTTTGTTTGTTTTTTTTTTCATTTTAGTGCATAAAAATAAATAAAAACCATAGTAGTCAAAGCTAACCTCATTTATGCATATGTAATAACACATAAAATGCGTTGAATGGAATCGCGCTTTCTTATACACCGAAATGTAAACACCCTGCGAGGAGTTTACAAGGGTAAGACGAAGGATGTCATAAAAGTTTCACCGCGGCTGACATTGCAGTTGCCGGAATGGAGTGTAAACCGAGTCCAAAGTTGAAGTTGATCGAAGGTAAAATTCACTCCTCAACTACTCGTAAGAGAGAAGAAATCATCTTAAGGGAGACAAGTTTATTATAAGAGGGTAGATAAAAAAAGTCTCGAATTTAATACAAATAAATTTAAATTTTTGTACAGTAAAAGTTCCGGTACCATTGCACTATGGGTAATTTGACCCATTTTTGTGACCAAAATTAATAACAACTAAACTGAAAAGATTTTTGAAAAAAAAAAAATTGTGCTTATATAGAGATAAGCTATGAGAAAAGTTTAAATTAAAAATATTTTGAAATTTGGAGAAATTTTTTTATACATTTCGCTGTTTAAATTAATTGAATTTAATTCAGTTTCAAAAATATCGCCTAATTCTGTCTCCGGGCTATTTTCGCATTCGCCAATACTGTCATTCTACTCCACAAATACTTCTGAAAAACACACAGCATATAACATCCTCTGCTGCATTCGACTATTTAAGCATATTGATGAAATAACTGGGAAAACTGGAAATTGTTTTTGCAGCTGTTCTTGCGGGCATGATGTAGTCTATCTGAATTGTTTAATTTGTTCCGCGAATCAGCAGCATCTTCGCCGAAACAACCTACCGGCAGTAAGGCATTTTCCACAATTTGCCTTCAATAAATCAATACCTTGTGAACGGTCTCCGTCATTGGGAGCCATTGGGTATTTGATTTGTATCATTTGTGTCATTTGGCGGTATTGTGGCAAAAAGCTTGAAATTTTTGGGTACCATAAATCAACATAAGAAATAGTTTAAAGTGTATTTCAATGATTTTCCCAACATCGATAACTATTTTTAAACTATTTAAGCTATTTATCTGTTGTTTTAGACCATTGTTCTTAAGCAAAATTTTTTCTTTTGTTTCTTTACAAAACTCCAGTTTTATGGGAGGACAAACCCTTATAGACTGAGGTGTGTGGTTATTCCAAAGTGGTCTACCGACCGAATCCACAAGTCTTAAAGGAGTCATCGTTGTTGTAAACAAGAAATAATCGGAATCATCGGATGAGGATGCTTCCTGAAATTTTTGCTTCTAAGATGAATACCCAGTGCTGCCATCAAATTCATAGCTAACTGATTGTTAATCAATCAAAATGAATATTTTCTGTCATTAATGAGAATATGAATTCCTTCTGCATGGAAAAAATTCTATTTGCAGTATGCGTTAACAATGATTGAAGGGAAACATTTGCCAGCCTCTCATTGACATCAATACCAACTGATCTGCAACTTATTTTAGAATTGGTGACCTCGTTATAAGGCATTTCGAATTTCTATTGTCGAATTGTTTTCTAACAAAAATGCGAGTGCTTCATTTGCAGTTAAGCGAATTGGCTGATTATCAACAGTGTGCGCTAATTTTCTCATCTTGCAAGCTCTTGTTGGACTAGCAATTGTCTGTCTGAGAACCACTGCTATATCTGCTTTATGTTGAACTCGAGCCGATATCGAAGCTGCACGAACTAGCAATTCCGTTTCATTATCTACTTCCTTTGATAGCTCCTTTGCTTCTCTATACTTTGTGCGTTCGGATTTATCCACAAACTTTATTTTTGGACGCCCTACTAAGCATTTTGAAGGGGTAATCTTAGTTGCCAAAATAAAATCTATTCTTAGCCAGTGAGCGTTTTGTTTTTGGAAGACCTCTATCTTTCTGTGGGACTTGTTCCATCTCTCAGCCAAATTTTTACAGAAAGTTCAGACTCTCTCTTTCAGAATATTTACATTTCCAACTTGACCAATAATAAAAATGAATACAGCATCATTCTTCTCCTCTTTGCATTTTACATCAATCCAAACTTTCGCAAGTTTGTTATACAGCAAACGGAAAAATGACAAAGCTCAAAAACGCAAAAAATCGCAACATGAAATTAATGAAATAAACTAAAAATTTTCCATTTAACATGTCTCTGATATTCAAAACACGGCCAAATACGACCTACATTTATAAAGCTTATCCAAACAGCAAGTTTATGAAAAAAAAAAATTTAATTTGAGGTTAAGTCACAATGATGAGTTTTTCGCATTAAATCAAAAAGTAAACTAAAATCTGTCGACTAACCTGTAGTGTTATTTTCCATATTTAAATTGTGTTAGTATATTTTGTTTAACGTTTTTAAAACAGGTTAAAAATGCACATTAAATACCACTGCATAGGCTGCCTGCAACGCGTTGCTCGTAAACAATAACTTTGACCACGTGGTAATCAGCTGTTACTCGCTTTTTAGAAAAACAAAGTACACAGTCATTTAGTTTAAGGTTATGTTTATCAAATTCTATGTAAATTAAATTCTAAATTAAATTTAATAATTTAAATTTAATTTAGAACTTTTAATTTTACCTATCAATAAGTTTTTTGCAATCGTTATTTTATCTTATTTTACTTCTATTATATTATATTTAGAAACACCTAAAGTTATTATGGATTTTCTGTTTAGTGATCGGATAATTTCGACATGTTTCTTCGTTTATATGACAAAAAAAAAAAATCATGTCAAATCCCATATAGAGTCATCCAACTCTTACTCTACCAAATTGCTTTTATGTGAAGGACGTGGACAATATGGAACTGATTATCATATTCCAGAATATGTTTTCTCCATTCTAAATTTTCAAGAATACCTCTAGATGATAATATTCTAGTACATACTTATATCTCTTATAGACCACAGCGCCATCTCTTCTCGGTATTCTTGCTCTCTCTCACTCTCTCTCTCTCTCTCTCTCTCTCTCTCTCTCTCTCTCTCTCCTCTCTAATTAAGTGTGAGGATATAAGAACTCGCAGCTATTCAGTTAAGAGAATAATGCGCGGTGGATGTGAATGATCCAGACTCAGTACGGAATCCGGAGCCGGAGTTGGGCGCATGTGTTTTGCTGTTTTTGGTTAACCAAATTACGAGTTTTGCAAAGGATTTCATGCGCTCACCGACTCTCTTGTACGGCTTAAGTACTTAGACAAGAGCAACTTTTCACCGCTCGTCTTCTTACTCGACTTAGTATATTTTCATTCCATCTGCTTCACTTGCTCGTAATAATCTTTCTCTGCTGCGTTGGCATTCAACTTTAGCTGATTTTCCGCGCTTGGCACTTGGTCGCTGTTTCAATGGCTTTGCATTTTACCCGGACTTGTTATAAAAACAATTGCTTAACTTTGCTGTCATCTTGGCTCGTGGCGGCGACCGCAGTCGTTGTCCTCCGCTTGTTGGCCGCCATTGTCGCCATTGCCGCCGTCATCGTTAGTGCAAATCCCAAAATAAATTAAACCGCAGGGAACAAAAGCCAAAACCGCGTCGGGACACCATTTTCTCTTCCTCCGTTGAGTCGTTGGCCCCCCAAGTCTAGTGTGCTTGCACATTTTGTTGTGTCGTTTTATGCATTTGGCACACGCCAAAAAGAAAATCAAGTTTGGTGCCAACTTCATTTGCTTCTTCTTTGCATTCATCCCTTATCATCCACAATTTGTTTAATATTTTGCAGAAATATACTAAAACAAAAGAACGCAAAAACAAACATATAACAAAATCCAATTGGAAATTTTCAAATTTCCTTTGGTGTTTGCATCTGAAGTAATCTTCCGCTCTTTGGCTTCAGATAACCTATATTTCTCGTGTTTTTCAATGGACCTGTTTCGTACGAAGTTAAAGATAATGCAGGCGCTTTCCTAGGAATGGCGCCAAATTGTATTGTATTTCTTAGCTTATTAAAATATTTGGCAAACTTTATTGCATAGTTCATACATTTTGTTCCAAAGTTCACATAAATCGTATCTGCAAGATGATTAAATCTGCTGATTTTCTGTCTGACAGTTTATACAAATTTGACTGTTAGTTTTTTTATTATACTAAGTTCACACTATATGGGTTAGGACCAATTTAAGTCAAAAAGAGCCAAATCAGTTATACTGCGTTAGGTTTGGGTGTCATTGATCAGCTGTTCCTTTTCAATATCAAAATAATATTCCATATGCTGCTTTTTATTTACGTTTTTAATAGCTTTTGGTCTTTTGTTGTATCGATTGGGGAACTAGCACTGAGAGTCAACCAGGCTTTCTCAAGATGTTTTTTTGTTGTAGTACTTTGACTAATGAAACACTGAGTAACGGCGATGATCTAGTCGTATTATGTTCAAATCGTGGAGCTCAATCTTCATCCACTTCAATTCAACGGATTGAGCTGAAATTGGGCATGCACTTGAGTTCCGATGACAAATCAAATCTAAATGGCGGAACCAACGTGGACAAAATAAAAAATAAAACAAAGAACTATAAAAAAAACGTTAGCTTCGGTTGAACCGAGACTCTAATACCATTTAGATGAAACTTCAAATCGTATTGTAAAACATAAACATGGGTCCTGCGTTTCTATGGGGCTTACCCATACATGTTTATATATTGGTCACCCGATTGCGAGCCAGTCGTGTTTTTCGGTAATAACTTTAATTAGTCCATTGATATTTATGCGAATTATTTATCCATATTAGGACAATATTTTCCATTTTCAAATTGATTTTGATAGTAAGGGGGCGTTCAAAGTGGTACAATGGTGGAGGAGGAGGTGATTCAGTTTGTTACGTAATATTTCTCAAGTTATTTTTATATAATAAATTAAATATTTGAAATATATCATGCAAAAACAATGCGTGAAATGCATTAAAGATACTAATTTGTGACAAATTGTTACACTCCCCCCTAGGTGGTCAAAATAGAGAACAAATTGTGTTACGTAATACTTGAACAGCCCCTAACATAAAAATTGTTCTTACAAAAACTGAAAAGTGGTCGATCGGTTCGGTTTAGGCTTGGCATATCGATTTCATAAACACGATATGCTCTTATGATAGCCTCTTAGATCTGTTTTTCATAAAACTGGACAGACGGACGCAAGGACATGACTTTATACCAATTCAGATTTCGATGCTGATCTAGCATTTATATACTTTATGGGATCTGGCACGAACCGATCTGCCTGTTGTAAACTTTTGCACAAACTTATACCCTTGTCACTTTGGATGCAGGGTATAAAAAAGAAAAGTTCGCAATCTAACATCACTATACTATTTTCTTCGGGGCTATGCTAACAAGGCGTATACTTATACCAATAAACCGCAAAAGAATGCTCGACCTGGAAGTACACATTACGGAATATCGTTGGAAATAATGCGCCTAACCATCTTTAGTTGGCGTAATCGGATCCATCAAAGCAAATGAGCCGCGGCGGCCATTGGAACGGTTTACTACGTAAAACATATATGACATCGAATTACTTTTGAAATTTCATTGAAATCTGAGAAATCTCAGTTTTATTCAATAATTGAGTTGCACGATGTAGGCTTACATGGACCTACACTTAACATTTACATAAATGGGCGTGACAGCCCATTATACAGAGTGGCCTCACTGCACATTTTAAGGTTTTTATAGGGAAAACAATTTTATTACAATCAATATCAATTTAAAACTCGATATAGTGGCTTCTGCTGGACGTACGCTTCTCATATATATATATACACTAATATCCATGTTCAGCACACTTTTAGATATAGCTCCCTTACAAAATCACCAAGTAATTTATTTATTTTGTGGGGTAAGACTTTCTTTTTTTTTATATCGTATGTAATGTCAATCAATTTGCTTAAAAACTAAAACTCGTTTAAATGAATGATGAAGACTGACATTAAGGCAATTAACAATTACAAAAATAATTAAGACTTAAAGACTATTTTGAAGATCGTTCGTGTGAAATCTTTGGAGCCCCATAACTGTATCCCTTACATCCAGGTAGGCATAATAATTGTCTAATTTCTAATTTGTTGATCTGATCACTCAAAGAATGAAGTATTTAGTAGCGTTTTAACGAAATTAACACTTTCCCTTATTTAAATACAGTTACAAATGTATTTACGAATATTTCTTCTTTGAAGTCGATCTCCGCGTATTCTGTGCAATTTTCTTAATATGGCACCAAATTTTCCGTTTGTTGTCAGCAGCAACTTATGTCTGTATTTGCAACTCATATTCTGTGATAAATTGTAATAAATATTTAAATGGGCTTCGTTCGACCTTTTTCGAGCATTTGACCAAAACGAACTTTTAATGTCAGCAGCAGCAAACGCAACCCAAACGGTTCCATTAGAGTGTCTATTTATTCAATCTGGGAGAAAGTATGATTGACATGCACACACACCCACACACACCAGCAAACTCACACCCGCCTAGGCTCAAAGAGCATTGGATACGATACTCAAGACTTCACTCCGATGCGTCTGCTTTGGGATGCTTTTAAGAGAACTGTCAGTTTCGAGTGGCCAAAAGTGGCGCAATGAAACGAAAATGCTGAGCTGTCTACTTGGGTCCGGTCGCTGCCTTTGCCAGTGGTTCTCATCATTTCTGGTTTCTCTGTCGAAGTCGCTGCCGCGTCAGATTCGACTTAAACTGACCCTCTTCCATTTTTCTCCATTTGTCTGTGCCATCTGTCTATTAGTTTGTCTATCTGCCTCACTGTCGATGTGGCTCTCTCACCATTAGTCAAATGGCTCACACATCCTTCGATTCTTGGTTGCTTGTGTTCATGTCACGCTTGCCTGCTCTGTTTGAGTTCCTTTGCTCATTCGATCTGAAATTTCGTTAAAAAGTTGAAAGCATAACTGTCCTTATGAGTTTTTTTTTTCATTTCCTTCTGTTCGTACTAGACTGATTGGAATGGTACCTCTTTTTTATTTTTTTTTTTTTTTTTTTTGAGTGTCAAGGCATCATTTCATTGCACAAAGTGGGTGTGTTGAGGTAGCGCTGGTGGTATGCTGGTTCAATTTGTGTTGGGATTTTTGCCACTTGATACATTTTATTAATTGATTAATTTAATATTAATAGGAATTGTCAGTGTTTTGATTGGCTTTTTTTTTTTTGTTTGTTTGCACATTTTAAATGTAACTTTTATTTGTCTTCAGAAAAGTTGAGATGAAAAGAATTTTAAATAAAATCGGAGAGTTTTAAAAGGAAATAATTAATTTCCAATTCGTCAAAAGAAAAATGCGTTGACATTATTTACACTATTCGGTTGACTAGATATTAATTCCATTCGTCTTCAATAGTTAAAAATATAGGTGTAGAAAATAAAAGTTCAACCCACAGTTTATGCAGAGCTGTTAATAATTTACTTTTGGTCTGTATTATATTATCAGAATACCATTCAGCGCACAGTCATATATGGCCTAATGCAAGGTCAAGCCTGCGGTACGTTTAACCGTATGTTGTATAAAGTAAATTTTTTACTAAAAAAATATTATTATTATTAAACAATGGTTATTATTTATGTACTAATCATTAATTATTTATATTTAATTAAAATAAGTAACTTAATTATTTATATTCTCTACGACCTTTTTTCTATTTACAGCCGGAGCAGATGTTCTATTGTATTCAAGGTCACTTTCTCTTTTAAGGGACCACTTTGTGTTAGCCAAGTTTATTCGTTAGTTTTAAATTGTATCTTCGCAATGACGGACGTACAACTTTAAGTGCTATGATTTGTGTTTTATATGTAATAAGTCACTTTCAGGAGGTGTTTCTGTGAATGTTGTACATGGTTTACAAACTTGAAAAACTGCAAGTATTGCAAGAAATGGTGGAAATATAGACTATTTGAATACTTTAAGTTCTGTGAATGTGCATTCCGAGTGTCGAAAAGTGTACATTAGATATTGATATGCTCGTTATTTTAATTGGACGTACTCAACAACATCAACAGAAAATTTTCTTTACACGCATTTAGTGGCTTTGGCACAACTTCTGCGCTGTTTAAAAAGGGGAAAAAAAAACTGTTACTAGAACATTGGAGAAATTTACAGATTTGGATAAACTGGTGGAAGTATTTCAAGAAGAAAACTGCCCCGTAAAAACATTATTTGAGAGTGGAGTGCGCATTTTGTTGGTCCAAAATCTGAGGACTATATTGATCATTTCCGTTACACGCAATTCGTCAAATTAACAAAACTGTACATAACCTGGCTCATCAACATATCAATCGTGTCTACTACCAGATCCAAATGATGTAGAACCTCATGAATGGGGCTGGATGCTGCAAAATGAACTCCTGGAACCGATAAGAACATTATTACCCCCAGCACCAGTTGAACAGCTCAGCGCAATATTTTGCAACTGCAAAAATGGTTGTGGTCCGCGCTGTGGATGCATATAATATATGAGATAATATATGAGACTTTTGAGACAACATATATAACGCCAAAACAAAGGTTTATATCAATTTACAGCTTATTATCTTTTATTCCGAGGTTGACCCCTATTTTTTGCTAAGATGACTGGACTATGTGATTTGTTTTTTACATTCGAAAATTCATTATGGTACTAAGAGAAAAAAAAAGATCACGAAGAAAAAAAAACAAGAAAAAAACGTTAACTTCGGTTGAACCGAAGCTCTAATACCATTCACCCGAAATTTTAAATAGTATTGAAAAACACAAAAGGGGCGGTATACGCCCACTAGTAGATGTGTATGAACCGATGTAGTAGATGTGTAAAATGCCGATACATCGAATTGCAAGTTGATATTGACATTTTCCATACAAATGCATAAAAGTGAACTGTGGGTTTATATGGGACTTATTCGAAAAGTGGGAGGGAGACGCCCATTTGTATATGTATGCGAAGCGGTTGTCCACTAAAATCCACCAAATCAAATTTCAAGCTAATATTTATTTAAATGAAGCATTTTTCCATAAAAAAACAAGGGTAGCCCCATACAAACATACTGCCCACTTTTGTGTCTTTGTAAGAAAAACTTATTTATTAAAGTGAATGTTAGGTTGAAATGCAATGTGGTGCTTATTTCTAGATAGCCGCTTAACATACATAGACTAATGGGCGCGACCCGCCCACTTTTTGGGGTAGCCCCCATACAAACCCACCGCCCACTTTTGAATTTTAGTACGAAAAACTTTTTTATTGTAGTCAATATCAACTTAATAATTGATATGGTAACTTTTAGTGGACGAATGCTTGACATATATATTAATGGGTGGGATCCGCCCACTGTTTGGGGTAAACAACAGATTGTTTAGCATATTACTTTAAAAATGTGTATTGGTAGCATTAGGCCTTCGTTCGTTCAATATTTGTAAAACAGTATATGAAGAAGTTACTTTTTTTTGCATTTTTGCGTCGTTTTGTTCTAATACGTGTTCAATATAAATTTTAATATTTCAGTTATAATTCATACTTTGAACATAAACAGCTGACACAGCTTGTATCATTTAAACAAATACAAGTGCTAAAAAAGTGCGGATGATCAATATAAACGGTTGAAAAATAAGCAGTTTAATTTATCTTCAACTGCAGGATGCTGGTACACCCCTAGTACGTTAAGGTGTTATTTTACTTAGTGTTGGAAGGTACTCCTTAATTTAGCTTACAATAGCAAAGCTTACAATAGCGTCATTATGGAATTTCAGTTCATATTAGTGGGGAAGCTTTTTGATTCTCATTCACTTGGAAATGGGCAAAAAAGATTATTTTGTAAACGGCTGAAGGAGCTCACAAATGCTCGTTAGGACATACATTATCTGGGTGTTAAAAACTATCAACCTCTGTTTCCAGTCAAATCGCGTAAGCTCCTGACTCCTGCTTGTTCAATCTAGAGACTGAATCATTGAAATCAATTTGAATGCAGACATTTTTTAAATTATTTTTTTTTTTTACAAATAACTATAATAAATACATTGTTGTGTATAAAGAAAGTAGATACTATAATTTAGCATGCTTAAAGTACGGTTTAAGGCGTATTGGCGAGGATTTTGGGACGACTGCTGCACCTATTTATGGTCAGGGCCGCCGCTAGTTGGTAACATGCGAAGCCAACTTGTTAAAAAAAATTTATTTATTTTTGAAATAAAACTTTTAAATTAAATAGAGTTCCCCCATGGTCGAAATTCGATCTTTTGTCTTTAAACTACCCAATAATAAATATCCATAATACAGGATTGTCCAGAAAATGTTTTCACCTCTAAATCAACGCAATCCAGCCATAGCCCCATAGGGACGAACACCTTCGTGTTTTCACACACATACGAATGAACGCATGCCGAAGTCAGATGCTTGTTGCTAAAGTGAAACAAAAATTTATTTAGTAAGTTAAGTTGCAGTCCTGCTCTAATGGCCATCCAGCAATAATTAGTATGCAGTTATGCAATTATTGCACAGTTTTGAAGGAGTTTTGTTGGTGTATCAATTCTTTCTCTTTTTTGTTTCAAATATTTATTTGATTCCTCGTCTTTTCAAATTTTACCAACTAAAATACTATAAAAAACACACTCAACTGATGCGCGCCAACATGTTTGCAAGTGCGCCCACAACAGTTCACGACCGACATGCTCTACACTGTGAATCGCCCTTTACATCACGACAGTGATAGAGAATATTTTTTTTTCTATTCTTCCAACTAAAACCAAAGGAATTAAAAGAAACAAAAAAGGTAGCAGCTATAGCAAATTTAGGGAGATGAGAGAGAGAGAGCTGAGAGAGAGAGAGAGGGAGAGAGAGAGAGAGAGAGAGAGAGAGAGCTTTGTAAGAGATAGTCTTTGTGATTAGCCAAGGGCGTTACCTGGTTTTTACCTTTCCTGCTTTTCCTGAAATCCCAAAAAAACAAAAAAGGTAAAAAGATTATGAGTGATTTGCGCTTGCCTATTTATATATAAATAATGGCCTGTTCACACTATACAATTTATTTCCCAATATTCAGAATTTTTATAACTTTTTCTTTCACTTCCAGTAAAAAATTCTTTAGTTTTGAAGTATTTAAGTTGCAATAGACCTTTCCAAACTTGCTCAAAAAGTTTATAGTCTGAACAGAGCAATAATGTGTATAGGTCTTAGCGAGTAGGTGTAGACAATTATGTAAAACGGTCTTGTCTTTCACAAGTTTTATAATGATAATCCATATTTTCTGTTCATTGTACTCATACTCTCTGTTGCTCATACATCCATATTTTCTACTACCCATTTAAAGCAATTATATTTTCTGTTGTATAATAAATTCAAAAAATTTATGTTTACCTTGTGGGACTACAAGATGGATATATTTATATTTGAATCAACAAAAATTTACAACTTTCCCCTCAACTTGGCATCATCGAGAAACAGTTTTATTCCCGCTAGCAATTACTTCAACCTCCTTGAATTTAGAATCGAACGAATAAATATCTAGAAACTCTTATTTAAACACAAAACACATTTCATTCGAAATTATAATTATGTTGAAAAAAATGCGCGTTTCAAAACGAAATACGCACGATTTTTCGGTTTGTCTTTCGAATTACAAACAAAATATAGCCGAGACGATTGGAAGGATGTAAAGAGAGTCAGAAATAATGTAGAACTGAGGTAATAAGCATGATTTCTCATTACACAAATGGCATCTCGAAAATATTTGTACATCTCTGGGGAGTGCTCCGGGCAAACATTTCGCCAGCCGCTCTTCTGTCAACAGAAAAATTATTATTAATGCAGAAAATTGTGTGATCACAAGTTGAAACTTTTATAATTTTATCAAAAAGTTTTTTTTTACTTTTTTCTTACTTTTTTTTACTACAAAAAAAAAAATACAAAACAGAAACAGAAACAGAACAAGGAAAGTTGTTTTTAAAAAATAAAAAAATAAAAAACAAAAAACATGACAAACATTGAATACACTGGAGAGAAAAGGAAACTGACTGGTACGAAGGAGGGGGTAGCATGGAGCAGGCCTATGAGTACAGTAACTAATTGAAAGATTTCTCCAAGGTTTGTCGAAAAACAAAAGGAGCAAAGCCAACGCTAAAAACATGCTACTCCGTATGACATAAACAATACTGGCAACTGGCAGGCAGCTCATCTGCCTCATCATTGCCACGGTAGTAGTTACAAAGTCCGCGATAAGATAAACATAAGGCGGCCGCACCCGGGAGACTACAGGGTAAAGGTCGCAGATGATGACGATGCCTCACACGCTGATAAACAACTTGACCCAGTCAGTCACCTCCGCCCACTTTTGGGACACTTTCATTCCGTGCCGGTGAAGCTGTAACATTTACATTTTATTTCAGCTCGAATTATCCTCGTCCGTATCCTTGTTTTGCCGTGTTCTTGCACACGGCAATGAAAAAGCGATGGAAATTTATAATTAAAATAATTTGCATGTTAAGTGCTTTCATTTTAAACTACGCTTATGAAACTGGAATGTCAGTTTGGTTCCATGTTGGAGCTATTAAAAAGTCAGAGCTGCACGTGGCATGCAATGATGATGATGATGATATTGGCACGGTGCGAATCGATGTGAACGGGTTCAGATTTCACGTTCAAATGAAGATTGATTAAGCTCGTTCAATCGCCTGATCTCTTTAATAACATTAAATCCCTACGGCCCTATGAAGGGATGCTGACACGTAGAAATGTAAACGATCAAGTCTCAAATAATCTCAACAACTTAATTTATACATAATAATATAATAACAGCTAGGACAATGAAAACAACTACGTACGTATGACTTATAGGTATACCTATACGTGAAACAGTCGACGAAAAGGTACTGCCACACGTGACAAAAGAGCGGACGTTGCAAAGCCACCTGACACAGATTTGTGTTGCAACCTTTGTGACCTACGAAACCATTCGCTCTCTCCTGTGAGCTAAGCAGATTATTAACGCAATCAATGAAATTTATTACATTTGTCACTCCCAGTTCCCCCTAAAAAAAAAAAATAAATAAAAATAACTACGTTTTGTGTAGTTGGCAAAAAAGGAACTCGTATGGCTCTAACTTCAAAGTCGTAATTGTATACGAATGAAGAGATGACGAGAGTAGATTGAATAGTATACTATTATTATTACTGAATTTGTATTTCAGATAGAATTATATTTATAGTTTTTTCATAATTTCTGATTAATATTTTGTTCCGAAAAATATCTTTTGTGTACTAAAGTCTTTCAAAAATTCTTTCGAAAAGGCAAACAAGGCGTTTATAGATTTACATGCTTCCGTCTTACTCTGTTTTCGGTTGACCAAACAAAACAAAAGCAAGCACTGTGCATACATATATTCCAAAGATCAATTCAAAATGAGAACAAATAAGAGTAAACGAGCGATATGGTTGAGTAAATTAAATTCTTTCGTGCGATTCTCTTCCCATTTGTCCTCTTTTCTTATTTCAAAATATGTATGTATAATTTGATAGTTTGAACTCTAGAATATATGAATGACGCAATTGCACATGTAAATGTGTACATATACAATTCTATGCTCACATGAAGGTAGATAAAAAAACTGATTTATTTTATTAAAAAATGATATGTTAATTCGTTACCTATGTACGTATGTTTGATTGTATGCTATGCACTCCAATACGACCACAACGATTATACTCAAACTTTTAGGAAAGTGACTTGTATAAAGCAATATTGGACGCAAACCATGGCCATCTACTTCATCGACTTATTAGCTGCATTTCTACGATCGATAAGGAGGCGTAGCTACACCCACTTTTCTCTAAATGATATATAGCCCATCTATATTTTTGTTAGCCGTAGCAACGCAATCCGAGTATCCGCTAGTCATGTATAAAATCAAGATATTTTATCCGCGTTTATTTAAATTGTCGCAGAATAAAAAATTATCACATTTTTTTGTTTGTTTGGGAGATAGTAACCGTTGCAAATGATCATATAGGGGTTTTATTCAAGTAATATAAACTGTATATGATACCTTGATCATATTCCATTTAAAATTGTTTCAAATCTCTACAAATTTCAACTAGACGTAACATATATCACCATCAAATCAGTGCTCAAAATATTTTTGTTGTACGACTTTTCTAAAATGAGCAAAATTTAGCCGAAAATCAATTGATAAAAAAATCTCCGAGTACACTTAGCAAGTTTGGCCGAATGGTTTATTACCTGAATTTTGGATCTCGTGAAGTAACGCTAGAAATGACTTTCAATTACCTTTCTATTGGCAACGCTTAGCTGATGTAGCAGTATCATTACTTGGAAAGTTTTATTTCAATATATATTTTGAAAAGTAGATGTTGGCGATTGGCGCAAAAAATGCATGACACAACTTTCTTAAAAATATGGTTACGAGGACATAGCATCAGATTTACAATTATTACAAGTTGTCTAGATCGTGAATATTTCGTGCAGTCACGAGAACAAATAGAAAACATAAGCAACAAATACAAGTGGCTATGTGCATGTAGTCTTTATTAAATGCCTGTGTATACACGTATGTCAGTTTATATATTTCTAGGTATGCATGTATGAATAAAGTATGTAAATAGATACTATCCGTAGTGTCAAGAAAAGAAATTGGTTAATAACTCTAGCAAAACAAATTGTCATATATTTTGAAATTTAGCAGTTTGAAATTTAGCAGATTGAAATAAAATGATTGATATCTAATAAAGAAAACCCTCTTAACGAGGTAAAAAGCAAATGACGGAAGCCTACCCTTAACTCACAAAATTTTTGATATCAATTTTACGACGAAAGATTTGTTTACGTTTGTTTTGTTGGGATTGAATGTCATATTTCATTGAGTTTTATGCATGTTACGAAATAGTGTTGAACTTTTCATAAAAATTAATTCGCACATCTTTTTTTTTATATTGTATAAGTTGCACACAAATATCGGTATGTGCTAATAGAGTGAATAGATCTTGTGGATGCTTAACAGTTATGGAACATGGCGAAGAAGAGGCGGGACACCTAGAGTATAAATTGTATACATACAAGTATGCATATGTATATTTATAATAATCGTGATAGAAAACCTGATACTTAAATACTATTAGAAAAAATCTTACGAATCATGTGGTGCCAAGTTAAAACAAGTTTATCGAAACAATTACCACCTTCCTTAATTAATGTCAGAATATAAGTACTTATTTCATATTAGAATTATACTTTAATTGTATAAGGCTGGTAGTTTTGCATTTAAGAAATTTAGTGACGCTATATTTAAAAATATACAGTTCCTACCTACTAGATATTTGTTGATTACATTTAGCATTTATACTGTATATAGCATTTTACATAAATGCTTTGTTTTGCTTTTTAGTATATATTTAGGAAGTAAAAATTTCCCAGATGCTCTTAGCGCAAGCCTTCTCAACCTACTCTCGCACGTACATACGAGTAGATGTATGTGACAAATGCTGGCGTAGATTGAAGTAGTTCGCGGTTGGGAAAGGAATATTATACTAGCAAAAAGTCGAATGTTACGCAACTTGTGATTCCTGCCTTTTAAACTTTGGCGTGGGTCATCATTCGTTTGCCACGGAGGAGGATAGGAGGTATTTTTGTGTAAACTCTACTAATAGGCTGACCGGATGGCCACTGCTGATTTAGGCGCCTAGGGATTGAGTGGACTGCTTCAGACTTAGTTTCAGTTTCAGAGAATCGACAATTTAAGTTTCCAGTCTAACAAGCCGAAAAGTAAACATGCGGGTCAAAAACTTTTGAAATTAAAATTGATACCAGCAGCGTCGACAGCGACAGCGGAGTCACAAGCGACGCCGGAAGCCGATATATGTGCCACTGTTTGGAGCCGGAGTCGAACAAGCGTTCATGTGTGCAGTCGTCGCCGTCACCGTTGCCCCTTGAGCGTTGTTTTGCGATTGATGTAGCCCAAGACCCTCACTGTCCAAACCGCTTTCCAACCACCATCGGTCGTCGAGTGCATTTGTCCTTTACTACAGTTTTCGCTGCGCCGTCTTCTTCAAAGAATCTTGTTCAATTCATCTTCCAATTTAGCGTTTCAACAACAAACATGGGCAAAAAATAAAAAGTTTCATTCACTTCATCTTTTATCTTTTCTATTTACTTTTTGTCGCTTCAGTTCTTACTCTCCTTTGTTGCTTTGCTAAGAGCCGCTTCCAAATGTACATTCGTCCTTTCAGTTGCCCGTTCGTCTTTATATTTGTTTGTATCTGTCTGTCCGCGCAATGTCCTGTCTGCCTCGATTTTATACCCTACACGCACGAAATGTAGTGTATGTTTAGCATGTAAGACGTACATGCTGTACCTAGGAAGTGTATGGTTTCTAATCCGCTCGAGACAAACCAATTTAGCCATGTTCATCCGATTGGTCGTGTGTTCCTCAAGCGGTAAAAGAGGCTCCAAAATTTGTATACAGTCCCCTTTAAAATTATTTTACCGTTTTGTCAAATTTAAAAAAAAAATTCAGGTAACTGAATCCAGGCAATTGAATCCAGACATATGTACGCATATAAGCATCTAAATATTAGGGCTTGTTAGCATATAAAAACGATACAAACATTTAACATCCATGACACTGGCTATCAAATAAAAACTTAACTGCCATGTCCTTAACGGGATACGAACCCGGACCCTTGACGATACAACGCACATAACCTATATTTTTTTTCTTCGTGCCATGTGTGCAGTGTATTAGGTAGTTGGGTAAACTACAAAAGACATTTCCATTCTACGGTAACTTTTCCATTTTTTTTTCTTTTCTCTGCTACTTTTGGCTCACCAAACACTCAGATCATCAGTGAAAATGTATCATACTTAAATCATCCGAACGCCGTCGATGTTTGTTTTACTCTTGTATCGGTGGGCTGGCTTCTTTTCGTAATTCAATTGGGAAATGGCACATTTACCTTTGGGTATAATGGATTCCTATTTGGTCTGCGTGCAGCTGGCTAAAAGCTTTGATTGCGAGCAATTGGTTCGAGAGTTTCTTTTAGGCAGAGTTAGTGAAATTACTGCTCAATAGAAACAAATTCGATTAAGTTCGAGTACAAATTTCTTTGAATCAACATTTATCTTTAATCCATCAAGCATATTCAAACCTCTGATTTGTGCAATATATGCAAGATTACTTAAATCTGACCAGCCCTTTCTAGAATAAATGTATTTTTTTTCTCTAGTATTTGGGCAATAAAAAGGCAATGACAATAATTTATAAAATATTGGAAGAGACAAATCATTTCAAAGGGGTACATGCTTGAAGGTATATTCATTTATACTACTTGGCTCCCGATTCTGTATTTAAAACCATCGCTTTTCCAAAGAGGCGTGTATGAAAACTTTTAATTAAATTAAAAAAAAAAATATGGAAAATTCACTGAAACGCAGTCAACATGTATGCTCTCATTAGTAAAGAGATAGCTGGTATTATCGGAATAAAAGTATCAGAAAATTGCAAAGATAATTTTCAAGAATTTTATCTAATTAAAATTTAAAAAAAATGAAAAATATTCCTTTGTGTAAAGAAAAATAAAATCATTTAAACTACCACGCCCACAAAAGGGCCAATGCGGTGTTCGTGTTGTATGAAAAATCATTCTTAGGGAAACTCTTTCGACTACTGTATGAATCAGTGTCCGTTATCGGTATCAGCTCTGCTCTGGAAATGACACCTATTTTTCCTAAACTTAACTAATCACACGAATCGGAAAATCAAAGTTTGGATATATTAAAGTCTTCGAGATCGCATTGTTTAAATACAAGAAGGGCGAACAGACGTACATAGCTATAACGACTCGATTTTTAATGCTGACCAATATGACAATATGACACATATACATAAACTTAATATGCCCTTGGTCCTCCAGAGCAGCGTATAAAAACATCTTTACGCGGTAAAACCCAAGTGACGGAAGCCTACCTGCAATTCACAAAACTTCTGATATCATTTATAAACTGACATTTGGTTATGAACACATTTTATATAATTACTCTACTATGTCTGCTATTTATGTAAACATGTCAGAATTTTATTTACTCTAAGTGCAATTTAAAAAAAAAAATCAAAAATCCTTCAAAAATAAAATCCAATTTCAGGAGGAATCGTGCATGTGTATGACAAAAAATTATGAAAGACTCCTTGTTTATTAAGTTTTGATAGTTACACAGCATAGCTTGAATTTAGACCAGCCCAATTCAGCTCTTTGTCTCGTTCGGTCTGAATCGCATTTTAAATGCAAACCATAAAAGCTGCAGCTGAATTGCATTGGATGGGCTGTGTTCAAAAATCCCAAGAGGCTTACAACTGGACAAACAGAGAAGCGCCAAGAGCTTGTCAAGGACAGAAGAATATTCAAACGAAAGGACGAAGGTGCTGCAATGTCATGCGAATGTAAAACAAAGCGCACTCAGTTCAATTCAGTTCAGCTGAGCCAAGTCGAGCCAATACGCGTCAGACAGACAGTGCAGTACAAAACAGTACGAAAGAGAAAAGATTTACGAGCCCAGCGGGGGCGGTTGTTCGGCGGATCAGCCCTTTCGGGCACACTTACCTGGTTGAATGAGTGCAGCGCCGGTGACTAGGGCCATGCCAACCGCAACAAAGGCCATAAATAAGCTCCATTTAGGCGTGAGTGGAAGCCCCAGGCGGCAAGGACGACGTTGGGTTTGTGGAACGAGAGCGGTGGTGTCCGGGCTTCTGTTGCGGCTCCGACTCCCATGACAATAATCCATTGCGCAATGAACCGCCTACGCGGAAAGCCTGCATCGGGAAAGTGAAAAGCGACGAAAATTTAATTAAAAACTTATATTTGCAAAAAGACACCGACGTCCACCACACCATCCGAGTGTCCGAGCAAGTGAACGGCGCGGGTAGGATAGGCATAGGCATCGTAAGGTAGTCCGGCGGCAGTCGAAGGTGCGAAAGCGTTGGCGCATCGCATCCTGCGTCAGTTGCAGCGGACGCGCCGTGACGTTTTGACAGAAACCGTTTTGCGCGTTTCACTTCGAATTTTGTATTTACACACAGATACAAACACAGATACACTCGGGCACACACGCAGCCAATTGAAAAAAAAAAAATAAACAATAAAAATGTGCATTATGCAACTCAAAAGAGTGACAGAGACAGGGAGAGAGGGAGAGAGAGAGAGTGAGAGGGAGAGAGGAAGTCCTGCGAATCGTGTTGCATTTATTATAACGCATCCATCTCTCCACGACTCCTGCGCCGACTTTCATCGGGATGTGCTTGTTTAACCGCAAAATGTGTTAACGAGCGATAAATTTTGAAATATTTTCCATTTTGAATTTTCATATAATTTCATAAATTAGCAAAGACAATATGAATGCAGACATACGAGCATAGAGATACAATATACATATATACACTTCCACATGCATCCATATGTATGTACATATATGCCACATATTCCGCATATGCACTGACATTTACATCGCACATTTACTGCATTTACTGGTCGTCGAAATTATGTCATCAGCTGCACATCAGCAATGCACAGACAGACAGATACATATGGTCATACTTATGGGGGATCCCGGCAGAGGATTCAACTCGTCTGCGGTTGACCGCAATGCATACCGGCACCTTTTTTTATTTCAACTATTCTATATTTCATTCTCAATAATTTTTTTTATGAATTTTAAATTAATTTTTAATTTTAGTTTCGTGCTTTTTGATTAATAAACTGAATGTTAATGAGAAACGGGTGCAATCTGTAGATATCTATTTACTCGTTCATTTTATTAATCGTAACATATCTAGTTTTTGAACACTAATTTATTAAAGACTAGTTGGTCCCGGCCCTCCCCTTTCCCCTGTCACTCCTTCCCCATGCCACCCCTGCCCCACCTTCCAAATGCTGCATTTCTCCTACACCTCTTCTTGTCCCTTCCACCCCTTCTGCACCATTCCCTCGCTCTCCTTACTTTCCACCCCTTTTCCCTGCACCCTTCGATCCCATTCAGATGTACTGATGTACTGTACCTACCTCCCATTACCCTACGTCCCATTCCCCTACCTCACATTCCCCTACCCCTCTTCCTCCTGTCAGCGATCATTAAAATCGGTCCAATTATACTAAATACTAATATCGTGATAAACGGGGCACTCCTTCCCCCTGACACGCCATCCACCTTCCATATGCTCCTTTATGGGCTACCTGGGCTATCTAACACTGAAAGAATTTTGCAAATCGGACCAGTAGGTCCTGAGATTAGCGCGATCAAGCAAGCAAACAAACAAACAAACTCTTCAGCTTTATAATATTAGTATAGATATATATCTTAATATACATATATAAAATTCTCGTGTCACACAGTATTTGTAACCAAACTCCTCCGAAACGGCTTGACCGATTTGTATGAAATTTGTTGTGTATATTTGGTAGATCTGCGAATAGGTCGTAATCTAGTTTTTATACCCCTAAGTGGTAAGGTGGGGTTACCACAAAAATAATTTTTTTTTTATAGGCCGACTACAACTGTCTTATGATTTTTCACAAATTGATTTTTCTTATTTTAATTCGTAAAATTTATATTCAGATTTTGCTGTTTTATAATTAGCAATGTTTTTAATTAAATCACCTTAAAGCTTTAAACAACTTAGTTTTATCCCGCATGGGAAAGGGGGCAGGGAGAAATTGGAGTCAAAGGAAACTTGGTAGGGAGAAGGGTAGGGGAAGAAGTGGTAGGGAAAGGAATTTTATTTCCGGCAATTCAATTTTAATTTTTGATATTATATTTGCTATTTTCATATATCGTTAGTGCAATGGCTGTCGGAGGGAGGGACTCTGGCGAATTGACTGGCATGCGACGTGACTTTGATCTGCGATCCATGCGCAAGCGCGAACGCGAACGCGTACGCCCATTCCGATCTTGAGCAGCTACCGAAATCGCTTGGCTAAAAGAAAATACGGCTTCGTGACGAGTGTCGGACACATCGAATGGCGGGGCGGGCGAACGACAAGTTGAACTGAATTGCGTCGAGCGGCAGCGATTTCTCTTTTAGCGGCCGTTTTGCGGGAATGGCGCAATTCAGACTCGTCATTGCTGTTGTTGTTGTCAAGTCGAGATGCGTCGCAGCAAATGCCACCCTCTCGCACATCCGTTCACAAGAGCTCGTTTCCACTACTTTTCTCCTCAGTTCCCCACTCTTTCACTATGCATTCCGTGGCGTTGTTATGCGACCAACGGCAATGCGATGATAGACTGGCTTCCAGACTACACTAGACAACAGCAACCGCATTTACTCGTTTTTCTTTTTCTCTCTTTATCTTTACTATTTCTTTCTTTTTCACTCCACTCCACTATACATACATACATATATATTTATTCTTTCATAAACGCACACACACATGCATACAAATCAACTTGTTTTCTTTATTTTTTGCATTAAATCATTCTCAACTTTTGAAACAGTTTTGTTCTTCTTTTTTTTGGATTTTTTATTTTTATTCCGATATCAAAATCAAATTTGCAACAAATGCTGACACATCCAGTCGAGGCTAGACAAACGGACCTGCACCAAAAAAAAAAGAAAAAAAAAGAAGGGCGCAGATTTTTGAAAAATGCATTTTCACTTAAACTTTTAATGACTTTTTAATTTATTCGACTTTAATTTATTCATATTCCATTCACTAAACTTTGTGTGTGTATGTATTTAGCTCACATATCTCCATTAGTTTTAACACATTCATATTTCAAATACTTATTTATGTAGTAGTGGAATAACTTTTGTGCACATTAAACATTTTCTTATTTAGATAATTTTATGATTTACATTACTTTTTCTTTATTGCTTCACACAAAATTCAAGTGCAACGATTTAACGAATTTCGTAAGCGTGATTAAGACAGAAAAACCCACGAAACAATTTAAAGATTTCCAATAACTTTCACGGTTTTTAATAAAAATCCCGATTGATTTTCTTTTTCCGTGCGTTCATTTATATTCGACCGTTCCAATTGGATTCACGACTCGTTTAAAGTTAAGCTCGATCGTTGATGGCCTTAACCGATTCAGATTTTTGCAAACCGGTTTTTCACAAAACGAAAAACTTGTTTAAAAAGCGAAAAAGCAACGCAACGAACTCGATTCCAAATCTTTCAACACTATTCAAAATCGCAGCCACAGCTGATCTTCCCAAACAGTTAAAGCTTTAGTTAACTGTGCAGCTTTACCATTTTTTTTTTTTTTATTAAACATGTTTTTCCCGCTCTCTTCGTGTTTAAGTACCGCTCTTATTTTGTTTGGTGAGCATAAATTAATCCGCATGGTTTATACAAATACGACGTTTATACTATACTATACTACTATTATACTATACAGATTAATTTGAACCCGATTGTTCCAATGACAGTTATATGATATAGTTACCCGATTTTGACAAAGATGTTCAAGATGTAAAATATAGTAAAACATCCACAATCTGTAAGTTTAACAAAGTTTTTCATACGAAGCACTTTTCTCAATGTGTGAACTTTGACCTCGAATTTGACCCCCCCCCCTGCAAAACACCGTCTTATTGCACGATAAAATTGTCTCATCTATGTTGTGTGCAAATTTCAGCCTCCTAGGTCTTATGGTTTGGGCTGTGCAATGATCAGTGAGTGAGTCAGTCAGTCAGTCAGTCAGTCAGTGAATGCGGACAAAGAATTATATATATATATATATAGATAGACATAGAATGAAATTATTCATTACGCAATATTGCTATATACCTGGTTATGAGAAAAGGAAAAGGACAAGTTTGTGCGAATGTATGTAACAGGTAGAAGGAGGCGTGATAGATCCGATAAAGTATATATATTCTTAATCAGCATCGGAAATTGAGTCGATTTAGTCATTTCCGCCCGTCCGTCTGGATGTATGAGACAACAGATCTCAGACTTCAAAGGACAGTTAGATTCACACGCAGATCGCTTATATTAAATTTTTTGAATTCTACGGCCACTAATAAAAAACCATTATTTTGTAAATAGTTTCGTAGTCGTGTACACATGGGACCTGCATTCTTACTTGATTCACACTTAAATTATTGTAAAAAACTCACTAGGGTGAAAATAGCTATATATATATTGGAACAGTTGACAGATTTTCATGTGTTTAATATATTTATTTTATTCTTACCCAAACAAGAATATACTTTGAACAGTTGATAATGATTGGCATACAAACATTCTAAATTATATACCACTCACACATAGTGTGAAATTGAATTATCAGTTTGTCTGAAAGTTTATAAAAAAAGAGGCATCGAAGATCCCATAGAACATATATATTTTTGATCAGCTCGACGAGACGAGTTGATTTAGCTATGGCCGTCTGCCTGTCTGGATGTTGTTACGTATTTGTTGATGACCAATTTTATATATCCAGTTATAAGTTGGCGCACAGACACTTCCCTTTATTGCAGTAGAATATACTATCCATATTTAAGTGCCACGCACACTTTTTGTGGTAGCCCCCAAACAAAACACGTCTGACCTTTTGGGTGATCATTCGTATGAATGATATTAAAGCTTCGTTTCCACCGAAGTTAACTTTTTTTTCTTGTTTTTGTTTTATTTTGCAAACAACGATTGTGACATGGGCAAACAGTATGGTATTCTGTATTATTCAGCCTGCAAACTTATATTGAAGTGTAGTGTATTCATTTATTAATATTATAATTGTGAAAACATTGACTACTAAACTTGGTTGACATATTTTTTTCCCAAAAGCATATTAACTTGAACAAGGAAAAATATTCTTCACCAAAAGCCCCAAAAAAGAGGCAAAAAATCCAAGCTGCTGTCGATCATACGTTTTTGAGGTTGCTGTTTGTGAATCTGTTGTTATACGTAATTTCCAAAAACAAAATGGTGATTTTTTTTTTATGTTTTAAGCTAGAAATCCAATAAATCTATGATTCATATAAGGAGCCTTATTCAAGGTACAGGGTATCCTGAAGTCGGAGATACTCGACTGAAAATTTCTTTCTTGCTATACTTAGTTATATCTTGTTTTGGAATACCAAAGGTACACTAAGTTTGTGCAAACGTATTGGCAGAACAAGGCATAGCAGACCGCATAAAGTATATATCCTTGATCAGCGTCAATAGTCAATTCGGTATATCTATGACCGTAAGGCGTTCGGATCTTTGAACAATGCGATCTCGGAGACGTTTCACGGTAGAACTCACAAACTTGAAATTTTACATTCTCCTGATTAACTTTTCGTTCGAACAATTTCTTGCGAGTTTTAGGTCAAAACTAAATGAAAATTAGCTAAAATTTCACAATTTTTAATTTGTTTTGAAATTTGGAAGCCAATATATTTCGAAAAATCTTTTGACCAATTACTTAGATCTTCGTTTTTTTTTAGAAAGGTTTAAATAAAATTTAACTAGAACATAAAATTTTGAAATTCAAATAAATCGAAAATGGAGGCCAACTTTCAAAAACGATTAATGACATTGAATTCAACGTTTTGCTCACCTGGTTATTCAAATAAAAAGTTTCAAAAGTTTCATTTCAGAGAAATGAAAAATCTTCTAATACAATAATACCACAATTTTGGTTTTCCTAGTACATATGAGGTAGACTTACAATATAAATGTGTATGTAAATATATTTATCCGAGCTTAGATCAGCTTTATATATAACAGTCTGCAATATGCATTAATAAATTGCTAACAGAGGAAAGCTTTTCCTCAGAGAGTGTAATATCGAATTAGAAAGAGATGGAGATAAAGCTTTCATCAGATACAACGTAATGAAATAGAATGCAATGGATACATTTAATATTACCCAAACGACGCGTTGCTGCGGCAACAACGACCAAACAAACCAAATCAACGAACCAAACCAAACAGCTCCGATCCAATTTGATAAACGTCTCTATACACTACGCATATAGTATGCGACTGGGTACTATCAGCACATCGTAATATTTATGAAGATTGGAGTTGTGACCACAAAAACACACTTAATACTTAATGCAAATTGGAAATCCAATGACGATTGGGGTATACTACTTGTTTTTAACACGCTTTTATTAGCTTGGCTTAAATCTATGTAACGGAATCTTTTAACTTCATTTTCACCAACTTCCTAACGTAGAAATAATTTGAAATTTTGCACGTGTATTAAGCACCGATGATAATACAATAATTTCACAATTTTGACTTAATATCCTGACCAGGATCATCAGGATATTTGATTTGTTTGTGGATCATATTCTATTCCATTCCGTTTCATTGTGCTACCCACAAAACGAGTCAACAACTTAATATATTTCTTGATGAGAACGCCGGGTTATTTTTAAAAAAATTATTGTTTAAAAAAATTTTAAAAAACACTCTTTAATAGTAATGTGAACTAAAAAGTAAAAAATAAAATTATAGTTTAAAAAAACACGCTTTAATAGTAATGTGAACTAAAATGTAAAAAATAATTTTGAATAAGTTCAAAATGAGAATTAAGTGATTGACAGAAAATTAACTTTAACATAAAAAAGCGTAGGGTGCTTGATATTAATATTGTTATTATTATTTCATTGGCAGCTATTTGTAAATATAAACTTATTATAATAATATATTACAGAGCACCCCGCGCTCTTTTTATGTTAAAGTTAATTTTCTGTCAATTACTTAACTTATTCAAAATTATTTTTTACTTATTAGTTAAAGCGTGTTTTTTTAGGTTTTTTAAACTATAGTTTCATTATGTCAAAGGACGATCTCAGTACTAAGGTTTTATAAATATCTATACAAAATATGAATAAATTTCCTTTTAATCAAGTTATTAAAAAGGGTTCAATACAAACTGTTGTTCAACTGTTTCCACTTTTAAAGGGTACAAAAAGTTCGGTTTCACCGTCTTTATTTTTGGGTTCCTATTCAGCTGTCGCTCACACTTGCCGCATTATTGCAGCAATGCAACAAAAGCAACAACAATTCAATCATAATGACGCAAAAGAAGGAGAAGAAGAAAACAAAGCAAACGAGTGCAAAAAACTGAAATGCAAAACGAAAGTGATGCACACACACACACACACACACACACACACATCTATGTATATATGTATGCATATATGCACTCGGCCGGCACGACACCCACACGAAGCGTAGACGAAGTGTAGTGAAGGGAAGAATGATCGGAGTCGGCCGCAAGAAACGCTCGACCGCGGTGGACCGCATTAGTCACCTGCTGCGACGCCGTCGGTGAGCTGCACCGCTTTGA
The DNA here is from genome assembly GCA_035044765.1 of Leucophenga montana. Classification (NCBI taxonomy): domain Eukaryota; kingdom Metazoa; phylum Arthropoda; class Insecta; order Diptera; family Drosophilidae; genus Leucophenga; species Leucophenga montana. The sequence goes on along the minus strand of JAWNNQ010001476.1, from coordinate 266,266 downwards.
TAGCCGCTTCGCCCATTTGCGCTTTTGCTATTAGTCGCGAGCCGCATTCGGTCACATAAGGTAAACAATAATAAAAGAGCCGCTCGTCTCGTGGCCAATACCGAATTCGATTTGAAGCCCGGGACTCGCTAAATCGTTGTCACTTTTTTCCACCCGGCCTCTATTCTGCTTTACCGTGGTTTATTGCCTTTGTTGTTGTGTTCTTTGAGCGTGATTTTCGTCAATAAACAAATAAAAAAAGTGATTTTCATTTTGTGATTTAATTATATGTACAAAAAATATAAAAAGAAACAGAATTAATTCATTTGTGATGACGGTAATTTGGTTTTATTTGAAATTAGTTTAATAAATACAATGTACAATTAGCGTCGAATATAATATCAAAACTATACATTTGAAAAAAAAAGTGGAATCTAGGGAAAATACATATTTTATACACACACACACTTGTATGTATAACTATTATTAAATGTTAGCCAAGCGAGGAGTACCATCGTGTTATGAAAATGAAGGCAAATTATTTTACATAGAAGGTGAAACCCGCGGAAAATGGAACGTTTTCAAAATATCCCGCTCTAATGGCGCAGCATATATTTAACGTAGTGCGTCCGTAAGTTTCATGCTTTTTTCTTATTTTCAGGCGAGGTGACATTTACTTGACATTTGGTCCACTTGAAGCAGAAATATCGCGCTCAAAATAAAACTGTATTAGTGGCATCGGTCAAAGAATGAACTTCGCACAAAGAGGAAATATTAAGTTCTGTTTTAAACTGGGTAAAACTTTTACCGAAATGTTTGAAGGATGAACTAAATTTATGCTGAAGACTGCTTGGCCTGTACCAGAGTATATGAGTAGTTTAAGCGATTCAAAGAATTTCGTGAGGACATACAGAACGACGAACATCCAGGTCTTTCAAAAGAAGGGCATTGGAGCATTGATCCTTAAAAATTATTTGCTCCGCACTCTACTTTGAGTGAAAAATATATTAATTTCAGCAATTAATTAGATAAAATAATATTGTTTTTTTGTCTCTAGAAAGTTTAAAATATTAAACGTGGTGAAAATTCGTTTTCAATTTTAGAAGACTAATTTATTTCTCACTGCTACATTAGTTTGTATTAATTAACAATGTCATAGTTTTGACTTCGAACATTTGGCCTTTTATTAACATGACAGTTACTCAGATTTTGATAATATAGCTGATTGTAAACCATCCTTCATTGTTGTGGTCAGGTATCTTAAAATTAGATTAAGGAATGAAAGTAGGCTTTCTACAATGTCTTGAGACGTAGTCAAGTCATTTCAACGTCTTCGAAAACAATATTATCATTATTCCTGCTAATATTTACAATATCTAAACATATATCACATCACCCGTTTATATGTTTTGTGTCAATATTTTCACTAACTTTCACTAACAAACCCACCGCCCACAGACGCTTCTTATATCTATTAATGGGCGTATCGGTACAACCGAAGTAAACGACTTTTCTTGTTTGTGGCTCTCTGAAAAAGTTGGCGGTATACATCCATTAGTATATGTATGTGTGTGAATCGACCATTCATTGAAACTACCATATCGAATTTCAAGGAAATATATTGACTTATTTGAAGATAAGAACAACCAATGTGTTTGTATGGGGCCTGCTCCAAAAAGTGGGCCGGATACACTCATTGGTGCCTTTGTATAAAAAAGCATCCATTTCGAATTTCAAGCCGATCTTGACTTAAATAAAAAAGTCATTCATATAAAAACACAAAAGTGGGCGGTGTGATTGTATGGGACCTACCCCAAAGAGTGAGCGTGGCATATAAATACGGATACTCCATAAACTTGGGACTAAAAGAAGCTTAAATACCACCATTCAGCCAGATATCTAAAAAATTAGTCCAACAAAATGCGAACAGACGGACATGTCTAGATCGACTCGTCGATGACGGACTTATCAAGAATATATATATATATATATATATATATATATATATATATATATATATATATATATATATATATATATATATATATATATATATATATATATATATATATATATATATATATATATATATATATATATATATATATATATATATATGGGGCCTAAGTTATCTCCTTTAATACGTTAGAAAGTTTCAGTCAAACTGATAATTTCATTTCACATTATGTGTGAATGGTAAAAAAAAAATGAGTGTATTCATCAAAAATGAGCCGATATCTTCATTGCGATAAATGGAAATGGGATTGAATATGTCAAAAAATTCAATTCAGACACTTTAAATGTACGAAAGATGTGAGCAGCTTCTTATCCGCAAACGTCAGTGTCAAGCATCAGCACCGTACATGTCGACAGGAAGGATGGGTGACTTATAACGTTATATCTTGGATTGTTTTGATACCTTCAATCCTTCCAGATTAACTTGCCTAGGCCAAATTGTCGCTACTGTAACGTTATGTTCGGAATGAACTAAGGATAACAAATATACGAACTTGCTGAAAATTTTAAAGTTGTATAGCTCAATAGTGTTCATTTTCACCAGTCTATGCTTTTTGGTATTGTCCCGACTGCAGAACGTATTTTGTTTTGGTTTTGTTTTCATTTATGTTGAGATCTATTATATCTGCAACTCTTTCCAATCACATACAAATGTCTATATCATTTGCACGGTGAGGCTTTTGTAAGATTATGCCGCTAGTGGAACGATAGTGATTTCCATGTCTGGCGTATGATGCCATGAGACAGTAAGATTATGCTCCTTTAGTTTTAAAATGAGTTCATGTCCCCTATTTTAGTACTGAAATGATCGAAGTAAACGCGGGTTGATTTAGTGAGTTATGCCGGGATAGCGTCACATCCGGAACATATCTTATTTTTTCGCCGTTTGCTAGCAGGTTTTGCCTCTACTTGGTGCTGGGACCCTAACGTCATTTCTGGCAGAGGTGCTAGAGGCTGTCGAGAAGGTTTCCACCTCCTCGACGTTAAGCAGCTCATTAAAATGATCTAATCGTTTAATTCATACTCGCTATTGTTCATTAGTTTTCCGCTTTTGTCATTACACCGATTCCGTTGCCTAGGTGGCTGCACTTGGAGCACTTCCAGGGCTGAAGACAGAAGCAGATTGACGTGGGCTTCGCAGTGGCTGTCAATATTCACATCAGTTTAGTGATGTAGCTTACTGCTCACCGAATAGTAAATATCCGTAATATTAATATTTGTGGTTAAAAAAAAAAAAAATATTAAAATCGAAATGTACCCCGTACTTCGATTTTAACTTCCGAATAAAAGGTTTGGCAGTGATTTGGTTAAAATAGTTCGATTTTCACTTTCAGAAGGAATTCAGGGATTTACAAATGTGCTTCTGTATGGAACAAGTAGGAGCTATAGTCGAAGTGCTCTGCTGTATTTTACCATGCAGATGCGAAACGGTTTCATAGTAGGCATTGGCTTCTAATTTTGCTTTCTACACTCTGAACTATAAAGTAGAATAGGAAAATATGTTGTTTATACCACTGAGGTAAAACATTGGCGAGATATGAAATTTTGAGATATACCTGTAAAAGTTCGAAACTCAGATAGTCTACGCCTTGAGCTATGTTTCTCTCTTTTCTAAATTAGAGAATTCTTCTCCCTGGCTAACAGACGGTTTAATGGACGAAAGTCCTACTAATATTATAGGCGCGATGTGTGCATGTATGGATGTTTGTTACTCTTTCACGCAAAAGCTACTACTAATGAAACTTTACAATAATCTAGCTGATATATCAGAATAACACATAGAATATAATTTATGAAGATTAAATTAACGCATTTAATGCAGAGAATGAAAGAAAACCGTTGGCTTTTTGAAAGTTTAAATTATAATTAATCAAATTTTTCTTAATAGAAATTCAAAAATAAACATTTGTTTAAAAAAGTATGCATGTATATGACGCTTATCTGAATAAGTTCCAAAAATGTTTCTATAATTTTTTATATATAAAATAATATGTATATATATATACATATGAGAATAGGTCGTTAAGTAATTTTCACCCTCCTATCCCCACCCACTATTTTTTAATCGCGATTTTAGTATTTTTGTATGAACAAAATTTATTTATTACCCGAGGGGTTATGAGGAAGGGCGAAGTGTCATTTTATATTTCAAGAAACCCAATATACACTGCTTACAAATATGTTCTGTGCAGGGTATACAAATGTATCTACAGCTACAGTAAAATTATTATTATTCTTGGAAATTTGAACTACTACTTTTACACTATTATGAGTTTATCAGCGAGCAAGCATTTGCGGTCAACTATTATCCACACAATTTATTTAAATATGTGTATACATAAACGAATATCGAACTGACTTTGAATCAATCAAAATAATATATAAAATTTGTATATATACATAGTATCTATGTACATATGACGCGGCTAACACATTTATACCATACACATAAGTACCTATCGACTTCTACTATTTGACTGGGTTGTTGAAAATCAATTCAAGTTTTCTGAATGATTGAATCAAGTACTTTGTCGTTAGAGATGGAAGAGAAACCTTGGCACGTACATACCAAGATCAATATCTCAAGAAGTGAGGTTCTGAATTTTATAGAAACTTAGCGCCGAACCTGGCATGAGGTCTTTGAAGACTTCTTCTGGGTATTGGATGGCCATTAGATCTGGACATGTATATTAATGGGTGCGTCCTGCCACAAGTCTTGGATGACCTTATACAAATCTACCGTTTATTTCTAATGCATCTTGACAGCCACTTTATATACATATGCTAATGCGCCCACACTTTGGGATAGTCCCTATACAAACCCATCGCTAAAATAAATCATAGTTATACTCTCTACATAGAGTGGGTATAGTATTATAATTTACAATGTTTGCAACGCCTTAAAGGAAGCATTGGCATTTTTATAACCAGATGCACAAAACTGGTTCAAACATTACCGCGATTTAATCACGAGAAGGTATAACTTCCATACGAAAACGCTTTGTATTTATTTTATTGTATCGAACATGTTTGAATTAAAGCAATTATTAATGTTAAAATAATAATTGTTTCTAATTTGGTGAATTACATGCAAAATGTGAATCCAAACTATAATATTTAAATTGAATAAATTGTACATTTGTATCAGTAAACATTTGAGGGCTCGATAGAGAGCTGCCTAACATTCGTGACGACCTGGTCCTCCGCTCGATCAAAATTACTTTAAATTTTCGGCAAACCACAACTTTCTATCCCAGCCGCACTAATTTGAAAAAATGTTATTATATAATGTTAAACATTTTTAAATCTAAGCATCCATTCAAAAATTTAAATACTGAAGCGGAACACCAGCTTTACCGAGTAAAAAGTGTGCAAGTGTGAATGTATTGAAGCTACGGATTCGTATGTTTCTTCCTAAGAGCACCTTAAATGCTAGACAATTACGTTCATATAATTTATTATAGCTACTCGAAATCAATAAATTAAGTTCCAAACGTTTCTTTCAATTCGTTGCATTTAATATATTTTGCCAATGAAAAAAAAAAAATAGAAAAAAAGGAAGTATCATATATCATATCTTGTTAAAATCGCACCATTCTATGTCGAATATGGTTGCGAATAAACTGGAATAGGATGAGATGAGATAAATAGGGAATTTGCGCGAAGAAAGCACCAATTGTATCCAATTCGGCACGAAAGTCAAAGTAGCTCATTTCTCATGCAATGACAGCAGCACCGTCACCAGTAACTCAAACTAAAACTCAGTGCGCACAATTTCTATTTTGAGTGCAATCACTCAGTTTGAGATGCTGCACACCTCTTCCGCCCTGAAGTCCTAAAAGATACACCCGCATTCAGTGGGAAATGCAATAATGGTGGCAAAAGCGGATGGTAAAAAGGAAAATAAAGTGGATTGATGTGGGATAGGTTTGAATGAAATGTGATGCATTGGAAGGGGCTGGTTTGGCCTCTTGGAGCATCAAAGCGTAGACAAAAACATGACACGATGCGATGTGTGTAAATAGTGAGTGCGATAATGGATGAAAGGAACATAAAAGAAAGGAGCTGGAGAGCTCCATCCAGTGTGCCTGGCGAATGCACAAGTGGCTCCTGATTAGTGATGAGTGCCTGCAAAGCATTCAAATTAAGTTAAATGTTTCTGAAACATTTGCCAAAGTGGTTTATAAAAACGTGTACTCACATGCAATATTTATGAAGTAGCTGAAGCACCGACAACGACAGCGGTAGCAGGCAGTTCATTATTTTGCTGTCGTTGTCGAAAACTTTGGCAAAACTCAAATTGTCCTCGAATAAGAGAAGCAGCAGTTTCGAGTCCTTGAAACCTGGGCACTTTACTCGAGACGACCTGTCGTCCTGTCGCCCTGCTTCGTTTGTTTGATTCGCTCGAGACTGTTTGCAAATGCTTGAGGATCTAGAAGAGTACAATATGTAGGTGTATGTGTACAGTTTATCAAAGTCATAAACAGACGTTAAACTTTAAGGAACTTCACTTCACTTTACTCGAATGCTTCCAAAAACACATACTCATATGTACTACGAGTATTTGGATTGTAAAATGCACATGAAATCGAGGAACGAACGAATGAACGAACGAATACAACAAGATTGTTGCCAAATCAAACACAACTCAAAAATTCATATGCTGCAACATGCACTTGTACTGCTTACGCCCCTCACCCACACCCTCCACTGCCATTTATACAGCTCGAGTAGTAAGCTCACCTCAGAAACTCAACAGGAATATTTCTCAAAACGATGCAAAAAGTTTTGTCAAAATGAAGCCATAAATTATGAAGCAGTTTACGGCACTCCGAGCTGTGCTCGGCTTCTTCTGCTCTCTTCTATATGTATACCGAATAGTACTGCCAGCAACAGGACTCACAGTACGTGTCTCACCTAGCATCTCGCATCCTTGAAGCAGCCAGCAGCACCCGTGCGAACCGAAACGTCAGCGGAGAGCGAAGGTGAAATGCTTTTATAGTTGAGTGTTTTTTGTTTACAAAATGTGCACTTAAAAACCGATGAATCCAACTGCATCTCCCCATAGCGCCATGCCCGCTCCACAATGCTGCAAATCATATTCAGTTGCTGCGGTGCATTCGAATTGTTTGGTCCAAGTGTGTCCTTACATAAGTATCAAAGACATATTTGGAATGCGTCATTTATTCATTAAACAATTGTCCTAATTGCTTTGTTTATTCGTAAGTCTATCTATCAGTTAAACCATAGTTTATATTAAGTCAATATTATATGACTATTCGACCTAACAAATATTTATCTAAAATAAAAAGAATTAGCAAAAACAATTAAAAAGTTAAGACTTGATGGTGCTGTCAACAGATTAGGTTTATTTTAAGGCAATGATTCCAAAACTTAAGAAAAGCTTTGCATTTGTAACGATATTTGCACAATATTAACAACTGAGATGATGCATTTCTATACCCTGAAGAAAAAGTATTTATAAGCGTATATATGTTTAGTTTATATCGCCTTGAGTATTAGGAAAAACATTGTTTTTTTATTGTGTTGAATTTGTCAAATTTTGTGTTAGCTATGCTGCATTTGCAGGGGGTTTTAGTTTTCTGTTTTAATTTGAATAAATGTGCAGCTGAAGCGCATCGAATTCTTTTGGAAGTTTATGGTGGCATGCTCCAACCGATAAATCATGTAGGGAATTGTTTCAACATTTCAAGAAGGGTGGTGAAGATCCGAGCCAAATGCAAGAGGATCTTGCAGAATCGTTGAAAGTGACTGAACAAGCAGTTTCTGTACTATTGAAATCCATGATTCAAAAGCAAGGCATGAGCTGAAACCGAGAAACGTTGAATAGGAATTTTTTACTTGAGAGCAGCTGATTAAAAAGCAATTAAGAAAGGAGAGACTGGAGATGAGAAATGTGTTGTATTTGAGGTGTCCGAGTGAAAGACGCGTGTTGTGCATTGCTTGAGCGTAACTTAACGACTGACTTTATTAATGCGTCCTTTGTGTATCTAAAATAAATGGTATATATGTGTGTGGTATGTGTATGTGTGTTTTTGGAAAGATATGAATGAGAGTATGAGTGAACGAGAGTAGGTTAGTACATTTTTAAATTACACATATATAACAAAATGGATATACTACGAAAACACCAAGATGAAAAAAGTCTACGCTATGCCCGGTCAATCGTTGCCATCGTCCTGATCATCAACACCAAAGCCGAATATGTATGGTTCGTAGATCATGTTGTATATCTGATGGTACCAAAAAAGTTTTATGTACTATGAGCTGCTACAACCTGGTGATTATATTACGGGCGATCCGTATAGTGTACAATTGATTCATTTAAGCAGCGCATTTGCAAGAAAAACGGTCAGAATGCGAGCAAAGATGTGACAAAGTTAAGCTGCTGCATAAAAACGCTCGGCCGCAAAAGTGGGATATTTTGCTGCACCCGCCGTATTTCCGGACATTCTCCATCCGAGTACTGGTTGTTATGACGGATGCATCACGATTTGGCAGGTCATCGGCTCATTTCTTTCGCAGAAATTGATTAATAACTTGAATCGCCTCTAAACACGATACATTTTTTCGAGATTGAATTCGAAATTTGTCTGAGAGGTGGGTAGTAACCAGTGGTGGAAAATGCTTTTTTCATTAATTTGGTTCTGAAATAAATCAGTTTTGATCACAAAAAAAAAAAAAAAACTGGAACACCGAACTAATTTGTACTCCCAATAGAATTCGATTTTTCTATACCAATATAATCTGTTGATGCTGACCGGTATGGAATCAAAACTTGTAGCCTCTCTAACTGAATCTAAAACATAATGGTTTATAAATTGAAAAAAAAATTTGTAAGGAATATCCACAATATGGTTGATACATCGTTCATTTTTTTCTATATAGCTGATATATTATTTGAATTTATTTTTTTTTTTGTGGAGGACATTGATGCCTTTTCATGTTATGCTTTTATTTTTAACTTTATAAAGAATTCCAGTTTTACAAAGAAAATAAATACTACAAATTGAGTGCAATAAAAATAAGAGCAGCTGGGCCAAGAGCAGATATTCCAATTTTTTATATTTAGTGCATTCAGAGACTAAACAACTCGATACGTTCTGGTTCAACCTATTGCAAACTGCAATTACTGCTTTGGGCGCATCTTGTCGAGCTAATGTTGCGTTGTTTTATGACTTTTCTGTGCCATCGACTTTCATATAAATCTATGTGCGTAGAACACCAAATGGCATGGAATTTCCATTCTATCAACCAGACTTGGACGCTAGCTGCCAAAAATACTTGTGTATAAAACTGGCAAACGTATCTCACATTAAACTCAATAATATCTTTAAGGAAACCAACGTAAAGGGGTGCTGCACTGCGTCACGACTACGGGATTGCATTCCGCCGTATACTTCGCGCCGACATCCGCATCAGAAGCCACGTCTAGGCACGCTGCTTTGGCAACGTTCCATTTCCGCTCGCCTCATCGTTTTGCGTCTATCGGCTGACAGTGCACTACACTGTCCTTGCGGCTGGCTTCCTGCCTTTCACAGCTTTCGATAGCTCCTTGGCACTCACTATTCATTAATTAGCGAGAATAAGAGTTAAAAAGTTTTACTGCTTGTCGGCTCCGACTATGCGAGGCATCCAAGTGGAATTTCTACAGTTGGAGCATGCATATTTCAAAACTACCGCCAGTTATTCATCGCCTCGGCACCGTTCCTTTCCCCGTTCCATCCCGCGATGCTGTGACAGTCAACTTCCCGCCATTTTTGTCTTTTCTGAGCCTCTTTTTCTCCAGCGCTGCACAGTGGCTCGTTTTGGGAAAAGTTGTGATAAAAATCAAATTTGTAGTAGTTCCGTTATGGAAATGGGTTATATTTGGAGCATAAATGGAGGCATAACATCAGAAGTCGATGTACATAGATATGTCTATATCGACTTGTCTTGATGAGATGTTTTCCAAACATCATGTTGAATTTAAAATTTGAATTTAAAGGGTTTTCATTTGCAACTTAATAATTCGAAAATGTAATTTTCTGCAAGACTTTAATGTCGTTTGAAAGCTGATAGTCTACCATTAATAATGGAATTGCTGACTTTGGTGGGCTTCATTAGTTAAGCCCAATTTTCGACTACATTTAGCATATATAAGGTCGTAAGGGGCAAATACGTTATCAGTTGAAAATCCATATCAAACTTAGTAGCGTTAAATTATTAAATTGTATATTTTTCCATTGTTAAATTTTGATTCTTACAGAATCTTTCTATGGAAATAGATGTCATAAATATTTTAGGGTGGCCAGATGGCAAGAAATGGAAACTGTAACGTCGCTGATGAAAAAGCCTATATTATTCACAAATTGTGTGAGAGTCACACAAAACTTAAAATGGGGCTATATAGAGTGGGTGTATTTTCATGAAAAAATAATTCTTTAATTTTTAATGAAACTTCTACTCCAAACTTCTTTAATGCGTTTTGCAACCAAAAAAGTCAGAATGAGCCATTGTACGCCGACTACTGCTTCTATCTGGGTGATTTTGGTCCTTATTTTTTATCATATTCCGCTTCAGCCTTGCCAACTCGACGACACAAGTAGTTTTTCATGCCGGAAATGCACAAAACAGTAATTTAGTTTAAGTGCGCGATAATAAGTGACTCGGATGACATGAGTGAGGGGCTTTCGCTCATATATACTAACTAACTTTAGAATTGGGATATGTGAACATTGTTTTTTTACGAATATATGAAATGTAATTTTGGCTTCTTTCTCTTTTCAGATATGTAACCAGTAACTAAATATCGTTTTCATTACCAACGATGCTAAATTCCGTACAGTGATGCTATTTAATTGGAAACGATTTAGTAAGTATTTATATTTTGTGAAAAAAAAAACACACACACACACACTCTGCCGTCTAAATTTTTAGAATTTACTCTGCTTATATTAAACGGCTTACAAGTCATCTTAAAAGCTGCATGCTCATATTTAAAATGAGTAATATAAACTTTTATTAGATTTATAGAATATGTGATGATAGTCAGAGTGTTTGTTTATCGTTTAGATGCAAATTGTAGGTACAAATTTACTGAACAAAAGTCGTCGGATATTATGCCAATTTTTATTGTTATAGTTCGTATATATGTATTACAAAATCCATCGATCTATACGTATTTAAAATAGAAAAACAATTATGAGAAATAATAAAAATATTAATTGATCTAAAAATTTCCCTTAGGTGAATAGATCAGCCAGTTGTACATTTTTTTTTTTATCTTATAACTTGATTAGCTCTAGTATGAGACGAGTATCTCCAGCCATGTCTGGTAGTCGGCATATCTGTTTGTAACATTTTAAACTACTATTTCATTTATTGATATATCGGTTCAAAACTTTTTATGGGCCTTTTTCAGCCCAAACCATTACCGTGCCACAAACAATAGAAAATATAGCTTACATACGAAAGTATTTTCCACTTGATTTTAAGCCTATTCACAATGCTGTAACACAATGATGTAAAAATTAACGTCAGATGCCGCTTGCAGTTTTTAATGCATTTTTTTTTTAAGCCACTATCTATCATTAGACTCCTGTAAAATTCTGGGCAATCTGCATCATTAAATTTGTGTCTGACTCCCATAGAGACAGACAGACAGAAATACGGTGGGTGCCGAAATTGATCTCAAACGCAATCGTATTATAACTTCGTATTAATGTTTAGCGTTAATGTTTGAACAGTTTCATGAATGTGTATGAATCATACAGCCATCGCAACACATTAGAGGCAAGCAGTAGTTGAAACAGTGGATTTCTCTGCCTGTCAAACACAAACTTAATGATACACATTGGTATCAAAGAAAGTTAGAAGTCAAAAAACTCTAATTCTTAAAAAACCCTTAAAGCGGTCCGATCAGTATCTAAATGGAATTTGTTCACTCAATGATTTTTAGTCTTTTTTGAAATAAATTCACTCTATGATTTTCCAACAAAAAATATAAATCAAAAATAAAAAATCAAAAAAATTTATTAAATTCTGATTAAATGTGTAAAAATCGGTAAATAATTTATATATATATAATTTGATATTTTTAAATATAAATCATAACCATTACGTTTTAGTGAATTACACAAAAAAATAGAAGTTTTTCGGCTTGAGCGGGCTTTGTTTTAGTATGAAAGAATAGAGAATAGCTTAAAATAAACTCCAAGCCCCATAGACTGACACTTTTGTCAGGGACGCTGTAGGTTGTCTGTGAGTGAGCTTGTCCTGAACATTAACAACAATTACGTAAGAATTTTTCAAATTGTTCGAATAATTAGCTTCAATCATAGCATATGAGATTTAACTTCCGAATAGTTTCTCCTAAGTAGCAAACAATTGCTTCATACCGTCGGTGACTGATGGTGAACTTATTGCGATGTTCGAAACCTGTCTCACCTGCATATAAAATGTTGCGAATAAAATGTTCCTTCTATTGTTTTTGCATTGAAAAAAACATTTTTTTCCAATATACTGTCCTATTCGCCAGATAAAAAACTCATATATTCTTTCAAATATTTATTTATACATTTTAGCGTTCTTTTTGAATTTTTTCGTTATACAAATAAATAATTTATAATAATAAATAATTTCCGATACTTTATACTCTAAGCTTGAACTGATGTCTCGACAAGTAGCTCACCACTAACTGCCTCTGCACTTGCAAGTAATTTACAAAATGAATATTTAACAAAAACAAACTCACAGATAATCGGCGATGACGAAGTGGCTGATAAGAGTCGCCAGACCCTGCAGATAATGCTTATGAACCTCTCGATTGTTATCAGATTGGTTGCTCCACAATTTGTGTGTGTGTGTTTTTTTTTTGTCTGTGTTCAGTGTTCAATTTGATTTCAAAGTGTTAGGGCGAAAAAACATAAAAAGTGTACCAAACAATTGAGTTGTGGTGTTAAGTGCTAAAGTAAATCTGAGCGCGACTCTTAGTTAGTTTATACATACAATAAATTACTTTTTACACATATTTATATTGGTAGATTCAAATAAATTGTAGGTCAATGTCAAACCGCAACACTTTTTGGCGTTTTCAAGTGCAAATCTTATGGAATCCCAAAGTTTATGTACACCTGAATTGTGGAAACGTCTCGCGAAGAATTAGTTGCGAAAGTGTTCAAGACGCACACAAACCACAAATTTCAGTTTGAATCGCGGTGATTTTGTTTTGATATTTTTTTAAATAAAAACATTTTGTAGAACAGTTTTCTTATCTGTAATTTTGTTTATTGCTCCAGATTATTGTTAATATAAAAGTATGTGCACAACGACAGTAGTCAACATATTATTATACTTTTCACACGTAGTGTGAATAGTTTTATAATTTTGTCACGGAGTTTGTAACGCATTGAAGGAAGCACCGGAGATCCTATAAAGTAAGTATATTCTTGATCAGCTGGACGAGATAAATCAAACTTTCTGTAAGTCTGTCTGGCCCCTGGCTGTATCAATATATATCGCCTAGTTCTATAAATATCGGCCCCATACAAACCCTAATGGACGGAAGCTTCATATAGTTATAAGTTAACCACATTAAAAATGGAATGAAGACGTGTGAAGAGTATTGAAGCTTCGGTTCTGCCGAAGTTACCACTTTCTCTTGTTCTGTTTTTATTTGAAGGCACATTTTTTACTGATTTCAATGTAGAATTAAATATATATGTGCTGTTTTAATTATCGAAATTATTATAGTTCACATTTTTTTGCGGGTAACTTTTTTGCTTATTTGCAAAAACGTTACCCGCAAAAATTGTAATACGATTCACACATAGTGTAAATAGTATAAAAATTTTATACAAATATACAAAACGAGTACAACTGATTTAATGCGTCGGATATTAATGCTCACTCCTCACCTCAATAGTAAATTGGTGATTAAGCAAATATGATATTAGAATGCGATACCCGTCCATCGACGCTAGTAGATTAATTGAATGATGTAGACTGGGCCTGCCAATCAGACCCGATCAAAAGCCTGCTGTACGTCCAAAAAAGCAAAGATCGTTCATCCTTGAAGCCTTTTATAATTTGATGAAAGCCACGATGCACTAATTCGTTAGTAATTTAGTCAGCAGTAAGGAATATTTTTTCCTTTTCAGGATAGGTCATCGCAATTCTACCATTAAACCTATCAGAGTATGGGACTCTCTTTTGGACATTGAGAGTAGTATTAGAAATCAGTATTTAATAAAACTGAGTAGAATTTAATGTGTAGGAGAAGACAAAAGAGTAAGTAATGCTTAATAGAATAAAAAAAAAAATGTTCCAGCTGATAGAGGAACGAATCGTTAAAGTTTAACTGTGCCATGTAGTAACCAGATTACTATAGCCGAGGTATCCGATCATATGATACTGTTCGCAGATATGTCTCCTTACTTTATATTATAAATTGGTCTAATTTTCTTGCGGATGAAGTTGATTGCATTTGATAGTAAAACTATGTGTATAATTGTTAAGTAAGAATTTCAGTGAATTCGTTGAATAATAAAATGAACTCCTATTGCATAGTTTTGCCTCCATCTGTCCATCCATTGCATTCAACCGACTCAAACCAAACTAAACTGGTGCGCATTGCATTAAATTGAATATGCAAGAAGCCACAGAATTCAAATATAATGCGACTCGACAATCATTTAAAGTATTGAGATATATCCCAGGGCGTCTCGCACGACACTTAGCTGCCGCTTTAGATGCAATTGGCGGCACTGAGAACTTCAATAGTAAATTATGATTGATATAGAAAATAAGAGTTGAAGCCGGAGCTGGCAAGAAATGAGCTGAGTCGACAGTTGGCCTTTGATCTTTCTGCAATCGCTGACAGTGCAAACTTTGTCATTTCTGTGCTATGATTTCAATATTTGATGTGAGTGAAATATTGGAACTTTTCGAATGTCAAAGTGTGAAAAGTAAAGTGAGGTCGTAGTACTGCACTCCACACCTCTCAGCAGTTCAACCGCAGTGCTGCAATGGAAATGACATCCATTAATTGTCTATAGAAATCAATTTCAATTTCGCATTCCAATTGAACTTGCCGCGTAAATATTGAAGCATGAAGTAACTTCTGACAGAGCACTACGGAAGAAAGATGCAGTGCCGAGCTGCTCGCAATATAATTTCCCAAGGCCTTGATTGGGCGAGGAGGAAAAACGAATCAACTTGGGTTGGCCTTCACCCATTCCAAGCTCTCTGCATAATTCGGATTTAATTAAAAGCATTCTGAAGCGCCATATTCATTAAACCAATTTGTTTTTGCTGCGCTGAATAAGTAGCTTTTTTAATGTATGTAAGTATTTTTATACTGTTCACACAGAGTATGAAAAGTATTAGGTATAACTTACTTACAATGTATGCAACGCCTCAAATGAAATATCGGAGACCCCAATTGCAATATATAGTTTCCTGATCAGCTCGACAAATAGAGTCGTTATACCCGTTATCCTCTGACTTTGTGTACATAGCTTACCTTTTCCCTATTCTTTGTTTTCAAATTTAGAGTTAAGACATTTTAATATCAGTAGCAACGTACTAGGGAAAATGGCCGTAATTTGGCCACTAGAAGGTATATCTCTCATAAAAAGAGACACTTTAAAATGTTTTCGTTTTAGCAATAGATTTTAAAACTATTAGCTGTTTTGAAATTAGTATACTACATACAAAAAGTGAAACTATAGTTTCGAACGGTCTTTTTCTCTCTGTGTAATTAAGTTCGACATTATGTGTCATTAACAACAGCTGATATTGCATAAACTGAACATTTAATCACGAAATATTGAAGACCTCGGCAGCTCAACTGTATAGCGTGCTGGCTAAAATTCCAGAAGACGTAGACTTGCTCAAACGAAAACTTCTTTGATACTTAATTTAATAACCTATCATTTCTAATTATTTCATACGCAATAAAATTATCCACTACCCTCTATCCCATCCAGAATCACTTTATATCCCAGCCGCCATCGGCGCAATTTGTGACAAATATAAATATGAATATATTTGATTATATTAAAAGTTTTTAGGTCTACGAAGCCTTTTTATGCCATTCACACACAGTCTGATATGATATTATCAGTTTGTCTAAAAGTTTATAACGCATTACAGGAGACGCGACGAGTCGATCTAGCTATATCCTTCTGTCTGTCTGTCTGTCTGAATCTTGTTGCGCACCAATTTTTAAGATATCCAGTTGTAAGTCGGCACATAGATCTCTTTTTATTGCTGTTTAATAAAGTATCCATATTGATATGCCACACGCTTTTTTTGCGGTAGCCTCCATACAAATCGACCCACACCCACTTTTTACTTTTCTAATAAAAGGACTCTTCACATATATATCGAAGGGTATAATCCACCACTGTTTGGGGAAGCCCCATACAAACCTCCCGCCTAATTTTGCTTTTTGTATGGAACACGTTTTTTTTTGCATTCAATATCTTCTTGAAATTTGACATGACGGATTCGTGTGTATGGACTCCTCACATAAATGGCAAGGAGCGTAATCCTTTTTTGAGGCAGCCCCCATACGAACTTTTCGCCCACTTTAGGGAATTTCTATGAAAAATATTCTAATTACAGTAAATTTCAACTTTAAATTTACTATAGTGGCTTCTTATAAACAAACGCTTCACATATAGAGAAATAGATGGGATTTCTTCATTTTAGGGGTAGCCCCCATACAAAACCATCACCCACTTTTAGGACTCTTCATAAAAAAATTTATCATTTCAGGCAAAATCAACTTAACATTTGATATGGTGGCTTCATATGGACGGAAGCTGTGCATAATTATCAACGGGCGTGTCACGCCCACTTTAGGACGAGATTCAAACAATCTTACCTCCCAAATTTTACAAATATTTTTTTCTTTACACCTGCTAAGTTCACAGCTTTAAAATTCATGTGAATGGTATTATAGCTTCGGTACCACCGAAGTTAATGTTTTCGTTTGTTTTTTTTATTATATTTTTTAATTTTAATTAAATAAAAAATACTTTGAATATTTTAATATAAAAAGTGTGAATAATATTATTACTTTTTAATTGTGTTTGTAAGGCTTACAAACAAAAAAATAATAATAATAATAACGCTGAAGTAGAGTTTGTTTGTCTTCGAAATACTCCCTACGTTTTCTAAGAGTATTTGTCGATTGGGATATTTTTTCCAAGTTCTGTGTTTCTAGTTCAATTAGCACCAAAAACCAAAAAAAGCTTCTCATACAAGAACAAATGTGTTGACTGCCACATCCTCTGGGGTGTCACAAAAACTCTTTCACCCCAATTCAGACCCAAATCAATTTCGTAGGTATTACAGACATCTCTTTTAGATCGTTTGAAATCACCAGCCTTTTGCTAGGTTGATTGCATATAGAAACTCACAAATCACAAGGTAAAACTTTGTTTATGTGCAACTTGAATGCACTGAGTCTTAGGATTGAAACATTTAAACATTTAGCACATTTTATTATTTAATTTAAGTTTACGAGTATAAAAATGTGTATTTATTTGCTGAAATCCGACTAGGTCGGTTTACGCAACAACAATGAATGTCAGATAAAAATATATAATAGCATCAGAGTTGTGTATAGTGTATCTCAATATGAAACGACTTAGGACCATTTAAAATGAATATAGTCAAAAGCAATCCACATAAAACTCTGTTCACAGTGGCCAGTTTAATTCCATTTCGTTCAAATGAGAAACATATAACTATCCTCCATAAGATTTTTCAAGCAGATAGTTCAGATAATTCATATATTTTATTTTATTTACTTTAATTAGTATGTGTTTGTAAATTTTTTTGTAATATTGTACCTTTAAATTATAATTTATGTAGTTTCGCGATGCCAGCGGAACATAAAGTACTTCAAATATTAAAACCAATACTTTAATTAGTTTTTGTTTCCACTCTTAGTGCTTCCTAGATCAATATGGAGTCCATTTTTCACCCGTGTTAAGTATGACAATCATTAAAACAAAAACAGCAAAAAATCATCGGATTAATCCATTGCAATTGCCATCTCCCCCACACAAAGTTCGTTGCAAATCGGAGTGTATCTGTATCTATTCAGATATCACAATATATTTACGCTTGTTTAATGCCGCTTTGTGATAAATAAACACCTAAATTCAGGGGATTTTCTCAGCTTTCATGAATTTGCTGCGAGACGAATTTGCTCACATTTTTGCTGTTTATTTGCGCACTTTGTCCACGTCAGTTTAAGAGAAAGGTCCTGGCTCCGTGCCACTCCATGCCTTGTGCTCCGTGTGCTCGGGTATTACGACATTGCGACCGTAATTAATTGAATAAAGCGCACTAAGGCGGCAGAGTAAGCGTTCAGTGGCCGGAAATTGTCACTCTCGGCTAAACGTGCCCTTAATTTGCTGGTGTCGCCCTGGCAACTGAACTTCTACTGGGCTGCCTGGCTGACTGAGAGACAGTATGACGGCCAATCAGACAGAGTACCAACAAGGAGCATGCCAAGTTGGCAGAGTGGCGGGAGACGATAAGCCTGTAATTCAATGGAAGTTTACCAGTCGGAGATGAGAAACAAAGGTGCTCTAATTGGCAGCGAAGCATGAGTCTGATAATCTTAATTATGTCGCAGTGTGAATTGTGACACGAATACTTAAGACCCAATCCCGATTCCGGTGACATAGCCAAACCATTGACAATCTAGAGAATCAAAGCATCTGCCATTATTGAAGTTCTGTCCAACCACAAAACAGAAACTACAAATCTCAAATTAACTCAGCTTAAGTGCGCTTCAAATATATATTTATATATATTTTTAAAATTATTTCTGCCCGGCATTTCAAACCAAACCAAGAGATATCTGACCCATCCAACCCTCTCACTCAGTCCCGATGAGTCCTTCAATTAATTTTATCTAAGCTCTCATCCTTTGTTTGCCGTTTACGGGGTGTGTATCTTCGTTCTTTCGTTCTTCTGTTTTTTATTCTTTTAATTTCCTTTCGCTTTCTTCGACAGTTTTACTTGCATTCTGCCAATTTTGTTCAGTCATTTAGAATCCTGACAGCCATCTCCTCAGCCGAATATTGGCACGTAGCTACGTGTATTGCTGGGATAGCTAAGTGAAATTCACCACATTCCAAGGAGATGGACATTCCTCTGCATGCTCTACGACATTTAGAGATACGTCGCTGCAGTGTGTCTTCAGCAGCAAGCGAAAATCGCGAAGACTAGCTGTGCTTTTGATTTCTATGTAGTACTAGTTCTTCTTATTCTTCAATGTCCTTCGTTAGCTTCTCCCCCTCCCCTCCCTTCCACTTCCACTTCCACTTCCCTCTCGCTCACTCTTCTCAAGTCTTTTTTGTAATATCTCATCTCTATCATGAAATTTTTAACTTCTTTAAGTGTACTTTGCCATTTGTTTATTTTGTTGCTGTTGTTTGCTCTCATACTTCTCCATCTCACGCTTCCCGCGTTTCCCCGCCAACTTCACTTGTTTTCATGGTTTTAAGTGCATGCAGTCAGGCTGTATAGCAGAGCAGGTTGGCAGGCTGGCAGGATGCTCTGTTAATTAGTGGCGCTTAAGCTTCATTTTATAAATTTATGCTGCTCCCTTCTCCTTCTGCATTTTGTTACAGCAAATTTTAAATTTTTTTCCATTGTAGATACTTACTTTGGCTGTTTTTTTCTCGGTCGTTGTTGTTATCTCAACTTACTCGTAAAAGAAGAGCGCACAAGTTGAAAAATATCTTTACTTTGATTACGTTAAATTATGTAAACGTTTACTACTTTTCTTGTTAATCATTTCGGCATTGTTCCATAATCAGCAAACTTTTTAAAAGCGAAACTTCACATTTTAATCTGTTTAGTGCCCCAAGGTTGTGGTAAACGAAATTCTTAAATGTATTAATTAGTGCAAGTAAAATATTTAGGTGTATTTAATATATGAATTCAAAACATATTAGAAATGATTTATTCAAACATGTTTCAAACATACTTTATTGAGTCAACGCGATGTAATATTACTTTTTGCTTTGTAAAAATGCTCTTATTGAAAATTTTGGTATATGTTTCATACGTTGTGTAAGATATTGATCTGAAACGAAGACATATAATCATAAATAAAAATTATCGTTTGAGACCCACTAGACGGTATATAACTTTTTTGAAACTCCATTATTAAGTGACAGCTCCCATACAAACCAATAAGACCGGAGGGAACAAAATAAAAAGCTACAAATCCTTGGTTGAGGAACCTTTATATACTTTTTATTGACTAGAGACAAAATATACCAGCAAACATGATTATTTAGCCGTGAAAAAGAATTGCTCTCGTTGAGACCACATAATTTGACAAAAGCTGAAGAAGATGCTCGTATCAATTGGTGCAAACAAATGTTCAAGAAATACAAGTACTTCAAAAGAATATTGTGAAGATTTATGGATCTATGTATATGGGGCTGAAACTGGGTATTTCTTGATGATCAAAATTTGTTCGCGCTCGAAGCACTTCGATACATATGGTCGCCTGTTTCTTGGACACTCAAAACATTAAATTCATGGATCATCCGCCACACTTTCCTGATTTGACACCCAATGAGTTTTTCTTGATCCCGAACATCAAAGAGAAACTGCGTGGAAGTCATTTATGCGTTCAAAAACCATGTTTTGGAGGTGTCTCAAGTGAAATGGAAAAAAATTTTGACAAATGGTTCAAATGCATGAAAAAGTGTATAGATTATAGAGAATATTCTGAAAAATATACCACGCCCACTCAAAAATATGGCCTCCATACAAAACCAACCGAGCACTTGTCAGTTATTCTTAGAACAACATTACAGTCAATGTCAACTTAAATTTCGATAAGGTGGCTTCTAATGGATAGAAGCTTCACATATGTATTAATGGGCAGGTCCTCACCACCCACCCATATAGACTGCCCACTTTGTGGATTTCGCAGTTAAAACTTTTTTGGGCTAATGCTTCATATAATCAATATAGAACTAAAAGACTTTGATAATTGTTAAGAATATTAAAGCTTCGGTTCTACCAAAGTTGTTTTCTCTTGGTTTTTCATAAAGAATAATAAAATCGAGAAAAAACGTTTACCGAAGCTCTAGTACTATTCACAGGAATAGTACTAGAGCTTCGGTAAATCGTTTTGTAAAACATACACGTATATACAATAATACAAAATAATTGCAGTCTCGACTTTGAATTTAATTTAGTAATTTGGAATTTTTATTTTACTTAATAACAAGTTGTCAATAAAATTCCAAAATTATGTGGTAAGATTCTAAGGGAACTACCCCTAAAAGCGGGCGTGACACGCCCCTTTATATTTATGTTAATCATTCGTCCATAAGAAGCCGTCATTTCAAATTTTACGTAGATGTTGACGGCAATAAAAAGGTTTTCCGTACAAAATTGCAAAAGTGATGGTAGTTTTTATGGGGACTACCTTAAAATGTGGTGGGATCACACCCTAAAAAGTGGGTGTAGCATGTCAATTTTGATACTCTATTAAACTGCAATAAAAATAAGTCTATGTACTGACTGACAACCGGATAGCTTAAAAATTGTTACCCAAAAAGAACGCAACAATAACAATATCCAGAGAAACGCCATTTCAGAATATGTAAAAAAAAAGAAAGGCGTGAGCTTGAGGATGTTGAGGTGTTTGTTATGTAATAAAAAATTAAGCTCGAAACTTTTATCAAAAGCTCAAGCGTCTGACCGAAGGTTTTATGCCCGAGGTTTCTTTCTGCAAGAACAATAATGGAAGTCTGGTTACAGATGCAAATCAATCAATGAGACTATGGAGAAGTCACTTCTCTAACCTACTTGGGGGCATGCACTATGATTGGAATCTAATTGTTCTTTGTTCTATCTTCTAGACAGGAGACCCCGCTGTTTGCGCGAACTACCGGGTAATAAGTCTCCTTCCAATAGGATATAAAAATATGTCCCTGTTACTGTGTAAACGGCTGGAGCCATACACGGATGCACTGATAGGCGAGTATCAGTGTGGTTTCAGACCAAAGAGGTCGACCAATGATCAAATTTTCACTTTAAGCCAAATCCTGAAAAATACCCATGAGTACAATAAAGACACACACCACCTATTTGTCGATTATAAGGCCGCTTTCGACACGCCGATAAGAACGAAGTTCTTCAACGCCCTATTTGAAAGAGCGTTCGCCTTTGCATAATGACGCTATCACACACCCAAAGAGTCGTCAGAGTAGGAAAGAACAACTCCGAACCCTTTGATACGAAGAGAGGTTTAAGGCAGTGTGATGCTTTGCTATGCGACTACGCCACTGCCCATACGAAGGCTTCGTAGGCCCTTTACGTAGAACGGTCGGGCACGATCTTCCATAAGGAAGTGATGCCACAGGGCGTTCTCGAAGATTAATAAACAGCCACGTCTCATGGTCTTGTGGTGAACGAGGACAGTGAGCAAATTAGAATTGGAGCTCCTCTCTCGAAGTACGAAGAAAGAAAACTCTGGTTGTAGACGGTTGTAGAGCCACCTTTTAAACTAATAATGGGCGTGGTATTTTTATATGGATAATTTATGTGTTTAGAACAAAAATATTGAGTTTGAACCGGATATCTAAAATATAATAATAATAATAATAAAAATATATATACTCGTATAAATACGCGACAACACGTGGACAGATGGACATGTCTATGTTGTCTTGATCAAGATTACTTGTATATATACTTTGTGGAATCTCGATGACTGCTTCAACGCGTTGCAAACTTTCTGACAAACAGATTTCGTAATATGCGCGCAGGATATGATCCTATGGCTTCAATGTAGTTTGGCGGCAGCAGCAGTTAAATAGTATGAGTTGAAGTAACATGAATCACTTATTTCTTTTATAAGATGGGTTTTTTATTGAAAACATTTTGTGATAAGTAAAAAAAAAAATGTGCATATACACATTTGTCATGAAATAAAAGTTAATTTGAAAACTTTTCATGATTCTCTTTTTATTTTATGATATTCTCTCGTCGTTGCCACCTTGTTGTGAAATAAAATATCAGACTTTTAGCGCCAAATTTTGAGTTTTTAAGATTTTATGATATTTGTAATGTCATGAATTTTGTCATATAAACTATATAACTGTTAAGGTAATGATTTTAAGATCAAATGCAAACTAAATATTGAAGACGAACAAATTATATGTAAAATAACGTGGATCATTAAAAAAATTAATATGTCCCTTTGTAGCTATTGTAGCTAATAATGGCGCCATTAGCAGAGGTCCTCATTAGTGGGGATAATTTTTGATTGTCATTCACTTGGGAAAAGGCAAATCCACACAACTCACAAACGTCAGTTAGTCAAATTGTGAGAAAGCAACCACCCTTAATTAAGAGTTGCTGTGTTGGGTTAGATACCACCAACGAAGAGAGGCATACAGACTGCCTCAGATACAATTTCACTTTGATGATGAATTCCGGGAGAATGTCCGTGAGAACGACCGAGCATGTGTTTTAAGGACCAAGTCTGGGACGACCTCCGCAAAATTAATATTAACAACTGGCAACAGCGGCCTTCCTACGCGCAACCATTACCGATAAACGGTTGTTGTGTCACATAACTAAGTATGTAATTGATAAATGAATACACTTCTATGCATTGTCATACTTAAATATGAAGCCCATTAACTACTGTACCCATAGAGTAAAGGGTATACTAAATTTATTAAAATGTGTGTAGTAGCCAAGAGGAGACGTACACCCAAAAGTACAATACATACAATCTTGATTCGCATCAAAAGATTAGTCGATGTAGCCATAACATTTTGCGTGTTGCTATCAAACATTTACAAGATCAGGAAAACTATTAAAGATAAAGATTGGATATTTAAATCTCCTATAATTAATATAGAAATAACGTATAAAGTATACGAGCACCCATCGAAACCTAACCCCATTTTTAAGTTTCTGTACGTAAGTTTTATTGTTATTTAAGCCAAAAACACAATGAAGGAAAATGCTCGCATGGTTATTAGAAACAAAATTATTAACTTAAAACCAATAATATGTTCGTTCATATTTAATTTCTCATTTTCCATTTGTCTCTACAGTGACTTCTTCGCCTTCAACATTGCTTTAAACTGTTCCAGACCTCGACCATTTGTATCCGCACAGAATGGCAATAGTGTTATCCGCTCCATCCAGGTATTAAGCTTGGCATATTTTCTGGAATCAACTGGCAGAAAGCAGGCCAAAGAAGTACACGTTGCAATAACACTGAAATCGGGAATAGTTAAATTCTCGCCGGCGATATTCACTTGGTCCTGAAGAAAGGTCTCCAAAAATTCAAATGCGGCGGCAATGGCATCGAGTTTATATTTCTGAATTACATGTTCGTTTCTCTGTAGTAATGGTCGCATTATATTCAAATGAGTTCCTCCAAACAAAACGTCCGAATCGCAGTGCAGCCGTTGATCAACAACGGCACGTTGCAGTAAATCCTTAGGATATAGTGCATCCGACTTGGCATATTTACTGACCAAGTAGGCGTTGCTGGCGGGTGAGTCCCAAAATAAAATGTCCGACTTCCTCTAAAGTGGGCACTGTTTGCTGGGGATTCTTTTTCAGATAGTCTGGCGACATTTGTTCTTGTGACTTAGTAGATTCACTTGCACATACTCGAATGGCAAGTTTAGAGCTTTGAGTGTAAGAAGAGTTGCGCGCACTTCCGGACTGGCATCAATTCCATAAAGCGTTAGTTTACCCATGTAATTGCGTTGAATATTAGAAACAAACTGATTTGGAAGCATAGTGACGACGTTTATATATTGAGAATACTTATATTAAAGGAGAAATCATCCTGACGCATCTTACTACAATAATTACGTTTTTTGTGCTTCAGTGAATTCACTTAGCATTGAAATCTCATATCTTATTTGGTTCTTTAGTTTCTTTATTCGTCAACTGGTTTTAGAAGAACTATTGTGAGAGAACGAGACAAAATACTTGCTTTGGGTAGTACCAAAGCTTAAATACTCTTTACGATCTGGAAATTCTCAAATGACCAGAAAAAGTCTTAATACCAAATTTCAAACAAGTATCGCATAAATTTAGGCACATGTTTTCAATGTTGAACCTTAAACCTTAGACAGATTTTGAAACGTAGTGACAGAACTTTAATACTCAAACTCTGTGTGTAGTGTATAAAAATATTATTTAATAATTTAAATTTATTGCTTCATGTTTCAAATATAGGGGTTTTCTTAACAAGCATATTTTACTTTTAAACCAGTAAATAAATTTGCATTTCTAAGTGTAATACCATGAATTAAAAAAATAAAAAATAAATTCATACATATTTTCATAATGAGTTACTCCTAAAAAAAAAAATTACGTAATCTCTGCTGATAGCATGTTCTTATACGTAATTGGAATGTATTGCAAAAGCTAAGAAACAATCCATTCCTATTCAAACTCGAATTGCCTGAACTAAATCAAATCTATTTCTCCGCTCAGATGCAAATATCCTCATGTGTTTGTTTCTGAATACAAAATTCATTCGCTTGCTTTTCACATTCAGTAAAACGAAGCCACTCTGCATAAAATTTGCGCTGAAAAGTATAAAGCGGGTTATTTTTCCACATTAGTGGATTCTGCAGCCGCCTCCTCCTCCTCGAATTATATACCAGCGAGTTCACTTTGCGTGGCAGCCGACCACATTTTTGTTCGTTGGTTTTCTCTTTGCCGAAGATTTCTGCGCCTCTGCATCTGCCTTCGCTTCTTCTTCTTCTTTTTCTTATTTTAACGTTGTCCTTGCGGCGATGTGGAATATCCTGTGAATACACCGCGTCCGGATATATTTTGCGGTTGTGTAAGTGCATGTGCCAAACTGCACCCGCAGCCATAAATCCTGTTCTGGAAGAGAATTCGCGCTGAATAAGAAAAATGAACAACAGATTCACTGAGCACTGAAACATGTGTCTGTCTATCCGTCTGTCTGGCTGTTGGTCGGTCTACTCCGATCTCGGCCTGTTTTAAGCGTGCAGGATGAAAAGTCGTCTCAAAATAGAAGAGATGCTCTCATAGTTGACAAACAAATTTTTTCTGACAATTGTAAGATTTTGAGCACTCTGCATCATTAAGTGTGTTTGACAGTCATTGAAAACAAACTTGAAAGACAGTCAGAGGGACAGAAAGGTAGGAGATTGCCTCGCCAGTGCCTAGTAAATGTCAAATACAAACTTTTTTAAAAACTATGAGGACTTTTTAGCCAACTCTCGTATGTTTTGTACACTTCTGTGTGTAAATGTAGATACGGTTCGGTTTAGAGAATGTCTGCGCGCCTTTTTTTACATTTTTTCATGGGATACGTAGAGAGTGAGTGAGGAGAAGTAAAACTCTTTACGGATTCGCACGTCGGCTTTGAACTCCAGTCGACTTTGTTACTTCACTCGATTCATTCACATGTTGGCAAAGCATTGCAATTGAAATAAAAACAATTTCCACAAACAAACATGCCCCGCACGTCAAGGACTGTAATAATTTATTACTGATGGGAGGTTAGGTGAGTTTTCATTCTATCTGGTTACTTTTTTCTCTACCGAGTAACTTTTATAGTTTTGACGCTGCATTGCCTATTGGGTCCCAACTAGTCCTCTACGCTTCCATTTCTGCCCGCTGAAACGAGCCCATAGAGTCGCGTTTTTTTGCAGCGATGGCAATTTTGAGTGCAAGCGAAGCAAAGCGCGGGTGAAATCAATGTTGGAATGTAGGTATACGGTGGGGAGCTGCAGCCCTAATAGCACTGCAAATGGTATTTCGGGTTCACCTAGTTCGTAGTGCATGAGAATCATTTTCCCTGCATGTCCATTGAAGTGAAACAACAGCAACAGCCAACAAAAATGCTGGTACACTAACTGCAGCAGCAAATGTGGAATTAGAGTAGTAACCAAATAACAAAAACGAGGGAGGATTTAAAATAAATACGCTTATGCGAAGTAAGATAGAATCAGCTATTTGGTTAAAAGTTTAGGGTTTCCAGGAAAAGTTCAACTGGCTGGTTGCTTTAGAAAGGTGATCCACTCACTGTGCACCTTTAACATGAGACAACACTCGCACTAGTTTTCCGTTCTTGGTTCAATCCAAAAAGTGCAATTTCTGACCAATGAAAATGTGCGTGTGAGACTCGGAAGTTGGATTTTTTAAGGTAGTTATAAGGTTGGAAAAATATTTTTCTCAGATAAGAAGCTGATATTTTCATTAGAAAGTTTGATATTTGTAGGCATAAACGTACGCAGAACGTTTTTATGTACGAACAATTTTCGAAGCACTTATGCCACTTAGAAACCTAGCTGCTTAAAGGCTTGAACAGTTCTTCAGGCGTCGAAAAATTTTTGTTTTTGAAATGCGGGAACTAAAATAAGTCATTGGTTGCCAAGTCAGTGTTGTAAGGCGTATGACCCATCAATTCGATGTTTTGTGTGCTTCAAACTCTTTTATGTCAGCCAATGCATGAGAGAGAGAGAGACAGACTGGAGGACGATATGTATTCGGCCGTTGGTTTACCTCAGTTTTGTGAAAAATTCTGGCAAAGAAATGGTTGCATACCTTTCAGCGTCCTACGTTGCTCACGACCAGTTTTTCCGAAAAAAACCGGCGACCATTTGAAAAGATTTACGAGTAAATTCGATTTTTGGTCGAGATAAATTTTTTAAATCACTGTTAACAACACAAATAATCGTACATCGAAATGTTAAGCGTACATTTATTCAAAAAAAAAAAAAAAAATTTCAAACTTTCTAATGGAAATGTCTACTAGCACGTAATAATACTTACAATTTGATAATACACGTAATTTGAGTCGTGGGAATAGGAAAATATATCACGGAGCAATATCAGAAAACTACGAAAAGAAATTTTCTAAAACTTTTTTTATATTATTTTCGAAAAATTTGACATCATATTCGCAATCAGCGATCTCCCAGTTTACTAAAATCCGCGTCGATATAATAACTTAAAAAAAAAAGTACGACATTTTGGATCTTCCATTTTGTTTTATAATATTCTTAATCAGTGACCTCAAAAACATATAGCCCATGATAGTTTGGATTTTTGGCCAGCTTTTTTGGATTATGGACTACTGATTATTTTCTCTTGTGGCAATTTGAAAACTTTAACAGAGTGCAATCAAAATTTTTAAATCAGTGATGTCCACATTGTGGACTCCATATACCATTATACTTGATCAGATCGACAAGACGAGTCGATTCAGCCAAGTCCGTCCGTCTATCTGTCTGTCCGATTGTCAGTCTGTCCGTCTGGAAGCTATTGCGCACTTTTTAGGCACCAATTTTTGAGATAACCGGTTGTATGTCGGTACATAGACTTATTTTTATTGCAGTTAAAACAGTTTCAAAATTAAAATACTACGCCGACTTTTTGGGTAGCAACCATACAAACTATTTTTTTTCTATGAAAAATGATTTTTATTGCTGTCAATATCACTTTAAAAATGTACATGGTGTTATGAAGAGACTCTTCACATATCAGTGGGTGTGACCCTACCACATTTAAAGGTAGCCCCCATACAAACCACCCCACTTTTGGCATTTTGTACTGACAACGTTTCTATTGCAGTCAATATCTACGTGAAATTTGAAATGACGGATTCCTATGGACGGGTGGTTAACATAAATATAAAGGGGCGTACCACACCCACTTTAAGGAGTAGTCTTCTTGGAAACTTACCGCAAAATTTTTGAATTTTGTATGACAATTTTCTTATTAAATAAAATAAATAATCCAAATTACTAAATTAAATTCAACGTCGAGACCGCAAATAATTGCTATTATTGTATATACTGGTATGTGTATCTTTTACAATACGATTTAATATTTCATGTGAATAGAGTTTCTGTTCAACCGAAGTAAACGTTTTTTCTTGTTATACCAATCACACATACTATGATATGGTATTATCATTTTGTGTGAAAGTTTGTACCGCGTAACAGGAGACATCATAGAACCCATAAAGTATATATATTCTTGATAGTAGAGTCTAAAGAAACCCACCCGACGTTTATGTTTTACAATATGATGTCAACCATTTTGGTGAGCAGTTTCGGTCTATTCTAAGACTTTTAAATCTGCCCTCGTTTTGTGCTCATACTAACAACAACTTCGACATCGATGCTAACGTTTTCACTGTGTGACCTCCCACGAGCAACATAAAATTCGCTGGATTCGAACTTAACTGCGTCGAGTTAAGTGTAGTGGAAAATATTAGTTCATCTGGAAAAAATGAACCTCCGCTGTGTCGAAGAACTGCATTTGAATTTGGATTTGCAGCTCCGATTAAATGCGAAATTTATGATGCAAATAGACTCTCGTTCTCTAAATTTATGTAGCACATTTATTTGCGATGCGATGTCCACTGTCTGCGATACTTTTCTGATGTCGAATCTGATTCAGCATTTTGAATAGAATAAACAAACGCTTAAATTTTCATTCGCTCTATAAAATATTCGCAGTCCGCAGTTTGTCGAAGCAATTATTGCGCAACATTTTCCACTAAGCGCCGTCACATATTTTTTATGGCTCTAGGTTCCTCTTTCAGGAATGAGAAAAGCCCCCTCACTCACCGCCACCACTTCCATTACCAGGATATAAAGTGCATCATGCGTCGGCGTTTGGATTCTGCAGAGCTTTTGTTCGTTCTGGAAAAACAATTTGCATGATTGAGACCAAATGACAAAGGGTTTTTGTCCTTGCCAAATCCATTTCATTTTCGTCCTTTCCGTTGACTCTATCTCCCTCTCTCTCATAATCTGCTATAGTTGCGACTATGTTATCCTATGATACCATGAGGTGCGGTGGAGCGCCGATTGCTAGATAAATGTACTATTATATAGTACATACAGTACATACATATATATACGATATATGTACCTATGTGTATGGTACATAGTAAGTACATAAGTGATTTATATCCGAGTCGTTTCTGTTTTGTCATTATTACACGTACGATTTCATGTACAATACAAACGTCAAAAGTCTACACGAAATGCGAGAATAAATATGGAATTTATGCATTCTCTCATACTCATAGAATGAGATTGTATCTTTCTGTTTGTTTTTGAAAGTGTGTGGCACCTGTTATTAAATTGTACACTTACGTTTATCAAATGCAGATGTTCTGCAGATGATTGCCAAGTTATGTCTGGCGAATGAGTGCTCACGTATTTACCTATATCCTATTTAAATTGGCCTCACTTACGACCTCAATTATTTACAATGTCAATAAAACCATTTAAGTATCTACTATACTTCATATCATGTATAATATTATATTTAAATGCAGTCGAATAGCTTGGCTGGCTATTTGTTTGGTTGCAATTCAATAAATACAAGCACTATTCAAACAACTAAGAGCTACGGCAGAGTTGTTCAACTGCTTATAAGGTATCCTTTACAGCTATGAGGAGTATGTTGCACGAAAACTAATTAGATATATGTGCTGCGCCTTTCCTGTTCTCACAAAATGTTGTCATTTTGAAAACGAAACGAAACCAAATAATTTCCTACAAGTTCCGGTTCCCAAACGATTTGCTTTCGTTTCCCAATCCAAAAGTTTAATTTCCAAAATGATACAAAATGAAAATAATAGAACATCTGGATTAAATAATGAAAGTAGAGTTGGCTGCTGCCACATTATTTTACCTTATATACCTTATATGCAATATTTGTATATAAGGTATATATATATATATATATTCTCTTTTTTTCGTAAGAGAAAAATGTGTTGAACATTATTTAACACATAAAAACATAACGGAGTGATAAAAATGTGTTTTAAAATATTTTATTCATTCTGCTTCATATGCACACAACCATACCAAATTTCATTTCTACCTTCTCGCACACAAATAAAGAAGTAACAGGGAAACTCTAAACACATCAGAAAATGATACCAAAATAATTGCCAACCAGTATTCGTACATATTTAATTGAAAAATTTATTTACTTTTGAATACCCGCGTTCCAAGTGATTTGAAACTGAAAAATTTGTTGTTAGCACCAGAACAATCAGTCAAATCGATCCGAATTTTTTTTGGGATTTAAAAACTGAAAGAGAATTATTATAATTAATTATTATAATTATTATATTTTAAACCAAAAGCTTCAACTCCTTTTAGGAGCATTAAGAATGAGTTTGCTATTTTCTGCCACCAAAAGGTAGAAATGAGAAGAATGTCCTGGTTCAAGTAACAAGCCAATATCTTTAATATTATGACAGCTGTCGACTGTGGTAAAATTGTTATGAGTAAAGAAATTATGAACAGTACAAAACGCTATATTCGGTGTAACGAGGCTTTAATACTCTTCATAAGTCTATTGTTTATGGTTATAAAAGGTTAGGTTAGGTTAGGTTAGGTAAGGATGGCCCAACATGGTTAAACCCCACATTGTCACATTGGCATAGGCCCCTTGTGATACCATATTTGTTCCTACTTCATCCGCAGCTACTCAGGAAACCACTTTGTGTTGTGTTTAATCTCTTTTTCTGATATCCCAAATAAGTTGTCCAGGAAGGGGCGCCCTAATAACGTCAGTCTCTTCCTACTGTGGGCCGGACAATGACATAGCAAGTGCTCGACCGTCTCCTTTTCTTCGGCGTTTTCCGCTGCTTCTGCAGAAGTCCCAGGAGTTTAAACCTAGCCATGTGGCATGTCTTCCTATTGTACAGTGGCCTGTGAGGGCTCCGACAATAACAGCTAACTTATCTCTCTTGTACTGAAGAAGTGCTATTGTTCTTTTAAGATTATATTTTGGCCAGGAGAGTCTAGAGATTCTACACGTGTCAAGGTTGTACCATCTATAGGTTGCTATACCGATCATCTCTGTTGAGATCTGTAGTTTAAATGTAGCCATGGGTATACTTACTGTGGCCTTCCCCGGAAGGATATCAGCAGTGGTACCCTCTCTTGCTTGTTTATCCGCTTCATCATTTCCCTCTATGTTTTTGTGACCAGGCACCCAGATGAGATGTATAATATAGTGCTCTGCAATTTCGTTAAGAGATTTCCGGCACTCTGTTGTGGGTTTAGTGTTGGAGCTGAAAGAGTTCAGCGCTTTCAGGGCAGCCTGACTGTCCGAGAAGATAAACACATGTTCTTGAGTATTTGAGTATGACCTTAGGAGATGTGTAGCTTCCTGAATGGCTAGCATCTCCGTCAGGATTAGTTCACCCTCCTCGTCTACCTCGCTTAGGAAGATTTACCGTCGTCATATAAATCACCAATATCTGACCCTAAATCTGATGAGGCGTACCCGCTCTTCTCCTTCTCGGATTCTGGTTCCTCTATTTCCATCCCCTCATCATTAGGGTTCTCCGTCTCCAGGAAAGGCGCCAGGTTCTCCGCCGCTGCAGTATCAGTCTTGTAGACTTTCAGTTGCACTTTATCGAACCCGTAGCTTATCCTACCTCCACACTTAGCGAGCGGTTCTAGACTTTCCTTATTAAGGAGTATAAGTACTTGTGTAGTCGCCCTCTGAGTACTTTCTTCCAACTTGACCACCTTCCAATTGTGTGTTGGGAGGTTTGCGTTAAAAATCCTGAATTGCTGTAACATTTTCTCAGGATCGGAAGGTTCAGATGGTATCCAAACTCATTCCACCGCCTCCAATTTTGCGCCGGGATATACCTCTCCCACCTTTCTCACTGCGGCCTTGTATAGGTCTGCAGACCGCTCATCGTCACACGCGATGATTTTAATATTCCCTTGGTACCATCCTGCACCCGAGCAGTTTGGTGCCGGGCCTGGGTTTTCCAACATTACGCCTAGCGCTACTTTAGATAGCGCCCTCACGACCCACTTTCATTGGTGTCGTGGAATTCTACCAGCTTCTTCATTTCTGTCTATGACTCCCAAAATTTTATATTCCTTGGCTATTTCTGCGAAGGATTTGGCCCATGGTGTGCCACTGGTCTTCACTCTCTTGGGTGCTGCTAATTGACCTTCCTCCATCGACCTTTGTCTCTTGTTGACGTTGTTCGTTCCATAGAGCTTAATGTCAAAATCTGGTACCACAGCTTTGGCCCATTCAATATCTTCTTGAATCTTATCAAAATCTTCCTTAGAAGTTTGATCTTCCTTAATAGGATCAGTAGCGACGGTCAGATTTGCTGACCTTCTTCGGCATCCTTGGACAAGCCACTAGTTGAGGGACCAATCGCTGCACGCTGGTTGGTAGCACCCCCAGTAGTGGAAGCCTTCGGAGGCAAGACGTTAGCTTACGGCCTCCCTTCGCTCTTTGAGGAGCTAGAGCTCAGTGGTGCTGTAGCTCTTACTTGTATGTCGGTATTTTTAGTACCTTCCGGTTGTTTTTTAGGAAAACCGGCCTCCCCTTTCTTCGGTGTTGAAAAGTTGCTTGTTTTTATATTTTTATTTAAGTTATCCATGTTAAATCCCACGAGTTGCGAAGAAATAAGCGGTCCACCCGGGCAGATTTTCGCAATACCCGGTTAAGGCATTTATTAGAACAGGCGGTCGCCACTTGCCTGAGCTCTCCGTTAGAGACTGGAATATTTTTGTTAAACCTGGGCCTCCAGCCAGACTGACCCTCGGCACGGGTCGAGTTACACCTTGGTCCAGCCCAGGTATGAGATGAGGGATGGAATGAAAGAGATGATTAATGGGAGTAGGTAGGTAAGGTATGTATGAGACTATGCTTTATCAGGCGGTCCATAATCGCCTCGACAGCCCTATAAAACGTTTGCGATTACAGGACCCGATTGTTGTCCGGGACTGCTTATTAGCGAAAAGGGGTACTAAACGCCTATTCACAGTTGGCCTCAATAGAGGTTTTTCGCTATCCGCAACCTGCGACCCGACCGGTGGCCTTCCGCCTCAGCTTGGCCTCCCAAGAAACCATCTCACCAGTTTCTTGGGATCATCAGTATGGTTATAAAAAGTCTGTATTCTAAATTTCATGTTTATTTTAAGTTATTTTTCCATAATGTAAACAATCAGTCTGGTCAAAGAGACCGTTTGCCTGTTAAAACGTTTTTCAAATTGTCAACTTTTTAATAGATATAGTCAGATTTTTTTTCCTTTTTTTCTTTTTTGTAGAAAATACTTTATCCGGCAGAACTTTTTTTATATTGAATGAAGAAAAACGTGTTGTTATTTACTCTTCAACCAACTGAAACATACACACTCAATGACAGTAGGTTTACAGGGAAATTACACTTTGAAAAGTAGAACATTAGAAATGCTATGCTATAATCCGATCACTCAATGTTTCCACACCTCTAAAAAACACGCTATATATATTCTAAGAGATATTAAGTTTCAAGTTAAAGTTTATAATTTACAGCATTTGAGAAAATAAATAACCGAAGTGAAGCTAAATTAAAGCTTGTAAAAACAATTATGTGGAGAGAAAGTAAAAAAGAGGGAACTCAAACATAGCAGTAGTAAATGTGTGTGGTGTTGGCTTACCATATTATTACTAAGGCACAAGAATGAGAGAGAAAACTAGTTTTATATACTGCATCTTAGTCCTTTTGGACCGAAGTTCTTTATCGCATGTTACACACTAGACGCATGGGGCCTAGAAAAAAAGTGTAAAAAAAGTGTACGAATTTTTAACACTTTTTATATGTAATGTAAAAACAATGTAAGTGTAAAAAAGTGACCATGTTAGCACAGTAGAAATGGACATTTAAGGGGTCATTTGGGTAACATCTAATGGGGCAATTATCTGACGTTTGGTTGGGACATTTGGAGGAATAGTTAGGAAACCTTTGGTGGGATATTTTGGGGGAGATTTAGAGTGATGGCTGGGAACACTTAGGAGTTCATTTGGGCCATTTAGGGTGAAGGTTTGGAGCATTTAAGGGGACATTTGGGGGTATGGAGAAGGGGCAGGTGGTAAACGGGAATGAAATAGATTGATGTAAAATATTTATTTTCATAACTTTTAAAAAAAAATATGAATTAAAATTTTATTACCATTCCTTTGGTATGCTGCTTATATTTCTTTTATTTATTTAATTACTCTCAAACGTTGTTAAATGTTTCATTGCGCCTACATACTATCCAAAATTAAGAACATTAAAAGTATATTCGAGCGTTGCCGAACAAGTTTGAGGATTGTTTAAGCTTCGGTTCCACCGATGCTAGAGGTTTCTCTTGTTACTGTGTTCATTCTACTGTCAGTTGATATTTCAATGTAAAAACTTTAAAATTCAACTTCGATCTTCATCATGGCGACGTTTTTAAGATTCTGAATTGAGCAGCGCGCTTACATGCCCAAAATTAGGCGAGAATGTCAACACATAATTAATTATTTAAATTTTTACAGGTTGTCTCTGGTAACATTAATTCCGACTTGTTGTATTCGACATGTGTATTGAAAAAAACATTCTTTGATCAGACTGACGCCAAAACAATTTGCATTTAGCGTAATTGAAGCCAGCCATTGATGTTTTGTGCTTCTAAAATCTCAATGAATACTGAACTTTGTCGCTACAATATTAAAAGTCAATATGGAAGGAAAAAAACCGAATGTGATGCTGAAATTGACGTAAAAAAGTTTCTAATTTGAATCAAACGACGCGTCATTGTATCTGCATTTGATAGCTCACGCACACACACACATCTGTCTATATACACACACAAACACAACGATGTGTCTTATTCACATATCGACATTCGGTGGCGTAGGTTGCGCTTAATCCCCCAAACGACCCCGGAACCCGTGACAAGCGTTTATCCGTGCAATATTCCATATTAAGTCATGTACAAAAATCATAAATCATGTTTTGCCATGTTGCCCATTGAAGCGCTCTGATCCTGGTGGAGAGGCGCCTCAAGTGGAATGGAATTGGGTGTTTGGAATTGAACCTGCCACTGACGCTAATGTCTACGCTTCGCCCGAAGCCAGCCCAATATGACACTCGCAGACTGATGCGATGAGTTTTCTGCTTCAATTTTTTTTTTCTCCTCTTCAATTTAATGGGAAATTCAATTTTTTTAGATTTTCCAAAGGTGCTTTGTATGCAAATTTTCGTCATACGAGTATGCAGAGTGAACAGCAGCGACAGAAACAACAAAAACAATATCAACAAAAAAAAACGTCAAGAAGTCAGCAGTGGAAATGGTTTCTTTCTTCGTTCTACAGATATTAGCCCGGGCTAAGACGTGCTGCTTTGTGGCATGTGTATAACCCAGTATGTGTCTGTGTGTGTGAATACGAACTATGTATGTATGTGTGTATCTATGTGACATAATGGCATAGACAAAGCCATAAGCAAACGCCAGCTGCAGCCCGACTTAACTTTTATTTGGTGTTCAGAGTCAATATTCTATTCCGGGATATTTTTTTATTTTATTTTATTTCTTTTTTTATAAAGATTTTAAAATAAATAATTCATGACTAAAGCTCTTTTCACGCCATGCAACAAAATGTTCGTAGACTATTTTATCCTGCGCTATCGAAGTGTCATAGTCCTTTATCTCCAGTTATCTACTGTATATACATACATACATATATATTTCTCTCTCTCTCTCTCTCTTTCATTCTCTATTTCATTCTGTCTGTCTAACAGGTTCAAAGTTCACAAAAATCGAAATGACTAACATATTTGCAAGGGCCAACTTGTTATAAGCCATAAACCGCATGCAATTTGTCACAAAATGTTGCAAAGCGGTTTACTTTGTTGCCTTATACTTGTTGTTGTTGTTGTTGTAGCTTACACATACTCCTACATATCTACACATGTTTGTATGTATAGTATTCAACTTGTAGATGTTTAGCATGTATATATCGTACATACGAGTATATGTACGTGTGGTCATATCAGTTTGTCGATATGGTAATCTAGATCATTTCAACCGGCTTTCGTGTTACAAAATTTTTCTTTATGGTTATTACTACTTTAACTCCACTGCTCTCATTGTTGACTTCCTGCTTAGCATTGGGCCTCTGTAATTATTTTCAACCTAACTCTATTCTGGGCATAATTATCAATGTAGTTCTACGTTTCATCGGAGCTAAAATTTCCCAGAGCAAAATTCACGTAAATTAATTTTTATACCATCAAAAGGTTAAATAAAAAGATATTTTTGTTGATGCAGTGAGCCTGTTAAAATCAACAAATATATATTAGTTGCCGGAACGTGGAGCCATCGCATTTGTTTGTTATTTTTTTTAAAAGGCCTTTCATATTTCCATGTAATTGAAATAATTTAAAAAAAAAACCGACTTCAAACAGGAAACTAAAAAGTGAAAATTAAATTTACTTAGCAAAAGTAAATCGTATTTTGATTTAGTTAATCAGAAATGATTAAATAAGTATTTTATAATTTTGAAGTCGGAGCCTATTGGTATCAAACAATCAAACCTTTCCTGTTTATAATACAGGGTGTCTCAAAAGAAAGTTCACATTTGATTTGCTGATTGCGTGAACGCAACTACTCCGAGGGGCCCTGGGGGTATGTCAATCGGTAGCCTAGCTTTTGGGAATTTAGTCGCTATGGAGCGTTTCTCAGGAGCAGACGGTAATTCAGCGACTAAAATGACCGTATGGGCTGTGATGTCGGCGCGAGGAATCATCGGCCCTTACTTTTTTGAAGATGAAAGGGGACACACAGTTACAGTGAATTCAGAGCGTTATGTGGAGATGTTAGACGACTTCTTCGTGCCTGAACTGCAAAACTTTCCTGGTTATAACCAAAGAACATGGTTCCAGCAGGACGGAGCAACTTCACACACGTCCAACAGGTCTCTACCACGAGTTCATGAAATGTTTCCTGGCAAATTGATCTCGAGGAGAGGAGACATAAATTGGCCTCAACGAAGTCCCGAATTAACCCCTATGGAATTTTTCCTGTGGGGTTACGTCAAATCTAAACTTTACGGCAACAAACCGACTTCCCTGGCACAATTAAAAGAAAATATCCGTCACGAAATGGCAGCCATCACGGAGAATACCTGCCGAGCCGTCATAGGAACTTTTAGTGCTCGATTAAATGTATGCCGTGAACGCAACGGTTTACATTTGGACAATATCATTTTTAAGAAATAAATTCCCAAAATGTGTGTTTTAATATGTAATAAAAATTTTTTCAATAAACTACTTACTTTTTTTATCGACTTTTTAAATGTGAACTTTCTTTTGAGACACCCTGCATTATTATAGATAAATAAATACAAGAAGTATGCGTGTGCAAAACTTTAGCTTTAGTTTTTTTGGTTTCAGGATTATAAAGCATATAGACTGGCATGGCTAGATCGACTCATCTCGTCGAGCTGATCACGAATATATATGTATACAATATGGTGTCTGGTACATTTACAAAAATACTGTATACATAGATTGTAGTATACAAATAAAAAACATTATATTTAGTTACCTATATATACAAATTTTAGCTGGCTCATGGTCATTGTTACTTTGAGAATTATATGACATATTTTTTTATATGACATATTTTTCAAAATCCAATAATGGTCCAGATAGGAACCAAATGTGTTAGGGATTAAAGTCGAAAGTTAACATATTTCCATTATTTTGTACTCTTCACACATTATAATTATACATATATGTACACATTGTGAATAGCATCCAAATTTTCTTGATCCAAATCGAAATTTTTTTGAACACACTACAATTTGCTGTGACAGACTAGGTTTTTTATATAAACTTTTATTAACGGTGATGCCAGGCACCGAATGTTAATAAATGTTAATAAATTTTTCAATTGACGAGAACCTCCTGCACACATTTGAGAGGATGTATAGTAGATTCATTGACTTTGTCATTGCAGCTATAAGCCATTCGATATGAAATTATTTTGTTCGGAAAATGTGAATGATATTATGATAAAAATAAAAATTGTGACAGCTACAGACTATTTTTAACTAAGTTAAAATGGCAAATTTAATGCAATCCGCATTATATACATGGTATATGTAGTTGAATACTCGTAACTTCAAACGCTAGAAAATCCACAATATCACATTTTATTTGGCTCTCATAAAAGTGGACTAATTTGTACGATAACATTTTGATTATTCACCGATAAAAAATATTAAGCTCTCATGGAAGGACAGGAAGTACTCTTACTACGGTAGTTTATGCAATATATTGACTGCATTTAAGGACAACCCCTGCGCGTGTTGTCCGTCTGCATGGCTGTATGTTCGTATCGATTGTATATAAATATGCACTTGGGATTCCATTACACTGATTAAATACTTTTAGTGGCAGCTCAGGCAACTTTGCATGAGTACATCGAACTAAGTTTTCATATTGAGAGACATGCGGGAATTAAACCTTTCAGCCACTGCCACATAAACACTTTGGTAAACAAAATGCATCGCAATACAACATTGAACAGCAGTGAAGGACATTAATGGCGACGACAAACAGGACACTGGACAGTACTGCTCAGGTCGACATCAAACCGAGTCGAGCTAAAATATGAAACAACATTACCGAGTGCACTGGAGCAATGGAGAACAGAAGCGCACCATTTCGATCGAATCTGAACTGAATTGAAATGGAATGGAATGATATGGTGGATGCCAGAGTTTATTTGTTGTGCACGAAATGATTTTGTAACTCAAGCGGGAACGCATTTCGTATGCGCATATTTATATGCGATGTGAAACGAACATGGTGCAACAGCAGCATCAGCCACAGGAACATCCGTGCCAATGACTGTGGTCATACACTCAGAAAAAAAAACAACTTTTTTTAGGCATATTTTTTTTATATTTTTATAGCCAAAAAGCGGACCACCAAATTAATGAACACTAATTTAAGTAAAGAAAACGTATTTAAAGTATGGTATTCATCACATTGTGCACTCCTGGCTCTCACTAAATTCGACGCCCATTGCTATTTTTAACAGCCATTAACCCAAAGTAAACTAAACACTTTAGTCCTTAAGATTTTTGAACTCCTCTTCGGCAGATACGATAACTAATAAGCAATCGAGTGTGCTCAACTTCGATATACCATCTACCTTGATTATGGGTCCTTATATGATATATAAAACGCAAAAATTGGGCAGGTTTGCATGAGGCTACTCCTTAAAGTGATCCAATCTGGGTCGAAATCGAATATTTTGTAAAGATTGACTTTAAAAATACCAAATTTGTCACTTCTAGCTTATTTAAAAAAATATATTCTTACAAACACCTAAAAATAGAAGACAAGTTTGTATATGCGCTACTCCTTAAAGTAGGGTTGGGATGCACATTTAATACTAGTTGTCTGAAGCGAGAAAATGAGAATATAAATATCCAAACTTGAAGTCTCTATAAGAATATAGTCTCCGAGAAGTGTTCGTTCAAACAGACAGTCGGACGGACGGGTGGAAATACATTTATACAAACTTAATATACCCCTTTTACCCAATAGGTAAAGGGAAAGAAAAAGACAAATGGTTGACACCAAAACTTTTAAACTTTTCACTCTTGTAACGAATATATTAGAATTGTTGTATGTTTGATATTACATTGATTATATTTACTGACTCAAAACAATTTTTATTTTAAGACCAATTTTAAAAAGATTGCATTTCGAAAGGAATAGGTTTTTAAATTAGTGATGTGTCTTCTAGTGACGGTCGAACAATCATTTCCACTAATGATATGCATCAAGAGAAAGTCACCATATCAAAGTTTAAACCAATATCCAAAGGAACTAATTTCCAATAATACAAGCATTAGGCATATGGAAAGACGAAAGAGTTTTTGTAAGATACCAAACCATAACCAAACCGCATTCCCGCACTTTACTACTCATATCGAGATAAGTAGGAGCACCAGTTATGTTCCACCAAGTTAATATATAAAAATTTAAAGTTTCTTTCAAAATCTTACACGCGTTTGGTATTCTCTCTTATTTGTATTCTTATATCTAATCTTATCTTATCTTATCTTATCTTATCTTATCTTATCTTATCTTATCTTATCTTATCTTACCTTATCTTATCTTATCTTATCTTATCTTATCTTATCTTATCTTATCTTATCTTATCTTATCTTATCTTATCTTATCTTATCTTATCTTATCTTATCTTATCTTATCTTATCTTATCTTATCTTATCTTATCTTATCTTATCTTATCTTATCTTATCTTATCTTATCTTATCTTATCTTATCTTATCTTATCTTATCTTATCTTATCTTATCTTATCTTAATTTATCTTATCTTATCTAATCTTATCTTATCTTATCTTATCTTATCTTGTCTTGTCTTGTCTTGTCTTGTCTTGTTTTGTCTTGTCTTGTCTTGTCTTGTCTTGTCTTATCTTATCTTGTCTTATCTTGTCTTGTCTTGTCTTGTCTTGTCTTGTCTTATCTTATCTTATCTTATATATCTAATACATTATATATATTTCTAATCCATAAGAAAGTGTATAGCATACCAAAATCAAGGAAAGAGTTTTTGATGATCATGTATTGACTCTGCTAAAATATTAACAAGAAAAAACGTTTACTTCGGTTGAACCGAAGCTCTAATACCATTCACACGAAACTTTAAATAGTATTGTAATACATAAAAATGGGGGTTTAAATAGTTTAAATAGGGGCTGCCCCAAAAAGTGGGTGGTACACGCTCACTAGTAGATGTATATGAAGCGATGTAGTAGATGTGTAAGATGTCGCCATATCGAATTTCAAGTTGGGGACACGCCCATTTGTATATGTATATGAAGCGGTTGTCCATTAAAATTCACAAAATCAAATTTCAAGCTAATATTGATCTAAATGAAGGATTTTTTCATAAAAAACACAAAACTGCACGGTGGGTTTGTATGAGAGCTACCCCAAAAAGTGGGCGGGCCACGCCCGTTAGTCTATGTATGTTAAGCGGCTGACCATAAAAAGGCACCACATTGCATTTCAACCTAATATTGATTTTAATAAAGAAGTTTTCTTACAAAAAGTCAAAAATTAGCAGTAGGTTTGTATGGGAGCTACCCCAAATAATGGGCTACCCACCCATTAATGTATATGTCAAGCATCCGTCTAGTGTAAGTCACTATATCAACTATTAAGTTGATATTGACTACAATAAAAATGTTTTTCATACAAAAAGTCAAAAGTGGGCGGTGAGTTTATATGGGGACTACCCCAAAAAGTGAGTGTGGCGGTCAATCTTGACACTTTATTAGACTGAAATAAAAAGAAGTATACGTGCAGAATTTCAACTGGATAGCATAAGAATTAGTCCCCAAAAAATGCGCAACAACATACAGACGAACAGACAGACATGGCTAGATCGATTCGTCTCGTCGAGCTGATCAAGAATATATATATACCATATGGGGTCTACGATGGCTCCTATAATGCGTTACAAACTTTCAGACAAACTGATAATACCATTTCACACTATGTGTGAATGGTATAAAAATGCCAAACTTATTTGTCACGGCCACATCATAATCATTTTCTGTTCTT
The DNA here is from genome assembly GCA_035044765.1 of Leucophenga montana. Classification (NCBI taxonomy): domain Eukaryota; kingdom Metazoa; phylum Arthropoda; class Insecta; order Diptera; family Drosophilidae; genus Leucophenga; species Leucophenga montana. The sequence continues at coordinate 223,764 of JAWNNQ010001476.1, read as the reverse complement.
TGAAGGACTTTGACGGGACTCGCCTTGACCGGTACTCACCCGTGTCAAATGATTTTTTTTATATAAATATGCTACTTCTCCTAACAATTTATATAAAACAAAATATTTGCGCTACAAAATTTATTTAAGGCTTCGTATAATGACTGTACAAATAGCTGACATGATACATTTTCTAAGTTGGATATCTGGATAACTGTAACATTTTTGTTTTGGAAACCATACTGGATTTGTTGTTTTATTTTATCGAAATATAGTATTGTTATCGATGTAACATGTGCATTTGAAATTTCACCTCAATCAATAATGTTAAAGAGGGTCAAAATCGAGTTTCACGATTTGAGCATAATATACAAACACAAATTGTGTGTTAAATAAACAGCAGAATTTTATTGTATTATATTATTTTGGTTTTTTTTTTTAGTGTAGCAAAAACCATAAACTGTCATTCCTACCCGTTTCGGTGTGTACGAGTTTGTGTGAAAGCCTGTTGACTGTGAATAGACATTTACGCATATAGTGAGCTGGTCTTCTCCTCAACACTAACAACAACAAATGGTCTGATAATGCGGGAAAAGATCCAATGCTTCGCTTGCGGCACCCAGCTCTGCACCTCCTAGGAGGCAGATGACAACCATCAACAACTTCGGCTAAACTGTTATGTCAGTTGTTACCGTTACGATTATTGCCATTATTTTTTTTTTTTTTTGTTGCTCTTGCTTTTATATTTGCTGTTAATGCAAAACAAAATGGTGTTTATACGGCACGCTTGTCCTGATTTAAATGTTCCGTTCATTGGAATGAGTCTAATAACACTCCTCTTATACATATGTATATAATAACGGCATATTGTTAACTGAATATTACAACGCCAGAATAAGCGACAGCATTTGAAATTGAATTTTGTCTTTTAGTAAATTAAACAGTATTATATACAAATAAATACATTCATTTCGTCAATAGACCACTTAATATATAAGAGTATACTCGTAAATTGTGTCATCCATCGTCTTTATTACTACATAAAAAAAAAAAATAAAAAAAAATACATTTACTATGGTAGCTTAAATGCACATTTTTTTTATTTATTTATTTATTTTTTTTTTTTGTGCAAGTGGCAACTCATAAATTGAACAACATGTTATCAATGGGTGACTGAGCAAAGTAAAGTGAATGCCGATATATCGAAACAAATCATCGATGAGGTGCCCATTCATCTGAATGGGTGCGTTGTTTGCTGGTTTGTCTGATGTGCACTCCTATTTCCTTTCTCACCACATCACTGTTTTTAAAATTATATATCAATTATAAACTTTTACTTAAAAATTAATAGCACTTGCAATTCGCAAATAGTTTTTTACAGAGTTTATCACTACTTTATTGTTAATCGATTGTTTGATAACAATTTGCTATGTTTACTGCATAACGCTCACTCACTATAAAAGTTTTTCATATAAATATGTAAAAGTGGGTGGTGGTTTTGTATGAGGCTATCCGACCGGGGCAGGCCCAGTGATATATATGGTAAATCATCCATCCATCAGAAGAACCATATCAAATTTACGCAGAAATTTGTTGACATTAATGTGTTTTGCATACAATAACTTCCAAAAGTGTGCGGTGGGGTTGTATGGACAGAAAATCTCAAAAATTTACACAAAAACTGCCATGGGTCTACGATGCCTTCTTTAATGCATGGGGACTATGTTCTATATCGTATATCATATTTTATCTCGATTGATGTAAGGTACATGATTACCAATTTGTTGTTTCTAACCTAAGTAAATTAAACTAAATTTTAGTATACCTTATCTAAAGATGTTTTAGGAAATTCTAAATATACAAGATAGGTGGCTTTACATTTTCCGAGATGTAAACATTTATACAGATGGCGAGACGGACAGACGTCCATAGCTACGATATATCAACCCACTTTAAAGCTATCCAAGAATTTATATAGGTATAAGCATTCCTCTGTTTGGCTAAACTTAAAATAACTATTAATCTCATTTGGATGCAGTGTATAAAAAGTATGTGGCGTATGCGATAAAATATTACTCATACGCAATTCTGGCTCTAAAGTTTTCCTTGCTTTATTACAACATTTTCAATGAAACGCCAGTGCAACAAATTCAACCTAGAACATTGGTTACATTGCAGCGGAATTTCAAAGTGAATACAAAACACCAAATGTATCTCTGTCTACTTAGAGTTGTTTTTTCTACTCGATGTGCAAGTATTTCAACATTTCCAATGCATTAACATAATTGAAATTCTTTTAAAAACTTTCAGTTTTTTTTTTTTTTTTGTACTTCTTCAACATTTTATGTTGATGAATGCAGAAGTGCTGGACTACGAACTGACAACGTCAAACAATTTTTTTCCTTTTTATGCTGAACTCCCCCTCCCCCAAACAACATTAGCAGGAACTGCTGGCAATTGCGGTTTGCCCGCCATCATACGGGGGTATATTAAAAAGTCAGGAATTTTTGAATTTCCCGCGTTGTGGCTTCAAGCAATCTGCATCAGTCAGTGAAAGACGGACGTATAACCAGAAAAACGTAATTCGATGGGTTCCGCGCTGATCCTGTTTGTGATGCGGTTGAACAATATGAAGCAGTCATATCCGCACCCATCTGCCTGTCCGTATAAATGTCTGTCAGTCTGTTGCTTTCAACGGCGGTCTAACAAGAACTCACTAATGCATATTGCTTAAAATATACAAATTTGACAGTAGTCAAACAGATAGTTACAGAGTTTTTGATGCGCCCTCGCATCATCATCAAGAGGTGCTTCTGAAGGTCCCGTGCCCGACTCTTTCGTACATGAAAAGCAAAAAAAAAATCTATGAAACATTTTTTAGATTTTCTTTCCCACAAACTCTTTGAATATTTGACGATTTTATTTCGCATTTTAATTAAACAAAAATGTCACAAACTATCTTAGCGTTGACATTCGAGAGTTGGACTGTAGTAAGCCTTTCCTAACACTTACTTACATCCATGCCATGTTCCCTTCTATCACTCTCACATTTTCAATACATATTTACACATAGTTTTTTAAAGTTTTAATGGCATCCATTTAGAAAATTGCTAATTTGCAAAGTGCTGATGAAGTGCAGCAGAGAACGCGGTTGGAGTTGCAGATGTAATGCTTTCTGACTAGTTGTCATTTCATGTGTTCATACATAAGTATTTACATAAATAGAGCACCACAAACTGCACAGCGTTTTAATGTCATGGCGACAAGTTATTCAACGCTTAGTACTTATGTTAATCTCATTTAGTTGACGAGTTATTTTTATTACGACTATATGACATAATGAAAAATATTTAAGTTGACTGCTGAATGCTGAAAGCAAAAAAAAGAGAAGAGAAAATTATTCAGCATTATGATGTATCTTTATGGTTTACGAATAAAAGAGTTTATAGTAGACAACTTGTCATTTGTCGCTGCTATATATACTCGTATAAGGCAAAGAAAATGGGTTTTGTAAGCCCAACGAAAAAGAGTGAGCACTATTTCTATTTTGACTGTATATGAAAAATGGTGGTCTTTGAATACACTCATCTGCTGTGCAAGAGATGTACTTACAGTCATTTATCGTTTAACAATATTGTAGATGATAAGAAAGATAACAGACGTTTTGATTTACTTCTAACTTCCTTAGTTGCATCGAAGTATATCCTTAATTAAATCAACGTTGCATTTAATATGCATCTGGCATCATCACAAAATATTTGCTCACTCAAAGCGTCATCCACAATCTGAAAAATTCACAAATTAGTGGATTAGATGCATTATTTACATAGCATTCTTCACCAAAGTGCACATTTCACCATAGAACTTGATTTATACATATCTAAAGTTTTTAAATATATTCAACATGGTATGAGAATAGTTTATAATATTATTCGTAAAAAGTGGTTAAGTTTGTGTATATGTAGGGAGTAACCCCTACTTCGCACATTTTCCGCTAAGAGAGGATGTAGTATATTGATCGCCTTGATAATCCGAAGTGTTGTTAGATGCCAGCTGGCATTTCTATCGAAAAGTTTGACACTTTTTAGCTTAAACAAATGCAGAGCGTTTTGATGTATGACCAATTTGTATAGCAGTTTTCCACTCAGAAATAGGTACGTCCAATACGAGCTGTTTAAAGGCTTCAATTACTTTTTCAGGCGTCGAGAAACTTTAAATAATAAATTATTGTATAAAAATTTATACGTGCTAAATCCATTTTTAGACGAGACGAATTTTTCAAGTCTCTGTACACAACTCTAATAGTGTTCGTACATCAAAACATCCTGAGTACTTTTATACTAAACAATGTCAAATATGCCAATGAAAATGTCAGCTTGCACCTTACAATACTTAAGGTTCCAAGGTGTCCAATATACAATGCAGCCCTTGTAAAACAGTGTATGTAATTGTGTTTTTGATTTATTTATTTTACTTGAACGTCAGATAGACTCGTCATCCCGATCAGAAGTATATATACTGATGTACATCGGTAGTTACGCATGGCTACTATACATAATGAAGTAAATGTACACAGCTTAAAATTCAATGAACGCCTCCACGCTCACATCTAACTGAACATCATCAACACTAATATAGGGCATCTCAAGAGGCTTCACTTAGATGACGTTCCAAAGAAACTCTGGCCACCAGTTCCTGTCATTCAAATTTAACGTTTATTAATTTTTTTTTTATACCAAGTTTATTTTCTAAGCTATAATTGTTAGATGGTAGAATAGAAAGATATTTTAGATCAATTAAAAAACAGTAAAGCTGTTTAGCTAAATTTTTCAAATAATGAGTTCACTTTTTAGAATAAATAACAAATTATGCGGCTACAATTCAACAAATGAAAATACAGTTTGACACGATTTTCAGTAAAGTTATAGCTCCATTTTAATATGAAAACAATCACGGCTAATATAACTCTAAAAGCGTCCACATTCATTTAGCAAAAAATTAATGTATGCAATAGGAACACAAAACTTTCTCATTGAAATTCAATTTTGAACATGGGCAAATCAACATTTGGCATTCGATTTTAAATTAGGCTAGGGGGCTAACGTATCATAGCACCCCGAATGGGTCGAATGAGCGAACAAACTAATTAGGAGCATAGAAGCACATCCTGAGCGGTGAAATATCTTTACCACAAATGACGCATTCCAACATTCACAACATACACTCTCTAGCCGCTCATCCTGCATGTCTGCCAATTATTAGGAATAGTATTAAAATTGATCCGCAATAGTGACGACAGCCACAGCGACCGCAGCACGGCAATTGCGAATCCACAATTGACTCGCTACCGAGATTCAGTACATTATAACTAGGCATCTGATTATGTTTGCGTTTGTTAATTTAACAATAATTTATTTTCGCTGAATAAACAAAATGAACTCCGTCTAAATGCTTCTCATTTTTTTTCTCTTTTCAGCTCTGCACTTCCTTCTAACTGGCAGCACTAAATTCAACTAGCATTAACCGCAACTCGGCGAAAGTAACATACTCTTGACCATCAACCTCATTGAAATCCGCAATAGTCAAAGATGAATCCAGCTAATTGGCTTGTTTCGCTGCTCATGACACTACCGCCCATTGGAATTGTTTTGGGCAGCGTTCAGGTGCATCATCAAACCGATTACCTTTTCAATGAACTGCCGCAGGAAAAGATCGAACAGATGAAAATTCCAGAAGACCAAACTCTTATAGTGAGGCTGCCATCCAACACACTACTCAAGTACACCTCCTATAAGGATGTATCTATACTACACTTTCGCATTCCGCCGGACACGCGAACTGCCTTTTTCACATTCAAAGCCATTGAGGAGTCCAAGAGTGCCTTTCGTAAGTTTTTTTTTAATATCAACTAACACTCAAAGTAGAATGGTTTTGTTGAATGAGAATTCGATTTTAGATAAACTATTATACACAATTTGAACTCAAATTAAAAAGAAAATTACGAAATATATAAAAAAAATACCCGCATCGTTGTGTGCGCCCACGTCCACAAAATGTTGAACAAGTAGTTACTAAGATAAGACGATTTTTTTCCTCTGATATAGAGGGCAGCGCCCACTTTTTCAGCAGATATTATTTCTCCCAGTACCTTTTACATATGTACCGATTCTCATCCATCTGCCTAAGGTAGTTGCTGAGATATGAAGAGCTCGCGTTTTCTCTTATAGGGTGGAGCGTGTCACTGTCAAAAAAAAAAAGCGGTAGGCGCATTCGATAGTATTTAATATGCAATGTATTTCACAATGCAATAATATTCGTATGGCAAATATAAACGGCCCATATATAGGTTACAACGCCATCAATCGGGTGCTAATATAACTAAAACATTTACGGAATCTTAACGAACATATGGTGCAAATATCAGCTGTAATGTTTTCACCAACCGACTCATTGTAGCAATTGTAGCTCTGTGCATCTAGTTCGGCGATGTCCAACCGATCGAATTACTGCAGGAAACATTTAGTGAACGCATTTTTTCTCGAAATGAACCAGTCAATTGGCCACCGAGATCGTGCGATTTAACGCCTTTGAATTATTTTACGTGCAGTAAAATTTTTATGCGAAGAAAAAAACTAATTTGGAAAACTTGAAACACAACATTCTGCGAACCATTGACGAGAAGCGCCCCAAAACACTAAACACTAAACGCATAAAATTAACTTTATAATAATGCCAATTTTCAGTTTGAAATTATGTAATTTCAATCTACACGTCTAAAAAAAACACACACTTTATATAAAGGGTGCCGGATTTAATTTTTAAATAAAAAACTGTTGTTTTTTTAAATTTATGAAACTTTTATTGAAACTTAAAGTAGACATCAAGAGGTTATGTATGGAATAACACAATCAAATCCGGCGTAAATCCAGAGTCACCCTATATGTATATGTATATACGTGGGACCTATTTATAAACTTGGAAAGTATGACATGTTTTTAGCGTAAACGTACTCAGAATATTTTGACGTACAAGCAATATTTGTGTTGTTTAGTATACATTGAAAAAGCATCTCGGACAAAAAATGGAATTAAACCGTGAACATTTCCGAGCGACAATTTTTGAAGTGGACACGACGCTCTCTCCAAGACGAAATCCGTGAAAGTCGGCCAAAATCGATTGTTGTGCCAATGAGCATCGATGCTGTGATCGCACTGATAAAGCAAGACCGTCATGTGACATATCGTGAGATAGCAGCATCCTTTGGCAGTAGTATGACAAGCATCAATAAGACGTTGAATCACGCATATTATGACAAACGCATAAAAATGTGTGAAAAATCCGACCGCTATGCATCAAACGTTAAAAACACATGTTTTGTAGCTACCTCATTCGGAGTGGAAAAAGTGCTTCTAAAATTGGTTCACGCCCATGCCAAAGTATAGTGATCATCAAGGAGTATATTTTGAAAGCAATAAAACCATTTTCAATAACAAATATTTGTTTTTTCATTGTTATGCCATAAATAAATATACAAACATACGTACTTGTGTATATACTTTTTATATTTACCTATTATATTCACATTATATTTACATTATATTTACCTATGAATGAAAGTATGGAAAGATTCATTAAAAGAACAATTTTAAATCAATTTGAATTATTCTAGTATTTAATCAAGAAAGTCGTTGAATAAATACGAATTAATGTATCTAAACGGATTTGTAGGTGGTAGTTATAATACAAAACGACAAGACGTAGAAAAAACAGCGGTACAAATTAATGCAAATGGTTCTTTAAATCAATATAAAATAGATTCCAGGAATGGGAGCAAATCAAGGATCGTTGTTACCGGTAGACTATTTTAAACGGAAATATTTTCAAATAAATTTAAAAAAAAAACAACATAAAAAACTATGTTTGGGTGGTAATAACAGTTTAAATGCTGAATACACTTGTCCTTTAACCGGCAACGCTGCTATTTACTCCAGTTTTTGCTTAGATTTACCAATTTTGCAATAAATTAAGGATTCACCAAGCAGACACACATGCGGATATGCATTAAACGTTTTGCCATCGGTTCCAAAAATTTACCAAAGTATGAAGTAAATATGATCTTTTTGACTATAGTATTACATAATAGGAAATTGAGCAGGCTTGAGAGAATATTTACGATCATAACTGGGGAATTCAAAGCACCGGCAAAGAGTTTAAAGTTATATACAAAACATTTTTTAAAAAATCAAAAATAGAACCAAACTACTACACTTGTGGCGGATTTATTATATGTATTTTATGTTATTCTACGTTTTTTGTTGATGATCTGAGTCCAAATTTTGACAGAAATTATATGAAACATTTCGACTGAAATTTCAATTTCGATTCTGATTGTAGCGAATATCGATATTTTTGGTCTGATATATCGGAATTTGTATTTTCATTTTGCATCATTACTACTATTTACCTTGAAATTCTTTACTTTTGATGCACGTGAAATATTGATTCATTAGTCTAATATTTATAACATAAAAATAACCATGGATATGCCTGCAAAGATAAATGGAAAAAATTTACAAAACCACAGAATAAAATCGACGACGGTATCTAATATTGGCCGAACAAATCATGCCTAATATATTTAAAGCTGCACTCAGATTTTTAATACCACCGGCAAAGTTATCACAGCTAATAGATGCAGGATGCTGGAAAAACCAAGCGTGTTCTTGATAACTCTTAATAATACAACGTATTAATATCAATGTATTAATACCAATTATTATTATATTTATATAAATTTGATATAAATTTTCTATATGATCGATGCCTATTTTTAAAATATCGAAATATAGATATTCTGTATCTCATTGTGGTATAATGTAAACCTGCATGATCCGTAGTAACGATATCCGCAAAATTTTCCTAATAATAGCAAATCTGATTCAATTTCTTTTCAAAACGTTGATACCTTGAGACTGCTAAGAATTTCTATACGGACACTATTCAAAACTCTATTTTTTCTATTAATTATGTAAGGCATAAAATGATATGTGCATATTTCCAAAAATACTTAAACAATAGCTTACAAAGCTTAAAATGTTCCTTAAAATGCAATATGTCGAGAACAAACAATTTGAAATAAATGAAATGAAAATGTATTGTATAAACATTTAATACTCTAAAACTATTTTTACAGAAATAATCTTACAGATATCCGCACACTTCATACTAATACCTATTTCACTTTCATTGCAGAAAGAAAATGCAAACCTCGAGATGTGACGTTGCACCTGAAGGCGAGCAGCTATCCTGTGATAAGTCCGGAGAATATAACGTTTCCAAGGAATTTTCTCAGCTCTGATCAGAGGTATGTACCAACGGCAACCCTTTTCCATCGATTGATCCAACCCAAGCCGACCTCCTGCTGTCATTTATTCAGCCGGTCAATTGTTCGCACACACAATGCCGTGTTCAAGTATTCCGGAGAGCAATCAGGCGAATTACTCAACAATGCATGAAAATTTAATAGTTCTCCATTATTTTGCTTTCAATTATGGCCATCGACTAAAAGAGTTTTCTCGTCTGTCTGTCCGTCCGTCCGTTCATTCTTTCATTCATTCAACTGAACGTCTAACAAAAGCAAACATGTGCATATCGAAAATAAATGAAAAATATTCTAATATCCAGTTGAGATGCAATCAAAACATTTCAGTTATTTAACTGATTTCATAGGAAAATATTTCCAACGCACACAAACACGCCATCCCATAGATACACACGCATTCATAGATACAAAGGCACGGAGAAAGGCGCATCAGTTTCCTGCACTTAGATTGAAATAACATCCAGGACAGGAAGCAAGGAAGGAAAGTCAAATGGCAGCTACATGCAGCACAATAACAACAGCTGCTATAACGAGTTAAATGAGATCGTAACAATATTTTGCCTTGTAGTCCTTCTTTTTTCTTCTATCCTTCACCGATAAACCCTTTTTCATCAATATATGTATGTTTACATTCACATCACTCATACGCCCACTTATAATAGCATTGCGCCGTCCTCGTTCCTTTTGATGAATTCTGAAGTGTCTGAGAGGATGGCTTCAGCATCTGTATTCGTTCGTCTATATATACATATGTAGATACACATACTGCATTTGAACTATATCTGGAATGGGATTGGGTTGATTTAATAACAAAATTCGACTTATTGTTAGTCTCATATTTTTCCAATTAACGTGAATCAACAGTACTATGAAACAGAAAATATTTTTTATTTGTTTGTATATTTATTGCAGATATTGTAAGTGACAAATAAGTGCTATAGTCAAGAGCCCGACTACATTATACCCTGCACATCGATGAGAAATGGAGAAACCTATATATTTTTCCTAATTTATTGTATTTTAGAGAACTATTTAGAAAAAGCAAGAAAGAACGTTCCAACCTGCAATCGATTGGGTTCGACTTCTAAATACTCTTCACCTTTTCTAAGGCATTTTTATTTGAACCACAGCTTTGAATGGGGTCTATATTCCAATCTGGACCTATTTGGGATATTTTATTTCGATTGAAGTAGGCAAGACTAAATTTGGCATTCCTAGTTTAATTAACAACAAAATACCAACAAAAAATTTATCTGTACGGGAGCTACCATTTATGGTAGAGCTGACACGTTCCTTTTAAACACTCTATCTGAAGAAATCGGACAGTCTAAATATTCAAACTTAAAGAGTCGTTTTTTCTTGTTATACGTTATACATTGTATTAAGAATTTGTTCAAAAACAAATAGCAAATTTTTTAGTATGTACATTTTATGCCAAACATCAATCTTTACAAAATATCGAGCTCTAATTCAATTTGGGCCAATTAATTTTTGTTTTTTTAACAAACAAAAAAAAAATTTCAATTTTTCATACAAAAAGCCTGTACACTAGAAGTGACCATATCAATTATAAGGTTTATATTGACTATAAGAAAGTTTTTCATACAAAAAGTCAAAAGTGGTCTGTGGGCTCCCCCAAAATAAGTGGGCGTGACGGGTGAATCTTTATACTCTATTAAACTGCAAAACATAAGTGTATGTGCAAATTTTCAACTGGACAGTATAAAAATTAGTCTCCAAAAATGCGCAACATATAGACGGACAAACAGACGATCATGACTAGATCGACTCGTTACGTCGAGCTGATCAAGAATCTATATATTTTATGGGGCCTACGATGCCTCTTTTAATGTGTTACAAACTTTCAGACAAACTAATAATACTATTCAAACTCTGTGTGAATAGTATAATAATCAAAGAATTTATCTTTTATAGTCTCCAAGATCTCTCATTGTTCAAACATAGAGGACGTATGGACGAAAAGACGGATTTAGCTATATCGACTCGAATGTGATGCTGATCAAGAATATATTGATATATATACTTTGTGGGGTCTGCAGGGTCTGGGCAGGGTATAATAATATTTGGATATCCCCAGTGCACAGAGATATCAGCTCAGGGGCCGTATTAATGCAACTGTTGCATAATATCTTCATCATCCATTCCTTTGGGCTTTACGGGCAGCGTCTGTCAACACTAATTGTTAGCAGGCCGCCTTGCAACAATAATCTTATTGGCACATTTGTGTGGTGTGGTGTGGTGTGGTGTGGTGTGTGTGGGTATGCGTGTGTGTGTGTGTGTTGTGTGTGCTTAAAAAGCCACTATATGTAACATACTATTTTGCCACTATAGAACGAACACAATTAGTCGAATAGAATCAGCAACGCCAGAGTTGTCATTGGCTGTCCAGTTCAGCTCAACTAAGTGCCACACTCACAATGATGGGCTCATGATGTTTCAAAATGCTTCTCGAGTGGCACAGGTTTCCTTCGGATCCAGATTATCTCTGAACGGATCTGCTTGTGTGAAGCTTTTATTGAGTAAATTTAATTTTTGTTTGGTCAAACCCTATCGCAGTACCTGGAGCTGAATTTTGTAACGCCGGAGCAGTGCAACTTAAAAAAGTCCGAGCTGTTGCATTACAATTGAATAACATTTTTTTATTGAATCAGAAGTGCCAAATCCTTTACAGACTCAAGATGCATTCAAAAACTACGAGAAGTTTTGTTGTTAGAGCTACGATATGGTTTTATAACTTTTAAAAGTCTAACCTTTATTATTAGTGACGCACTTCATGAAATCCAGCAACCAGTCTGATATCACATAAATAGGCAATACAAGACCTAGAAACAAAATAGCATTTAATAAAACAAAACTTTTCTCGTATTGTGTGTTCATGTGTGAATCGCGCAGATCTTTGAGCCAACGTGCGACATTTTAATACCACTAAATGTTAATCCAAGCAAATCGCAACGTATTTCTCAACCGGTGGAATATGTTTGCTTACATCGCTTCCTGCCACTGTCAGTGCCACTGCCACAGTCGCATTCGCAGTTGCCTCCGTACTCGTCTCGTCATCGTTGCGCGGAATGTTGACTGAGTTGTTGCGGAAATTTGCATTCACAATCTCCTTTATTTCTTCCGTCGTTTCGAAGCTGTCACCAACTTTTCGCGCTATGCTATACGTCCTTCGTGTCCTTTTCGTCCTTTTTGGTATCGTTGGCATTTGCAGAGTTCGCTTCGCCTCTGAGCAGTAAATGTGCTGCGCGCATAGTTTAAAACTCGCAACTCAAAAGCCTCTCAGCAAAATAGTTAAAGTTTCGATAGTACCACGAAAAAGTTTCGAAATCAATTCGCCTGAGTGTTTTCTGTGTTACAGATGTTCCATTCGAAAGAAACAACAAATGCAATCGCTGAAAAAAAGAGGACAAGAAAAAACGTAAACTTCGGTTGATCCGAAGCTCTAATACCATTCACACGAAATTTTATATAGTATTGTAAAACATAAAAGTGGGGGTTTAAATAGAGGCTACCCCTAAAAGTGGGTGATACACGTCCACTAGTAGAAGTGTATGAAGCGATGTAGTAGATGTGTAAGATCCCGCCTGAACTGTGGGTTTATTTGGGACTACCTCAAAAAGTTGTCCACTAAAATACACGAATTCAAATTTCAAGCTAATATTGATTTAAATGAAAATTTTTTTCATAAAAATAAACAAAATTGTACGGAGGGTTTGTATGGGGGCTACCCCAAAAAGTGGGAGGGCCGCGCCTATTAGTCTATGTATGTTAAGCGGCTGTCTCTAAAAAGTCACCATATCGCATATCGACCTAATATTGACTTTAATAAAGAAATTTTTCTTACAAAAAGTCAAAAGTAGACCATATGTTTGTATGAGAGCTACCCCAAATAGTGGACGGGCCACGCCCGTTAGTCTATGCATATTAAACGGCTGACCATAAAAGGGCACCACATTGCATTTCAACCTAATATTGACTTTAACAAAGAAGTTTTCATACAAAAAGTCAAAAGTGGGCAGTAGGTTTGTGTGGGAGCTACCCCAAATAGTGGGCGTGGCGGGTTAATCTTGGCACTCTATTAAACTGTAATAAAAAGAAGCGTATGTGCAAAATTTCAACTGTATACCATAAAAATTGGACCCCAAAAAATGAGCAACAACATACAGACAGAGAGATAGACAGACAGACAGACGGACAGAGAGACGGACAAGGCTAGATCGACTCGTCTCGTCGAGTTGATCAAGAATATATACACTTTATGGGGTCTACGATGCCTCCTTTAATGCGTTACAAACTTTCAGACCAACTGCTAATACCATTTCACACTATGTTCGAGTGGTATAAAAACTAAATAAAAATTGCATACCAAAGCATACGAAAAGGCGCATTACGTTGATGATGTGTTGTTAGAGAGGGGATGAGAAGTGACAATGAAGATGACGTTTATTTAAATGCCACTTGAAGTAGTTTGCAGCGAATGTAACTCGGAACTTTTCATTGATAAACATGTACTTACAAGTTGATGCGACAGACAAATTTGCTATCTCTCTTGCTCTATCTTCAAATCAGATATATAGATACTCGTATATGTATCTAATAGATACGTAGATACAATACTATCAATAATGCTAGATACACATATGTATTAGAGTGCTGCATGACTTAATTCATTGAAGCAGCTTTGTTAATATTAATTCATTTAAATTCAATTCATGAATTGAAAACATTCTAAACATTCGACATTCATTCCATTCAATTCAGAATAAGTTCAATTTCACAAATATTCACTTTGAATGACTGAATGAAATGTCAATTCATTTCACTATGAATGCAAGGTTTTCCGAAACATTCATTCATTCATTCGAATGCGTTGAAGGTTCGAATAAATTCAGCTGCCAGTCGGTTACGATGTCAACACGAACACTTTCAGCAGCCGAAGGGTTTCTGTACCCGAAAAACATGTAGATGTAGAGTAAACGAGATGGAAAGAGATATTGATTGATATTGATTGCATTTGCTAAAACTATTTGTTAATATTTTGTATACTTGATTTTACTTTTGTGCTTTAAAGTCCATGTTTATAGCAGTAAAAAATATTGAACGATATGTTTATTGTGCGAATTGTCATTTTGTAAGTACATGTAAGAATTAGTTTCGCAAATCGCTTAAAATGGTACAAGAAACCATTCAAGAATGTGGGAGATTGTCGGAATCATTGGGCTCCCGCAACAGGATATGGGCTCCTTGCAAAGATCTTGGGTATTGAGGCGGGAACATGAAATTTTAAGTAGTCATCAGATTTGTACATATTCTAGTGCCAACCATTGCTGTTTGTAGCGCCCATTCCAAAAACCCATTGGAACATGTATATTCCACATTATACTTCCCAGGATTGATCAAGTGACATATCTACACCACAATTCTTTGAAACTAATTCCATACAACAGGAAACCGGAATCAATTACTGGAATATTCTTTTTTGGGTGCCATTTTCTGGAGAGATCTAGAACTGCTACAAGAAACAATCGGAGAGAATCGTTGATAGTCCCGATCAATAAGCTCCAGTAAAAGAAAAAGTGTTCCTTACAAAGATCTTGGTAATTGAGGCGGGAAAATTCCAGGTAGTCAACAGTTTTGCATATATTCCATTTCATTTTCCGATTCCAAAAATTCATTACAACATACATATATTTCCCAAAACTGGAGGAAACCACAACGCATTGCTAAAAGAGTTGAGTATAAAAAAGCGGTTGAAAGGATTGGCTACAAAATGATAAAATAAATCTGCTTATGAACAGCTCCCAAACATGTGAGATTATGCTAACGAGCAACAGCCGAAATTAAGTGAAATGGGCAGACTGTGAACGAGTGATAAAAGATTTTCAAATATGGTGCTGATACTTTTTACTATAATTACTTCAGTTGAAAGTAATTAATATACAATTACTTATTATATTCTATTATATTCTAAAAAAAAACATACTATCATGAATCGCATTCATAACATTCGAATGTATCGCATTCATTCATTCATTCATGACATTCAACTTAATGAGCATTCAAACATCAAAAACATCAACTTTGGAAACTCATTCATTCAATTCACGTTCGTTAGAAGAATTTGCACATTCATTCAAATTCATTTTAGTGTGAATGTGCCATTTGCCTTTTTGGCCGCATTCATGCAGGGTTCTAATATGTATGTAGATTGGATTAAGCTGATATTTATTTATATTAGATATGCACCTTGGTCCACAGTTTAATATTCGAATACATTTTCTTTTGCTAACAGATTCAAAACTTACAATCTGCAGTTCGAATCGAATGAGGTACAGCAGCGCATCACGGTGGAGGGTCCGCAGATCGGCAACTGGTTCGCCGTCGCCTTTGTCAGTTGGACGGATCCAAACAACGATCGCATCGAACAGCAAGGTAAGCTCAGATTCTATGAAAAGTACAACCCGAATTCGACATTTTCCTCATGGATGAACTTATTTGAAGCAAAGCAAATGTTTTCACATGCAATGAATGCGATACAACCGTGTACATAAGTTTAATCGAATTTGAACGACATGGCAAAAGTTTAAAAACCAATTATATTTATTACAATCGTATTTATTGTGTACATTTCTGTAGAGTGTATCTGGGTTGGTTGAAAGATTAGTTTGCCAATCGAAGCCGTTTTTCTGTCGGATGTCTGTTAATCACACATTAATATAACTCCTATAAAAAAGCGGTTCCAATTTCATTGTACTCAAAATGTCGTAAAAAAGGGTGTGTTTTTTTTAGCTCGTAAGTTTTTATTATTACCGTTTATCGAATGCTTATCGTTTATCGAAATGCCGAATGCATATTTACACACATAATTGTTTGGCAAATAACTATGCAAAGACTTACGCCCGAGCAACATTTGCCAATTATTGGAACTTATTTTCAAAGTCAGTGCTAAATAAGAAATGTTCTCAGAGCGTATCGTCATTTTTACGGTCAAAATAATTGACCAACTTTGGCTCTGTTAATAAATAAACTTACCGCGTTTCGAGCGAGGAAAATCCAATGGTGATCCATCAGCTACACTGTGAAAAATTCAATATTTAATGCAGTCACCGTCAATGAGGTACGCCATGTTGAACGATTCTTTGTTTACAAAAGTACGTGAACATGGTCTGGAAGACCTTTGCTTTCAACAGAATGGCGCCTAATGCCATACTTCTGGAGCAACCATCGATTTATTGAGGGAAAAGTTTGACGACTCTATAATCTCCCATTGCCTGGCGCGCGAGATCGTATGATCTGACACCGCTGGACTACTTTCTCGTTGGTCTAGCCAATATCGACCGCATTATTTGTGAGATACAGCCTCAAATGATCCTTCACGGTGCAGATCGTCACACGTTCTCGTGGCGGAAATATTCCCGAAATCATTTTCCATTATTAATATCATAAAAATATATACACATTCCATATACTTTTATAAGTTTAATTTCCATTTAAAGTTTTATGCCTCTTAAAAAAACCCCACCGTATATGGAATGTTTCCAAAATGCTTCTTCAAATATGAATTATTTTTAGGTTAGGATGCTTTCAATACGTATGTGAAGTTAACATTTATTAAAAATGGTGCGTTACATAATTGAACAAAGTGTTATCATTGTGATCAGAGCAAATCATCTTTTCAACAAAGAAAATTGTCGAAACAAATGCATTCACAACGAACAACTATCTAATACGGATATCTGTCAGTTACTGTGAGTGGCATTCGTTACAGGAACATGACGTTCTTGTGGCCTCAACTGGACGGTGTTGATCTGGATGGAATGTGGTTTCACCTGGCAACGTTGGAACAACGTTGTATTATTAAATTAAATCGTGTACTCTTGTTGGGACACCCTATATTTGCTATTATTGTAGTCTGAAAACACATTCAAAAACTAACTAAACTAATTTTTCGCTGACTTTAAATCTAAAACCAATTTTCTATCACACGGAATAAATAAATCTGCCCTCGGACTAGTATGACTTTGTACATCTGTGGGTATGTCTAAGTGTATACATGACTGCACGTCAAATATGTCCCAAGAAAATTGAATGCCTTTGGTGAAATTACTTGGCATACACCTAAATCCATAAACATACAGAAGCAGAAGGAAGCTGAAACCAATGAACCAACCAAATGCCCGCTCGGCCCTTCGTCCGTGCACACGGATTGCTTCACTGCAGCGCCTGCTGGCAATGAATCGCATACAAAGCCTACAGGTTGTTTACTTCGAACACAATGAAGAGCACTTAATTTGTAAATTTACATTCTGGCAACAAACTTGCAGACACACTTACGCACAGATACACGCACTCAACGCAGCACTTTCCCAGATACTCATAAGCATATACATATGTATAGAGGTACATACATACATACATTATTAAACAAAGGGTGTTTGGGTAACGCAGCGGGACGCAGTTGCCACACGCAAATACAATACATTTTCCTTACGTCCGAACACGACGCATCGCCTAGTGCAATTCGGTTTTAACAGCCGCAACAGTGCATCCAAGGCGTCCGTTCGAAGGACGAATATCTGTTTTGCAGCTTATATTTCGCCTTCACAACTCTAAGATAGCCCGAGTATCTGCATTGCGCGTTAATCTGTTTACAATTGCTACTCCATTAGATGCGAACACAACGAGCAGCAAACGCATCTATTGAGTCGCACAAGTAGTGTGTTCACATTGCAAACGAATATTTATGAATCGTATAAGATGAGCCCTAACATTATTTCTAAAAAATTTCTCAATGAAGTAGTAAAGTATCATATGTTCAGTCCCAATTGGAGTCAGTTGTATTCAAAAATGGTTCCCATTTTTCCCATTTTGGATGAGCTAGTCAGTGATTTTTGAGTAGCAGTGATTATCGCGACTGCTACTTTGAAATCACTGTGATTTTCAACTGCTTCTGCGATTTTCTATTAATATTTATTATTCATGGTCTTCTCAAATCTGAATATAAAATACTCTCCCGCAAAAGGATTCCGAAGAATCTCTTGGAAATTAGGGTGGGAACATGGTATTTTAGGTAGTCACCTGATTTGTATATATTCCAAGTGGCATATCTTCACTACAAATCTTTGGGACTAATTCCGTAGTTCAGGAAATCGCCATCAGTTTCTTTAATATCCTTTTTGGCGCCATTTTCTGGAGAGGATTGACTTATAAAAACATGAGATAAGAGTTGGATATATACATAAAGTTTTAATCGTTGGGTTCCCGTAAGAAATGAAGTATTCCTTAACAAAACCTTGGAAATTGAGGCGGGTAGGTGGTATCTCAGGAAGTCATCGGTTTTGGATTTATTTTAGTGCCAACTATTGCTGATTTTATTTCCGATTCCAAAAATTGACAGGATTATCTATATTTCACATAGTTCTTCCCAGGATTGACAAAGTGCCATATCTTCACTATAACTTGTAATTACTAAGGAAATGTTACGTGAAACTGCAATGGTAAGCTGAAAAAGTTGTGTTGTGATGTAATTATCTAGAGAGCATTTGATATAAAAAACCCAAGAAAATATCAGAAAGAAACATTTCATTTTCCACTCCAGTAAAAGAAATCAGAGATAAAAGTCAACGATGCATAAAGATTGAAAACAAGATTGAAAACAAGTGCTTAAAAAGCTTTATTAAATATGAAGTACTCGCCGGTGAATACTACGTGTATGATACAATACAAGGTGTGTATTAAAGTAAGGTTACTTTTCAAATTTCGCGGGCAACGTACATTGGATTATCGATTTTTTTATTTTTTTGTTTGTTTTGTTGTGTTGTGTTGGTACACTCGTCACGAACATATGTTTATAGGTTCAGCTATGTAGCATGTTTAGTTTGTTTGTGAGAGGTATAACGGTAAGAAGAGTTTTGCGTGCTCGCCGATTTTTTGCTATCGAGCTCAGGAGCTATTGAATGACGTCAACAACGATCCAGATTTGCTCAAAAGGATCATAACTGGTGGGTATATGGTTACGACGTCGAAACCAAAGCCCAATCGTCCCAATGGAAGAGCCCAGGTGAGCCAAGACCGAAAAAAGCACGCCAAATTCGATCAAATGTCACAGTTTTGCTCACTGTTTTCTTACACTACCATGGCGTAGTGTTTCGAGGATTGAAAAAAGCGTTGACACAAGTGTATTGAATCTGAGGGGGATTACTTTGAAGGGGACAACATAAATATTGATGAATAAATAAATATTTTTTCCTAAAAATACAAAGCCACCTTACTTTTTGAACATACCTCGTATATCAGTTGATCGATAGTCAACTGCATGTGATTCAATCACGGTGACTAAAAAATCACTGATATCAGTTGCTACTCGATATTGTAAATATCAGTGATTGAGTATGATTTGTTTATTACTAGTGCCACTGTGATTCACGGCACTTCAGCTAGATATTAAAAAACCAAATTCGCACCAACTATCAGACGGACAAATGGAAGTGGCAAGATCGACTCGTCTCAACTTTTGCTAAAGTGAATTCGATAAAATAGTACATTTTTTCACGTAAAAGATGATTTCGCGATTTGAATTGCTTCGAGCAATATTAGTAATATGAATTGCATTTGATCAATGCCAGGTGAATTCAAAACGTGAAAATTTCTCTTAAGTGAAAAATTTACTATTTTATCGAATTCGCAAATTTTTCCAAAAGTGAGAACCGGAACCGTCCTCAAAAATTATTTATGGTGTACGATGGTCAGAGCAAGAATGATTTGACATCTGCAAACCATACTTAGTGTACATGGATTTGATTAAATACAACATTGGTTTTTACTGCATAGAAAATGTCGGTTGGTGGGATTAGCTGGGTATAGTATATAGTACTATGAGCTGCTCAAGCTTAGCGAAACCATAACTGGTGATCGCTACTGACAACATTTGCTTCGTTTGAGATGAACATTGAAATTCGAAAGAGAAAGAGACACAATAAAGCGATTTTGCTTTAAAACAATGATCGGCCTCAGGCACAGTGGTTGCCCCCATAGGCCAAAAATAATAAAATGAAAGTCAAAATTTTGGCTAGAATGGTTTCAATCCTATCTCATAATTGATCTACCTATTTAAATGAACTTTTGTTTTTGCTTTATTCCATCTGTCCTCTTTAAGAATAGCTGCCAAAGGCAGAGCATGAAATTAATTTGGTTTTGCAGCGGGAGTAACTTGCAAGTGATGGTCTCAAATAAAACGTAAAAACATTTTTAAAAAAGATTGCTTGAACAATGGAAGTTTAAATATTGGAAATAAAGGTATTAAAGGTATTTCGGATAATTTACAAGTTCTCAGCTTGTTGTGTTTATTTTATTAAATTAATGTAATATATGTGCCTATTTTAGTACAAATTTGTGTGTAAACTTAAATTTCACTTAGACTTTTAGTTGTGACGTTAATCAAAGTTAACAACAATGTTGTAAGTTTCAGCTGCGAATTTTGGCGAATCGCTGCGTTATTTTGAACAGAACAAAGCGGCCTCACCATTTTCGGTGTCTTTTTTACACGCGCTTCTCTGTGCTGTGTGTTGTGATTATCGTCTTCGTTTCTTTTGTGCGTTTCGTAGTGTCGTTTTTTGTTTGTCGTCTTAGTTTCTCTTGGGCAAGGTTATTAAAATGTATCGACTCCATCAAACGTCTAAGATTTCACGCGTTTCAACAAATACGGACTTGCTTAATCGCTCACTATTGAGCTCCGATCCTTTTATAACTGGTCAACGAAATTTACCAAGCAAAAAGAAATACATATTATTTAAATCTGTTTTTGACTTGTTAGAGTCATTTTTAAATTTTATTATTTTGTACATTATTTTTTTTATTTTTTTTTTATTAACTACCTATATTTTCTTTATAATATCTTATAATAAACATGTCTTAAATTAAAAACAAAATGACCTTTTCTATGATTTATTAATTATTACAATTTTAAAAAGCTGCGACCAAAGTTTCACTTTGATATCTCTGCTGTAAGTAGTTCTGGCCGCCGATTCCATACAAGACTGACCACTAGGGTTCATTCCGATTCGGTAGGTTATATGACATCTATATTATATAGTGGTCCGATCCAAATGAAATTGGATAAAACAATAAAGTTTTGGTGTACTAAGTGTTCATTCCGAATTGGTCGGCTATATGGGAGCTATGTATATGATATAGTGGTCCAATCATGACTATTTTGACATATTGTGATATATGGTCTGCCGGTGATCAAACACACTACGTGTGAAGAGTATAAAAAGAAGCAAACTTACAAACTTGTAATACCATTTCACTATACGTGTGATTGGTATACAAGAAAGTTTTGTTCACGAGCTTCACCAAGTTTATCATCAGTTTTCCTTACAACATCTAGATACTATTTATACTAAATATGATAGATAGGACTTAAAAATTCCTATTTTGAAGTTTCTCTAGTGTAAAAACTAGTTGTAATTAAACGATTCTACTGTTTGCAATGTTAGTTCGTAACAGTGTTAAAAAATGCATGGTATCCATTAAAATGTTTCCGATGTTGTCGGTGTTATATCTATGTAGTATGTATGTATGTATACAATTTCGGTAATAGAATTTCAAAATTTTAACATATATGCATAGGCAAGCACTATTAGATAAAGAGGGTGTGTACACACATACAATACTTTTTCAATACTATTTTCACAACTTCCTCTCTGTGGCTGTGCGGCTCGATGGCGCCGTGGCAATGCATACATGAATGTGCCTCAATGTGTGGCAACATCATCTAAAAGCGCCACGCAACAAACCGAAATCGGCTTTTGGTTTCAATTTTTTATGCCGGCGAATGGAAAATGAATCGCAAATGAAAGTGCACACATCCAGAAACAAATCGGATTTTGAAAAACACAAAATTGCTTTCTGTTAATGGAATGAGGTGTTGAAAGCGTTGAGGCTTATCTCTTATCGATGCTACCTACTCGCTCTCCTCGAACTTTTCTTGAGCGAATCACACGTTGCCTGGCTCCTCAACTTGCTTCTGCAATGCAATTTCACAGATGCTCTTAAGTCCATCATCATCATCATCGTTGGCTCCTTGCCTGCCAGGAGTTGAAATACATCGACACAGGCACCGACAGACACAGATAGACCGAAAGGAGAATGTATCATCATCCATTCGAATTAGAGGATGATTTACAACTTTGTCGTATTGCATAAACTTTGTTCGGGTCTTGTGAATAGGTCACAGATGAAATGAAATAAAATGAAATTTGAATAAGCTCAAAGAAACTCATTTTGTTTATGCATGTGCCTTAATGTGTATCTATGCGCATCCTTGGAACTCTTGGAGTGAGCGCTCCATTAACTGCAAAGCACACTCGGAATGTGGCACTTTACTTTAATATTCGTGCAACAAATGCCATATTTTCCATTTAGACGACGACGAGACGTTGCAGTTATTTGAATCGAGAGAAGAAAACGAGTCGCCAAGCCGCATTGCACTCACTCAAAGTCCATGCATATGGAAATGCAGGAAATTGTATTACAATCGTCATAGGAATGCACCCAAGTTATTCATAAATACATCATGAGGCGACATACTCTCTGCATAATATAAAAATTTAGAATGAAATATTCGTCAAGTGAAATGAAAATGAAAGTCAGAGAATCCAATGCGCCACTCATGGTTAAGAAAGAACTTTTTAAAGAAAGTATTAATACGTGTGGCTTTTGGTGAAATTTTTATTGTAATACGCATGTCATTATTGGCTCGATGTCAAATGAAAATAAAAAAATGCTTTGTTCAGGGAATAAAACCAAAATGTATTTCGTTTTTGTTCCAGTACGTACCGAAACGTGTGTTTCGGTAAAAGATTCTGTACCGGTTCCAATTTATTTCGATATTCGATTTTGGTACGGCTCTTGGATTTTAGTTTCGGTATACGGTACGGTACCGGTATCCGTCAATATACAAACAGATTTAAAAAAAAGATAATAATTACTATTCAAATCAAATTAATAACGTGTTATTTAAATCTTTTTAAATAAACTAATCTTAATTCTAGGGTAAGTAAATACAAACATACCTAAATTTTTATACTCCTCACACATAGTATTATAATTTTGTCACGGAATTTAAAACGCATAAAGTACATATATGTATTCTTGATCAGCTCTACAAGATGAAGATATAGGTATGAATTCTTCCTATATTCCTGGGCTACATTACGAACCCACCGCCAACTTTTCGAATTTATGTATGGCCGATTCCTAAGTGGATTCATAATAAACTTGATGCATGAAAACAAACGCTACGCACAACTCGAAAAGTTCTGGAAAATTTGTTGAATTTTCCATTGAACATCTTGCATAAGTACAATATGCAAATGTATACGTATATTTAAAAAAAAAAATATTTAAAAGTGAGCACTGAAACTATACCGGTTAAAATGTTTTGGCTCCCGTGCGGTTAATTAATTTTATATTAATTCGGTAAAAGTTTCCGGATTTAAAAAAATTAAAATATCGGATCTGGTTACGGTTTCGATTCTAAATTTGAATCGGTTAATTTCGGTTAACGCTTCCGTTCCGGTTTTATAACCTGGTATAGTTTGAGAAGGGTATTATTACCGTCTCAAAAAATATATGTAGGTATTCTTAAAGAAATTTTAAAGGCTTTCTAGTTGGATTAAGCATAATAATACATTAAATGAATATAAAGCTGGGTTTCGAGAAATATTTTACTTCGAATACAAAAAAAAAATAAAGTTACGTTTTAAATAAAGATTATTATTACTATTATTATTATTATTATTATTATTATTATTATTATTATTATTATCATTATTACGTTTAGATCGGAATTAGATAAAATTGAGTACTGTAGCTTGTTTTGGTTGGACATATCTCTTGTCCCGTCCACTTCTTGAGGATTCCCCCTACCATCAACTTTTAGTGTTTTACAAATAATTTATTGGGATGGGATGTTGGGATGTCGTGTGAAGGGCATTAATGCTTATGTTCTTCCGAAGTTAAAATTTCTTCAGATTTTTATACAGTGGATCAAATAAACAGAAAATTGAAAAATTATTATTTGAAAAATATATTGCAAACAAATTGTGTGGTAATTGAAAGTTTCGAGAGGTAAACCTCGGTTTTTTTTTATTAAGATTATACAGTTTGCAAGCATTTTTTTGTAAGAAAAAGGGATGTTTTTTTTTTTTTTTTTTTTAATATTTCTATAGACAAAAACAAAGTGTTTCCATCAATAGCAATTTCAGTCCAGTAGATTCATTTATTTTTCAACAGTGCTTGTCTCGTCCATATCTTTCTTACTTTAGCTGCAGCTCCATGGCACTCTACAAGCAAAAAAATATTTTTGTTTTTTACACTTAAAATTGTGTATACTTGCATGTGAGCCTAAATAGAAGTGTATGTAATTAAAACCATACTTGTTTTTTTAGTTAAAAAAAGAAAATAAATTAAAATCAAATTAAAAAAAAAAATTAATAAACAAGAATATACATACTTTATGGGGCTGCCACGCCTTCTTTTGTATGATACATACATTCGCACAGGCTTATTATATACTTCTGTATATACTTTTCTTTTTGACGGTCATTTCCACTTTTTTGCTTCTGGTTCAAAAATGTCTCCATACCAAGCTACAAATCGATATCTAAATTAAATGATTTCTTATTCGAAAAGTAAGTACTTCTCAATTTAATCACTCCGCCCACTCCCCATCACCTGCCTTGTCCCATTTACATACATGCCATACATATATGTATATTCCAATTAAATGAAATAAATTTTGTGAATAAAACCGAATGTTGTATCTTACAATAATGTTTAAACCACAAACACAGACAGTTTTCTGCAATTATGTGAATTAGTTTTTCGGTTCAGTGGGAGCACGCACAACTTGAACTTAGCTTAGTTCTATGCAGCTGTGATGCATTATTATCCCAGATATCAATTTAAGCGAATAAATTCAACAACCACAAACTAGAATACAAATAGGGACCCCGAAACTAGCTCCATGTCGAACCCACATGCTACATTGGACATGATCTACATGAGATACTCGTATGCATACTGAAGTTACACAGAAGATAATAAGAAGAGAATAGCTGCAGAGCAAGAAGCAACACTTCCATTTAGTCGTAGGGCAGAACACAACTCAACAGACATGACACTACACGACAGGACAGGACCGAATAGCAGCACATTCCAAGGACAAAGACAATAGAGGATGATGTGCAGAACGACAACACATGTGCCACAAACAGAATCATCAACATCAACTCATCTTAGCAACAGATATGCAGAAAAATCTCCTGCTCATGCATGAGGATTCAAATCAAGTACTCGCACAAGAGTAGGAGCAGGTGGATCTGTAGCTGTTTCGCATGCAAATCACTTTTGTGGTTTTTTGACAAAACAGAAGCAGTTTTGGCCTGCTCTGTAAATAAATTCCGGCGAGCGTCTCGCATTTGTTCATTGGGTGACATTTGATTTTTATTCGGGCATTCATTCATTTCTCTGTCCCATAGCTAGCTTAAGTTTATCGCAATTAAGAGCAATTACATGCGTTTTATTTCGGCAACCGACTAACAAAGATTCATCTTCATTTCAGGTCTGGCTGCTTCATGCGATACGTTGTTGCTGGCCGAGATGTCGGTGTCACGTTTCCATCCGATTATCATAAATAATGGTCAAGTGCATAATGGCAACCTAACGAGCAACAGCGACGAGCTGCAACGCCAACGACAACAACTTCTGCAGCAGCGACAGCAACAGGAACGGGAGCGACAAGGGAAACAACACAATGGCAACGCCACTCGGACGCCTGACAGCATAGCGACCTCAGATGAAGCGCAGCCAAACGACAACCGAAATCCGAGCTATGCCGCCCAACTGCAACAAGAACAGCAGCAGGAGCAGCAGCAGCATCAGCAACAACAAAAACCGCATTCCCATTTCGAAATGCAAGTCCAATCCTTATCGGGCCATGATGCTGAAACTGAGGCAAAGCCAAAACGAGCTGCATACACGAAAACAAGATCCGGCCGGAGCAATGACACTGACAGCAAGTCCACCACAAACAATGAAATCATTTACAAGTTCTATGTGCCGCCCGACATCGGAGTGGCTACAGCTCGCATCTCATTCGCACAAGTTTGCCAACACTGCCCGGATGTCGGACTATACATTCAGCCAAACGCATTCCCCAGCACGGCGAGATACCAGGGTGACGGTGACGAATATAATTACATCCACAGTACAGTCATCAAACCGAATCAGACGGGCGAAATCTCAATCGAATTCTATGTACAGCCGAGTATATGGCACTATGCGGTGCTCAAGTTTGTCAGTGTGTCGGATGACGATGTTATAGATGTAGACGCAGACGGCAGTGGCCTGGCAACTACGCAGCCTGCCATGAGCATCGCTACGTTGCTTGCATTGGAAGGTCGCCTTCGCGGCGGAAGTGATAGCAGGGTGGAACACAAACTTAGGCTGAGGCGTCAAAACAGTAGCAAATCTGTGGCGAAGACTAATGAGACCATTTGGTATACCGTCCAGTACACACTGCAAATTGATTACCATGAGCCGGTTAATGAAGTCAACTATGGAGAACCATCCAACTCAAATGCAACAAATGGGAGGGGCAAACGCAGCACTTCTAATTCGACAACATCAAACGACAATGGCAATTCAAATGGAAATGAGAGTGCCTGGCGACCGGTGCGCTTCCGTGACATGGAGTTCTATCCATTGCTACGCCAGACTTACCGCGAGTTCTTTATGTTCGACTATGATCTGCTGCCTGACGCAAATGGCACAGTGCCTGCGGTGTTGAATATGACCGCGGGTACTCCAGCTGGATTTACATTCGAGCTAGGCGAGGTTTATGACATTGGGGGTACACTCTCATTTGCGGTGTCCATGAAGCATGGACCAAAGTCGTCTAGCGAATTGAAAGCTATGCCAACAACATCTTCGCTACCGGAGCGAAATGGTATACTGGCAGAGAAGCTGATCGCGCCTGACTCGACAACCACTACAGATGACAGCGATGTGCACAATACGTCATTACCGCGCAGCAATCAAACAATTATAGTGTGCATGCGCCTCGGTGAGCCTGGAGTACCAACGTGGCCGGATAAGTGCCGCTATGGACGGCGCCTACTGCCTGCCTCAAGCATCGTCAATAATACTGATTCTAACACCAGCACTGGACTTGTGCACGTACCTTTTCCCGAAAGCGGTCAGTGGTATGTGACAATGGGTCTGTATTGCCATGGTGCGGAGACGGCACGTGTGACTATCATAGACAGCGTCAAGGAATTTGTGCGACAGCATGCCTCATTGTTGAAATCGATGCGTACGCCCTGCGCCTGTGCCGCAGCTGCCGGACGCTTCGAGACATGCGTCAACGATCGCGCTTGCTTGGCAGCAATGAACGAAACAGAGACGCTCAAGGTGAAGGAATGTATGATGGACTCCAAATGCACAGCGGACTACCTCGAAATGACGCGTCGCTTTGAGGTACACCACAAGTCAGCCACCGAACAGCACTTTGCTCTTGACAACTGCAACACATCTGTTGTGTTCACCGTCTCGTCAAGTCCCTGTGTGGCGGGACGGTGTGGACGATTTGGGCGCTGCTACCACTACATGTCCGGCGGTTTTGTGTTCTCCACATGCGTCTGCATGAAGGGCTATCGCGGCTGGGACTGCACAGAGGACTCGCAGGTGCCATCGAGCATGTCCATACTGGCCGCCTCTTTACTGCTCACGCTGAGCAACTTGCTCTTCTTTCCCAGCATCTACATGGCGCTCCGTCGCCGCTACTACACCGAGGCAGTCATCTACTTCTTCGCAATGTTCTTTTCTATATTTTACCATGCCTGCGACTCCGGCGAAGACGAGTACAGCTTTTGTCTGGTGAAGATCGGCGTGCTGCAATTCTGCGATTTCTATTGTGGTCTGCTGGCCATCTGGGTAACACTGGTTGCCATGGCGCACGTACGTTCGCAATTTGTCTCGCTGCTACATATGCTGGGCGCCATATTGCTTGCTTTCGGTACGGAGTTGAACAAGCAGAGCCTCTGGGTGTTTCTTGCACCGGCACTCACGGGCATTTGCCTAATCTCAACCAGCTGGGGCCTTCGATGCTATAAAACTCGCAAGTGGTTCCCCGCGCGCCGCTACCTGACTGTATTTATGCCGCTTGGCGCCGTACTCGTCATGGTCGGTCTAGTCTGCTACGCTTTTCTACAGACCAAGCAAAACTATCATATAGTGCATTCAGTATGGCACATGGTCATGGCGCTCAGCATTCTCTGCCTTCTGCCCTCCCGCAAGTCTTTTACACCGAAATGCTAGCATTCGGATTCGGGATACACCCGCGAATTCCTGCTCATCGAGCATGAGTTTTATATGTGAATGTGAACTACAACAGTTCAACGTAGATGACACAAACGAGGTCGTGGACCTTCAGGACCAGGAAGCCGCATTGCTCATGGGACAAACATAATGGGAGAGCATCGATCAATGAAAGCTCTCTTTAGTCTGATAAGCGAAGCACTGAATACAGGATCCCCAACACAATACCATATACAAATTGATCACAACTAACTAGAAAAAAAGTCAAATATAGATATAGAGATACATATATGTATATATATTTGATACCCTACAAATGATACGAGTGTACATTAGTTGCTGTATACTCTGTATCTTATGCAAGTTAACTAAAACTCATTGATACAAATGCAATATATGTATGTACGTACGTACTATACGGGCTGGGCCGGACCGTTGAGTCGTCAAAATTGGAAACACTTGGTTATCCAAACTTATTATTGAACACTGATTTTATATATGTATGTGTATGTATTTAACTAATTGTATGTACAGAACTAAACTTAGCTAAACATTCCTCTAGACTCTTAATGTAATACTCACTAGACTATAGGCTAGATTAACCGCAATCAAATGCGATTATATACTTATATATATATGCATACATATATAATATATATATATATATATATATATATATATATATATATATATATATATATATATATATATATATATATATATATATATATATATATATATATATATATATATATATATATATATATATATATATATATATATATATATATATATACTCGTATGTATGTATGTAGATCAGAAGTGTAGCGCATTGAAATATTTAATCAACTGTATCTGAACTATTTGAAAAGGGACGTATAGATAAATTTAAAAAAAATGTATATGCAAAAAAAAAAATTAAATAAAAAAAGGATAAAACACAAACAAAAATACAAAGCCTTACTAAACTAAAAACAGAAATTGTATTTAGATTAAGCGCAGACTGCACCTAGATTCAGACTAACTACCGAGGTATAAATGTAACTAGGAACCTAATTGTTTGTATTTAAATATGTGTTATGTAATGTTGAACAACAAATGATGCACTACAATGCCTAAAGAATTTATTGTAAGTTTAAACTTTATAAATATTTAAGCGCTAAAAACCGGATCAAAAAAAAAATTATCGTAAGTAATTTACTATTATCGAATAAATTAAATTTTTAAATAGATCTTATAGATTTTTCGTTGGCTAAATTAAAACCTCATAATCATCAGATTTAAAGATGTAAAAGTATATAATATTAATTTAAGAATAACTGAAGTCACTAAAACTATTAAGTGAAATTACAATTCTTAAATTGTTTTGTTACGATGGCCAAATCTATTCTCGGGAGCCGCAGAAAAAAGCAGTTAATAAAGAGATATTGTAAGATACCAAGATTGGCTATCACTGAAATAATTATTGTATTGCGTCATATAAGTACATATGTATGACAAATTTCTACTGTTTTCTTAATGAGTAGTTTTATTGTTTGAAGATTGTGTTCTTTTTATTTTTAAATAAAAACGCAAAATTCATATTTAAAACAAATAAAAGGTGGTCTGATCTGGGCCTATATGGAATATTTTGTAAGAGTTGACGTAAGATACACACTGAGATTCCCATCGTTGGGCATGCATTCATCGGAACATATTTTGCATAAGTGTTGGTGCATACGTCTTACCAACTCTTCGCCACCGGTCTTGAATAACTCAGCTGGCAGTTCATCGGCTGCCGCTTTGCTGTTCTTCAGCTTTTTAATTACTGAGTCGACCTCGTAATAATCCGGTGGTTCTACAAGAAGTCATCATCAATTGGTGGTTTTAGGTATGCTTCTCTATCGACGGTATTTCAGTTGTATTCATGGAGTGGGAGATATGTCTCAACTGGTCATTTATATCTTCAGAAGCCGGAGAGGACTCCCGGAACAGATAGGCTAAAAAGGCTTCGGCGATCTATAGTGATTGCAGCTTACCGACGTCTAGCTTTCGTTGAGTGTTGGGACGTGCTGTACCTCGGCTGCCAATAGGTAGTGGTCCGAGTCGATGTTGGGAC
Organism: Leucophenga montana; assembly: GCA_035044765.1. Classification (NCBI taxonomy): domain Eukaryota; kingdom Metazoa; phylum Arthropoda; class Insecta; order Diptera; family Drosophilidae; genus Leucophenga; species Leucophenga montana. The sequence goes on along the minus strand of JAWNNQ010001476.1, from coordinate 192,901 downwards.
CTCGTACTGTTCGCATATCCAACACGCTCGATGCGTGCCGTCCGTCCATCACAACATGATCAATTTGGTTGAGTGTATTTTGATCGGGACTACGCCAAGTAGCCTTGTGTTTCGGTGTGGAAGTCTGGTGCTACTGGAAACCATGTTCCGACCTACGGCGAAATCGATTAGTCTCTCTCTATTGCTGGAGGTAGCGTCGTGAAGGTTAAATTTTCCGACTGTTGGGCCAGATATTCCTTCCTTCCCAATTTTGGCGTTGATGTCGCAAAGCACAATTTACCATCTTGATTGGGGCAGCGCTCGTAGAGACGTTCGAGTTGCTCATAAAAATCATCTTTAGCCGCATTGTCTTCGACTTCTGTCGGCGCGTGTGCACAAATCAGGCTAATGTTGAAGTACTTTGCCTTGATACATATCGCGGCCAGGCGCTCGTCCACAGGCATGAAACTGGTAACAAGACCTCGTAGTTTCCTACTAACCACGAAACCGCATCCTAATTCGTGCTACCTCGCATGAATGTCACAGGATGCCTTTTTTGAGCAACCATGCCCTATGCATCGCATTGCAGTGTTGTCAGCCTTGAATTTTTCGAGGACATCAACCAGCTGGATATCTGCAGCAGCTCTGTGGAGGGACAGGACATTCCAGGTACATATCCGTAAATCATGGTCCTTAAATCGTTTAAGGGGTCGCCATCAATGGGGAATTGTATCCGAGGCTTTGTGTGTCTTCATTAATATTGTAAAAAACGAATTTCATGTTGATATTGACGTTTTCCATACAAATGAATAAAAGTTTGTCTGGCAGTACCTCAAACAGTGAACGGGAAACGCCCATTTCTATATGTATATGAAGGAGCAATCCACTAAATCGTATTTCAACCTAATATTGATTTTAACAAAGAAGTTTTGCACACAAAAACACAAAAGTCTGCAGTGGATTTGTATGAGGGCTACCCCAGAGAGTGGATGTGGAGGGACAATCTTGATCTACGATGTGTATTTAATGCGTTGCAAACTTTCAGAAAAACTGATAGTACTATTCAAACTCTGTGTAAATAGTATCAAAATATGCATTCGATGCCATATTTCGCAGGACAGTTATTTAATACGAGAAACCGATTTGAATGCTCACAAAACAGTAGAATATATTGTCATTGGCTCGATACATCGATAATTATGTATTTTTTTTTTTTTTTTTTTAAATATATCGTAGTTTAATATCTATTCAGAATCAATGAGTATATCTTCGACATCTGAGTCGTCGTCGAGTGTTTGAGAGCATTTGAGGCTGCCAATCGAAGACTTCCAGACACGTCATTTTCAAATTCACTTTGACTGTGAGAATGGCCTTTAGAGTTTCGATTTTCAATTTCGTTTTTTCCTTGGTTCATGTCTTGTTCATTCCAGAAAAAAAATGTTTCGACAGAACCGGGCATGCAGAGAATGTACTCAATTATTGCCACCATTTCATCGTAGTCACTCTCCAGATGACTGAGTATTTCGACCCACCGATTTTGGATTGAGACCTTCTCATCCTTCCATTGTTTGATTTTTGATTCAGAACAATAATTTGCGTAACCAAATTGTCTGTGCAATTCCACCGCGTTTTCTTTTGCGTCGTACAACTTCTGTATTTTCAACTTTTGCATGGCTCCTTCGACATCTTTCCACACTGGAGTTTTTCTTTTCCAAACCAAATTTTTTGGCTGCTTTCAATATGAGGTCGTTGATAATTGTTGAAGTTTCGCCGTCTTCAGATGACATTTCCAAGACTTTTACAAGTACGCCGGCTGTTGGAATGAAATATCTAACGAGCACGGGAAACAACTTTATATTTCCGTGGTTCGAGGCAACGGTGTTAACTGTCACAAAGCGGCGTCGTTTCAAATCCTCTGCAACCATTCGTTGGACTTGCGGAGCGTAAACATTGACGATGATGGCTTGACATTTTGTTTGCGAGCATGAGAATTTTTGCAGTCGGAAACATGTTCGAACAATTTTTGTCGCGAAGCCCGACGACTTGAAGCTATGATTGGCGTTGATGATATGATATGCCCAAGTTCCTTCCATCGCTGCAATTTTGGCATCAAACGTCGATGTCGATAGAAAATGTAAGTCGATTGTCTGGCTCAAAGGCGCCGTACTCAAGGCAGTAAGATGTCTTCCAACATTCAAATGACGTTTTATGTGTGCGTCGCCGCCAGACGCTATCGAAAATGTTCCTTTGCACGTTTGACAGTAAACTTCACTTTCGCTTTTGGTTGTTTCGAGAAAATGATAATTCTCTTTTAATTTTGCATTCAAAACACATTTGCGTTTAATTTTTTTCGACATCTTAAACAATATTCAGATAAACGAAAAACAAAGAATCAAACTAACAAAAAAAATTTCTCTGGAGTTTTTGTCCAAAAGACTCGCAAGACCTGAATATTGGGTGTAGGTTTTTTGGCAAAAGTGAGAGCCTGAAATCTTCTCAACAACTTCGCCGTTCACACTTTATCAAAAAACAAACTACAACGCACAGATTGGAGACTGTTCAATTTGCGTTAAGCCCGGAAAAATCACCATCTGACATTGATTTGCAAGGATTAGAAAACTTATCGAAAATATGTTCGAAGACATAATCAAAACTGCGAAGTCTCGTTAAATCCCCTCGTGCTACAAACTTATGTTTCAAAAAGATTGCGTCAGAAAATACCAAAGTCATGTAAAAGAAACGAACAAGGTCAGTAATATGGTCCTGGAAAAGGATTAAGGAACGGGGTCATTAAACATAATTGAGTCATGATAATGTCGAGACCTTTGGCAAATTCACGCGGTCTTTGTCTAAGGTATAAGGGTGACCGCCTAGCCAATATGAGTCTGGCCTACCTTACTATTACTGAACACTTTCAGCTCGCGTCTGTCTTGCTTAAAGACTAGAATTTCACTTTGCGTACACGTGTGTTTTCTTCGTCTGTTCGATATTGACTGTCCCGATTTTTTAATGAGGTCTAAAACTGTACCCAACTTGTACCGCTTGATTTTGAAAGGTGCCGATGAGGCAATAGATACTACCTACACTATCACATATTCCAACCTAACAACAATTTTTACTTAATATTTGGTGTTTTCTTTAATCATAAAATCATGTATTGGTCATACTGGACCATATTGGTCTATCAAGGAGTTAGAAGGCGTAACCTAAATTAATGAAAAATTCATGAACTTAGCAGTAAATTCAAATTGTACTAGTTTCTTTTTAACATTTTAATTTTTATCCGATCTTGTTTTGATTGACCTTAAAATATTTGGAATTAAGTTAACGAATAAAAATCCGAAATGCGAATGGGATATTGGAATTATTCGTTACTGTAAAAAAGTACTCATTTTTATTCGATCGAAATGGACCGTTAGAGGGGTAATTTATTCACCTTTCTTCGGTTTGTCGTCAATTCTATCGGGCAAACAATGTTTTTCGTGTCCAAAACACACAAATTAATCTAAAAGAGTATAAGAGAAAGTTCTATCGAATTAATATATAAATTTGTAAACTAGTGTAATCAATTTGGAGAAAAGTAATTTTTAGAGTTTTTCTTTAAAGCCCAATGCTGAGATCGAAGTAAATTTACCGAAATTGCAAATTGTTACTGCTATGTCAAACAAACCAAAAACTCTACTAAAATCAGATATTTATTAGATGAAAAGTCCACACATATTGGTTTTTCTTTGCATTTTCTGACGGAAATGCAAAAGGTGACACTCTTTGTCAACTGTTTTTCGAGTATATGAATTATTCGATAGCAAACATTTTTGTTATCTGAGTACTCGATGAAAAACAGTTCGTCCCGAAATTTGTGATTATTGTTTGACTGCGTTTTTGTCAAACAACATTTTTATATGATGTTTTTTCGGCATCAACAATTTTTCGATCTCAGTATTGATCTTAAATCTTTACCTGTCGATATAAGTAGCGAAATTATGAGTTAATTAATTTTATGTTTTTATTTACTCTTCAAACAAAATAGCATTAAAATTTTCGCATTATAGCATTTTTTTCCATTGCAAAAGTACTCGTATATTTTTATTAATAGAATTAAATTATTTTTACTATTGCAAGGTTCATATGGTACCCAAAATGTTTCATTAAGTTTCAGTGCTCCGCAATACAGCAGAGTTTATACTTAAATTATTTAACCATGTTTTTTGGTTACCTATATTCGACTATGGTATTCAAAACTATTTTCTAAAATCAAAATTTTTTTTTTTAAATTACGTTACAAATTTTTTAATTTCTGGCCAATGTGCAGCGTAGAGTAAAAAAAAATGATTTTTTTTAGACAATGAAAAATGTCGTTGTTTAATCAAAAATGCTGTGCAAACGATTATCAATGTATTAACTGATATATAGACACTAAGACGAAATGGCGAATGATTTTTGAAACGCTGCAAAAGTATATTTTAAGATATGGCAACTTGATATTCGTAATTGGAATCGACATGTAGCGATTTATAAAAAAAAAAAAAAACATTTATGATTCTATGCATCTAGAAGAAAATCGAGCCTTCGCTGTATTGTTGTTGTTTGGTTCATTAAAGTATGTGTTTCGTTTTCGGCTGCGTCGAAAGTTGTTTTTGTTGTCTCGTCGACAATCGCAAGCATGCAAAAGTAACGGTTTGAGCACTCAGAGCAACGAGAGCAAGTGCTTGCCCACCGCTGATATAGATATAGATTCTCAGATGCTTTCTTTAAGATTTTCTATTCAGTCAACAGATCGAAAATACTTATAAAGTACCTACATATCTATCTAATCATATCGATAGTAACACACTATAAATTTCATAACTATCGGTCCAATAGTTTAGACGCCTATAGGTGGAAAACATTAATTTTTATATGTTTTATACAAAAACAAGGATTATAGTAAGCTGATAAAAGTATAGCACACCCATTGTAAGGTCTAAAGGAATATATATTTTAGGAATATAAAACATTCAACCTACAACATTCACTTAAATATTTACAATTGCAATGCACTTTCTGCAGTGGACCCACTATATAATTTATTATAGATACATTTTACCTGTTGCGATATAGGGAAACTAATGTAGTACGTAATACAACATTCTATCTGACACTAGCGGAACCGTAACGCATTTCACGCTCGAACTGCTCCGCCTTAAGTGTGCCGTCTATGCTTTCGCAGTTCTTGTTGAATACGCTGTACGCGCTTATTTCATTGCGATTCTTTGGGCCAGTTCGAGTGTTCAAATATATGCCGGCTAGCGCGGAAAACATTAAAAATACTAAGCCGAACTGCAACTCAATTGCGATTATGTATAGCGTGGCCCAGAATAGAAAGTACACCGTCCAGAGAGTGTATTTAAGTAGCTTGCTTTCGTTGCGTGGATCATCGTTGATAACGTTTATGACATCTTCCTCGACGTCGCTGGACACTAGAGACTGTTGTTCATCTGTCAAACTATTTGGTTTGTTACCGAATTGCAGTTGCTCGTACTCTTTTTCCACAACGGGCAATTCGCTGTCACTATCCGTCTGCAATTAGCCGTACATGAGAAAATACGGATGCAAAAAATTAAAACATTTTACCTTAAGATCAATTGTAGTGTCGCGCGTTGTGGCCGAATTCTTGCCCGTGCCCAACATTAGGAATTTCTGAAATTTGCTCTTCCAGCTATTAAACGTTGCCGTTCTCCTCTTCCTTAGACGATACTCCTCTAATTGCTGCTGGAAGTCCGCCATACAATTTTTATTGACGCCCAGAAAAGTTTAAAATATATATATTTTTTTTTTTGCGAAGCGTTGTGGCAGCTGTCTAAATTCTAAGTATGTATATACTTATGTAGATGATAAATAATATACGCTCACAACAGCATACTTTGTGTTTTGTTGTTGTAGCCAACCAAGTAGAATAATTATTATTAATTACACTAAATTTGAAGAATACAAAGAAAAATTGGCAAGCATCAACAAATAAACTGACGTCAGCTGTTTCAGCACCAAAAAAGGTGCTGCCACTTTGTCAGGCAGTCCCAACCGCGTTCCGGCAAAATCAGCTGATTGTGTCAAACACTCATACACGTATGACTTACCACGCATGACGCGTCATTCAGTCAATTTAGTGAAAGATTTAAAACCGTGTGAAATTAAATATGTCAACGGATGTTGAAAGGGAATTGATAACAAAGTTCATCGAATGCTACAAATACAATCCGGCGCTATGGGACAGTTCGTCGCCGGAATACCAGGATAAGAAAGCACGCCAAATTGGACACTACAAACTGCTGGACATCATGATTAACTACAACAACAACGCCAAGCTGGACGACGTTAAGCGGAAAATAAATAGTTTGCGTAGCGGCTACCGGCGCGAGTGGCACAAGGTGCAAAAGTCATTGGCCGCGGGCGATGAATTTGTACACAAACCGAACCTTTGGTGGTATCATATGCTCGATTTTATTCAGTATGATAACGCGTCGCAGTCGGAGGAAATAATTTATTACTCGGATGTCGCTAACGAATCTGTTTTCGCTGAGAGTTTTACCGAGGTATTATTACTATTTTTGACAAAACCTGCGACTGAAACGATCTATTGTGTCCTTCATGCTTAATGTCCTGCCCTAAGCCTATGTGCTGAATAAATCGTAGTAATTTAAGGATGTACCTTTCACAGTGGTTATCCGATTTTCTACAAGCTAGTGCTTCACATTGCGCAACGATGTTAAGAGGAATATCTTCCTCGTGATCGCAGACTGAATTCAGGAGAGTTATACATATATACCTATTACACACATGTGTGTCCTCAGTCGACAGTGTAGCGTTAGTATTTCTGCCAGTAATCTTAACTGGTTTCCACCTAGTTGGAGCATTGTTTTCGTTCTGCCCGGATCGAATCCCCTTAGGAATATTTTAGCTTGCCTTAGTCCTTGGCTTACGGCCCAGCTGCTTTTTGCCCTATTTGCAGCAGATTAGTTCCTATGTAGTGCGTCTGTCAATGTCCCAAAATGGTTCAATCAATGGTATTGCCGCTCCTTTTTTGGCAAGCCTATCAGCTAGTTCGTTTCCTACTATATTGTTAAGTCCCAGCACCCACAGCAGATAAACTTTCATGTGTTTTCCGAGCGCTTCCAGTATTATAAGTGCTTCTTGGACTAGTTTGGACTTGACTGGGTTTGAGCTTAGTGCTTTCAACACCGCCTGACTGATAGAATTGCAATCTCACAGTTACGATAGCGTCTACGTCTAATTGCAATATTCTGCTTGAAATATACTGATATATCTGCCCAAGGACTCCCAGTGTCTTAGCCTAAGGCCTACGACTCCTAGACCAGTTCGTTCTGTCTTCAAACATTCATCCGTATACCACTTAATAGTATGTGGTTTTAGTGTGAATTATTTGTCCGACATCAAAGTCTTTTGGTCGGACCATACTCGTATAATGGTGAAATTCCGATTGAAAACGTTTCTCTTTGTCATTTCGTCCAATGGCATTGATACTAGTGCACCCTGTGTCCATGTAGAGAGTCGTTTCTGACAATGTGCTGTGTAGCTTTATTTTCGTCAGGTCTCTGCAAACAAAACCCAAGGCCGGCAACTATCTCCCTGACGATTTTCTAGTATATTTTTTTACCATACACACAAAGTGAGAAATGGTATTGTCAGTTTGTCTGAAAGATTGTAACGCATTAAAAGATACATCGTAAACCAGATAAATATATATTATTAATCAGCTCGACGAGACGAGTCGATCTGTTCATGTGTGTCTCGTTGTGAACTTTTTATGGGCAGCCGCTTCACATAAATATTCGAATGGGAGTGTCGTGCCCACTTTTTTAGGTAGCCACCATATAAACCCTCCGACCACTTTTTTGCTGCTGTATGAAAAACTTATTTATTTAAGCCAATACCACCTTAAAATTCCCACCAGCCAAGATTATGTTTTATAAGACGCTATGAAATTTCGTGTGAATGGTATTAGAACTTCAGTTCAAGCAATTTCGTGGGAATGGTACGAGTATTAGAGCTTCGATTCAACCAAAGTTTTTTCGTTTTTTTTTTTTTTTTGTTTAGTTTAGTTTATGCGAAATTTTACTTAACACACTTCCGTGCGGGCGGTAGTATGAGATACTTACTCACTAAACCTATCCACCACATCTAGTGTTTATCATCGAACTTAACATCTACGAAACATAGTTATAAAATATCAAGACAGGACAGATTGACGTAAAGTCAAAAGGAACAAATAGTTAAAATAACTACTCCTTAAAGTGAAGCATATGATGCCACTAGTGATGCCACAAGTCACTGGAATGCAGCTGTTTGTCTCCTACGGCAGGAATTCATTGAATCAACGCAAAATTGTTGCAAAGTATTTGAGGTGTACCTCAACAAAATTGCAAGGAGAAAACGGCAAAGTGCAAAAATTTATTCAACCACAGATGAAGAAAGTCGAAATTCGCACTAATATATTGCGCATTTAAACATCTCACATATAATTTCCAGACTAACAATCCAGAGTAGTCATTTCCTACTCAGTTTTTTTTTGCTGTGCACAATTACTTTATATTATTTTCTCTCTTTAATTGAGAAATCTAAAAATTCTCAGCGGATCAAAACATTAAAAAAAATTTCGAAAGGTAAAGAATATCACTTTGTTTTGTAGATTCTATAGATAGCTGAATGTTGCCAACAAACAGACTTTTTCATGCATCCTGACGTGATAGATTAAATCCGCGGACATTTTTGGATTCAGCGTAAATGCAGAGGAAATAACCATCCTGGTTTTGAATCTAAACTATTCCAAATTTTGTATTGTAGATAATTGCTTACATAACATCTCGTAACAATGCATTCGATTAATAAAACGAGTGCTTTGTTGAAGGATCTAGTACATACACGGATGGTTTACCATCCATCCAACCAACCTTAATTAATAATTGTCTATCCTGTTTGGCAGATAAAACTGGAATCCAAGAGAAAAAGATCCCGTAACCGCCAGTCAGACATCGAACCAATCGAAAAAACCATTCGAATTGAGGCTGTGGACACTTCCGACGACTGCGAAAAAATTGTTGAAGTCTGGGCAATGAAACTAAGAAAAATGCACCCTACACAACAAATAGTAGCCGAAAAATTTATCAACGATATTCTCTTCGAAGGACAAATGGGCACTCTGCATCGAAATTCAATGCAACTTAATTTAATCGAGCAGTGTGAAGAATTCGAATAATTTAACCAAGTATTAATTGTAATGTAAAAATAATGATTTGCATAGATGAATTTAAGAATAAGAAAAAAAAAATACAAGTATCTATGAACAATTAGCAATTTAAGAATTAAATCGTAAAATAATTAATGCTCATCGTTTACAAGCATTTTTAATTCTATGTTACGATTTAAATTAAATAAGAGAGAACACAAATGTCTATTAGTTTTTAAAGGTTAGCAATATAGATCCACTAAGCGTACAATACATATGTGTTATATTGCGCAATGGTCTAGTATGAATTAGAATTAGAGTATGAAATTCGGAATACTCTGCCGAATTTCATACTCTAATGCAAATAATTAATTTTTGTTTAAAAAAATAAAAGTTTTTTTTGCATATAAAAAAAAATATATATAAATTGTAGCAGTCTATTGTCATTTTATATTGAAAAGTATTTTGGACATACATATGTATTTTTTCTCAATGCGAAAAGAAAACAATAGTCGCATGCTGTGTAATAAAAGTTATTTTCTCTTCGCATTGAAAAAAAAAAATTCAAAACGACCTTGAGCCAGAAAAAAATAATATATATATTATATGTAAGTTACGTGGCTGTCCCCTTGATAGACATCACATACTGGGGTGTCACAAAATGGCTTATCATGTCAACCTTTTTTTGGGAACATGTGTACTAAAGACGGACACCGGACGGGAACCCGCGGCACCCAACAAATTCTTCGGGATCAGGAAACTTTTAAAATTTGCGGGATTTCTCGACTGTCCGGAAGTTCGCACCCAAAATTTCGCTTAGGACTCAAAAATATAATATTGTTTTAATACTTGTATGTATTTTAATTAAATGTGCATTAGAGTGCTTCATGCATATTCATTCATTTAAATTCAATTTCTGAATGCAACACCTTCTAAACGGTCAACATTCATGTCATTCAAAGCAGAATAAATTCAACTTCACTATCGTTGACTTTGAATGATTAAATGAAATTTTAATTCAATTCAGTATAAATGAACGGTTGGAATAAATTCAGTTGACGGTCGCTTACTGTATCAACTTGAACTCTTTCAGCATCCGAAGGCTTTCTGATGGTAGGTAGCTACTTGGTTATAAGTAGATTAAATGAGATGGAAAGAGGTTTTGAAATGAAGCGGCATGTAGCTATTTGCTAAAAACAACCCTTAAAAAAAAGGGGACAATAAAGTCATTTGCGTTTTGTGAGTTGAATGAGAACGTGCGTATTTTTTATAGCCAATCTTTTCTAGAAAATTAGATCTTAACACAACTCTTTCATAAATTCGTTCCGGTTTCCTCCAGTATTGTTTAAGTTCCAAAGATTCGTCGTAAACGTATGTCACTTGATCAATCTTGGGAAAGACATTGAGGGAAATATATGTTCTAATAGGTTTTTGGAATCGGAATATGGAATGGAATATGTACAAAACTGATGACTACCTGGAATACCATCTTCCGGCCTCTATTCTCAAGATTTTTGTAAGGGACAATTTTTTTGTTACTGTTGCTTATTGATTGGGACTGTCGCCGATTCTCTCCATTTGTTTCTTGTAGCAGTTCTTGCCAGAAGGGCAACAATGCACCGGGTACCTACTAGGGTAATATAATTTATAATAATATTTAATAATAATAGTATTTGGATAATTGGATTACAATAGTTTAAGTATGTTTAGATTAACAATTAATTAAATATCTTAACAACTCATCTGCTAATACTCAGACTTGTTACATACATATTTTTATTTACTTAAAAAAACCGTATATGTAGCCACATGAAAAAAATCGAATTGATCTAAAAATAACCGAACTTTTTAGTTATAAAATAAAACAAGCATGGTACTACGTTTCAAAGCTAATATTTATTCAAAATACGATCCATTTAACTCAATACAACGTTTGGAATTTATTTATTTAAATTTTTTTGCAACTACATATATTTTTTTTGTTTTTTATTATCTTTTTATTTGCCATCAGTTCGATGCAGAAACTTTAATCAAATTTTCTGAGTACTTAATTTTCACATTTACTTTTTACATGATTTTACATATACAACTACATATATAAAACAATCTCTTAATACAATATAAAAATGTAACTAAACTAACTTAAAGCTAGAAGAAGGAAGTTGCGGACACTCAGACCCGTTGGAGGAATTTTTGTTTGGCACGCCAAGTTGACCGAATGTGCCCCTAGTCACAGCCTGGGAGGTGGTCCAAGCGTGCGCAATTACAAAAATTAAGAAAATAGAAGTTGCTAAATGAAATTTACAAATTTATTGAATAGTGATTGGTTAGTACAGAGTCTTTTACATAGTGTATGGAAGAGTTACAAGAAAAATAAGATGAAAACTTATTTTAGATAGAACAAAGAGCTCGGAGTGAATTATTGAGCGCGTAGTTTGTCGTACAAAAAGGCAATTTTATTGGCACGAAGTGGCGAGTTGGCCGACTGGGGACATTTAGAAATATGGACTGAAGTAACTAGGGAGAATCAATCTCCCCAATAAGAATTTTATGAAGAAAAGCAACAGAGAGCATAGAATGGAGTGACAAGAGGGTTGGGAGATCAATTTATTTCTACATGTCATGATAGGGTCGAAGATTTATATCGGGATCCCAATTGTGACTCCTAAGAGCAAAGAGAAGAAACTGTTTTTGGACTGACTTAATACGATCCTCGTGAATAGCATAATATGGGTTCCAAATACAAGAGCAAAATTCTAAAATCGGACGAACAAGAGAAGTATATAAGATTATACCACGGGTCATTAAATTCCTTAGAATTTAAGCCAATGACACCTTTTGCTTTATTTACTATTGAACAAATGTGATTATTATAAATAAGTTTAGGTTCCATAAGGATACCTAGGTCATTAAAGCAAAACTCTCTACCGAGGGTAATTTTATTTAAAGAATATGTTACTATAAATGGTTTTCTGCGATGAAACGTCATACATTTGCATTTTGACAAATTTAGATTTAGAAAATTTAGACGAGTGAGTTTAGTGAGTCTAAGTCAGCCTGCAATAAACTGTATTAATAGACAAAGGAACTGATTAATAGACAAAGGAAGATCATTAATAAAAATGTTGAACAATATTGGACCTATGTGACTCCCTTGGGAAACACCAGAAGAAACAAAAATAGTTTTAGACAAACAATTGTTAAATAAAACTTTTTGGCAACCCGACTCAAAACCATTATTTACAACAGTGGAAAATTCTAAAAGATTAGTTGTAATAGATTTTCCTTTAACAAAACCATGTTGGAAAGAACTGAAAACAGATTTTAATGACTGATGCAATTGGTCACAAATGATTTTTTCAAAGAGCTTTGGAATAGCACTCAGCTTAGCAATACCTCTATAATTCGATACATCAAACTTGCTACCCTTTTTATGTAAAGGCATAATAAAAGACTCTTTCCAAAGAGATGGAAATTTACATAACTTTGTGGATAGATGGAAAAGAATTGATAAAGGGAAACAAATAGAGCTAGAACAATGTTTTAGTATGCAACTGGGAATATTATCAGGGCCAGGTAGGAAAGAGAATTTAATGGATAAAAGACATGATAATATATTTTGCGCGGATATAGCGGGAGGAGATATAAAGTCATATGATGTTATGCTGTAAGGATATGAGAAATTAGGATTAACAGAGCTGCAACAGAGCCTCGTATTAACAAATTTGAAAAACGATTTCAGATTGTGACGCACGTTTCGTTCAAATTTTATTAAATAATTAGCATAACACCTTTTATTTAATGCATTAAAATCAGAACGTGCAACACAATATTTACTAAAATCAGTATTAGAGCCACTACGTTTATATTTTTTAAATAAACGCGACTTATTAGGTAAAGGCTACGTGAAAACCAAGGTTGTCTTTTTCCTAAGACTGGGAGAGTAGTGAATGGAATGCATCTGTCGAAATAACTGAGAATGGTGGAATAAAAAATATTTGTTGCCAATTCAATATCTGAACAGCGCTCGAAAGCAGACCAATCAGTATTGAAAAGTAAGTGATTTAACTTGACATAGTCAGTTGTTCTAAAACACCTGACACGTCGAAGGGTTTTATTTATGTCTGGTGAACGACAAATACAGTCAAGCTGAAAAGAGACTTCCAAAGTTGGATGGTGATTATCTTCAGGCATTGTAATAGGTGGAATCCTATTAATATATACATCAAAACCAGCATCAACAAAAACAAGATCAAGAAGTCTTCCAGAGCTGTAACGAACATTATTGCACTGTTGCATGTACAATTCAAAAATACTATCAAGAAACTCATTCTGTACATTCTGCCCATCTTGTATTAGGAATAGTTGCGTTCACCCAATCAGCAAGTCAAATGTGAACTTTTTTTGAGGCACCCAGTATATATATATATCTCAATATATATAAAATTCTCGTGTCACACAGTCTTTGTAACCAAACTCGTCCGAAACGGCTTGACCGATTTCTATGCAATTTTTTGTGTATATTTGGTAGATCTTCGAATAGCTTTTTTTATACCCCTAAGTGATAAGGTGGGGTTACCACAAAAAAAAAAAATTTTTATATGCCAAATACAACTGTCATATGATTTTCTGTCAAATTGATCTTAATTTATATTGTAAAATTTAAATTCAAAATGCGAGCAAGACGCAATTTGAGCCGTCAAACGAATAGATCTACAGACATGCGAAATAGAAGAGCTCAAATCCAACAAGATAATGCAGAGGCACTAGCTGAACGAAATCGACAAATACGATGCTATTGCCAGGACATAATGCAATACATCGTCATGACATTACAGCACGTGTGTCCAAACAAAAATTAAAGTGTAATGAGTTTCATTACAAAATTATATGTATTCGGTCCCACACGTTTATGGATGTATTCAGTTGAATGGCAAAAGCGGGGATTACCTCATGCACACATTTTGATTTGGTTAATTGTATTAGGGTTAAGCATGAATATTGTATTAGGGTTAATATAACCGATAAGATGGTAACCGATCGAGAATGATCAGAACGGGTAAAGATGGTAACCGATTGATAATGATCAGAACGGGTAAAGTTACTAACCGATCGAGAATAAAAAATAAAATAAATAATTAAATAAATGCGTTAATTGAATCTTCATAAATTAGAGCCTATATGTTATTCTGATATATGAGCTATATTATTGTAATATTTCATTAAAAGCCATTTAGTAGTTTTTGCGTGATTGAGTAACAAACAACCATCCACACATCTATACAAACTTTCTAATTTATAATATTAGTAGGATTACGGAAGCTTTGACCACTAAGTAGAGAATGTGTAATAGATAAACCATCTCATATAAACATTTTGTCACTACAAATTTCTTCTGCGACAGGTCCCATGCTCTCACGATTGTGAGACGTTATATGGTTAGTGCTTTGACAAAAGTTTGAAATTCGGACAACTACCCTATTCGTTAATACCATTCACACTAAATTTTATAGTATAGCAAAAATAGAACTAAAACAAAATTGTTTTAATTTTTAAAACCTGAAAAAAAAGTAAATGATGGATCTGAATGGGGCTAACCCTAAAAGTGGATGGAACATACCCATTAAAATATATATATATATATATATATATATATATATATATATATATATATATATATATATATATATATATATATATATATATATATATATATATATATATATATATATATATATAGATAGATAGATATATATATATATATATATATATATATATATATATATATATATATATATATATATATATATATATATATATATATATATATATATATATATATATAGACACATACTTTCATTTTTATATATATAGAATACGAGAAGAATGTCTCTGTTTACATTTTTTATGCTCAAAATAATGGCGGAAGAAGTATATAAAGCTGTCAATAAAATAATCAAATCTGTCAAATCGGTGCCTACCCTCAATTTCGTAAGAAAGAATCTCTTTACGAAATTTATTTAATTGAGGGAATACCACTTATTTGGTCAGACAAATCGGTTTAGCCATGTTCGTCCGTCTGTCTGCCTTTGCGGCTAGCTGTGTGTATGAGAATACGGGAGGAACCACTCTAAAATTCGACATAGGTACTCACTTGCCTTTAATTCAAAATTCTAAAGTGGGTATTCCACACCACTTGTAGATAAGTCACATAAAAACTCACCCTTTTGTTTTTTAGTAAAACTTTCTTATCTGTTGACACGAAAACTATTAAAGCTTCTGTTTTACCAAAATACCATTTTCTCTGTTTTCTGTTTTGTACAGTATATAATTCAGGTTCTTTTCGACGACAACGATTTCGATTCGTTACTTAATTGATAGAATCTTTAGGAAAATCCATCAACGCTATTCTTTATGAGTGAAAACTTCATTGTTGTGTTTATAATACGAGGCATATCCAGAAAGCAAGTGTACTGAATTTTTGTAGGTTTTAAAATTTTTGATTTAAACAAAAAAATTACGTAATGCTTTAGTACATAATGTAAGCTGTTTTTCGACATAGTCATCATTCCTCTCTATGCAGGTGGTAAAGCGGGGTATCAATTTTTTGATGCCTTCCTCGAAGTAGTTTCCCGCCAACCAGTATCCAACCGATATCCGAGGGTTTCTGTGATTGTTTCGGGTAGTAGAGATCTATAGATTAGCGGAAGCATCGCAGAAAGTTCATCCACAGTCAATCTGCGATCGTCACGGAGCGCATTTTCGATTTTTTCCACAATTTCGTCAGTCACAATTGAAGGTCTTCCGCTTCTCTGATCATCATGCACAGACGTATGACCGTTTTTAAACTCGCGACACCACTTGTACACACTCGTACGATTCATAGCTTTATCACCATATGCAGTTTTCACCTCATTATAAATCTCAAACGGAGGTTTTCCCTTCCAAACGAGATAACGGAGATAACATTGTTCACGAAACGTGTTGTCGCGTCGACAGTTCTCAATGTACTGACCTCGAACCGGTCTCGTAGCAAAGGGGTGAAGTCAGGCTACACTGCAGTGTTGCCAACATGACGCCCTCCGGCCGTGAGAGCCTCAGTACACTAACTTTCTGGATATGCCTCGTATAGTATCCGCTTGTGTGGACTGCCATCCATAGTGATTTCAAAACTATTATTTTTGTATATTCGAAGTGTCACTAACAAGGAAAATGGTGGACGGGATTCTAGAAGAAGCCTTTTTAGATTTGATAAAAGCCCAAATAATTTTGGGTTATTTTTTATACCCAGTTCAATATGTAAAATGTACACGTTTAAAATTTCTAATGCCATTCAAGATCATATGACACAAAAAATAAATCAAGATATTTATGCAAATTATTAAAAACATTGTTAACTTGGGTTAAGCCCATACTAAATAATTCATCAATAACCAAAAACTCATGTGTGTGAGATTAAAATCACCGATGATGGACAGATATTCACAATCCTGTAGTCCAGAGTAAATGTGGGAAATATTCTGTGCATATGCATTGTGCACTTCACAGGGGTTGTTCGGCGAAATATAAGATGCGCAAATAACCATTTTTTTGATGTACCAGCTAGTTGGCCCAACAGGGAGTCATCGTAGAACAATACAACTGATTCACAGCGATACTGACATCTAACAGCATCAATGGCACCACCTTCTCTCGAGCGCTGCGACTTCTCAGCATCTCTGTCTTTGCGAAAGACATGGAGGAGCATAGGATCGATGAATTCTGCATCATAAAAAGCTGAGTTAGGCCAAGGCTCAACTAACACTTCGATTTTAGTTTCAGTGTACCGGTACGGTACCGCTACCGGTCAATATTAAAATTCATAAAAAAAAAAATAAAAAAAAGAGAATAATTAATATTGTCAACGTTCGAAAGATCTATCAAATTAATAACTTGTTACTTAAATTTTATTTAAGAGTATCAAGAGAAAGTTTATACAAACATCATATATTATATTAATCGCCTAATTTTAGAGATAACCTCCATAAGCCCAACGGTCATGGTAGTAATTTGTTTAATGCGTGTGAAGAGTATTAATGTTTCGGTTCTACCGAAGTTAATGTTTTTTCTTGTTTAATTGTAATTTAATCTTGAAAGCATTATAGCATTCAGAGATTTTGCGTCCAGTCGATTCCTAAGAAGATACATAATAAGTATACTTGACGCCTCAAAACAAATACTGTACGCATTGCGAAGCTGGAACTGCGAGAGAAACTATTAACAAATCGAATAGTTCTCGGAAAGTTAGAAAACCACCATTACAGTACATTTTCTTTGTTGTTTAATCGTTTTAGTCTGAGAAAAACCTTAATTGAAGCTAA
Organism: Leucophenga montana; assembly: GCA_035044765.1. Classification (NCBI taxonomy): domain Eukaryota; kingdom Metazoa; phylum Arthropoda; class Insecta; order Diptera; family Drosophilidae; genus Leucophenga; species Leucophenga montana. The sequence goes on along the minus strand of JAWNNQ010001476.1, from coordinate 175,339 downwards.
TATATTATATGTCCACTCGCAGACCATCAGCGCGTCTTGGACTGTCTGTGAGTATGGAGAATTTCGACCTCAATGTTGTAGAAAACTTCGTCTATCTGGAAACAGTAATTACCAGCGACAACAATGTTAGCCGAGAGATCAGACGAGGAATCACGCTTCCTAATCGCTGCTGCTTTGGGCTCAGCAAGCAAATTAGGAGTAGAGCCCTCTCTCGAACTACGAAGATAAAAATCTATAAGACACCGAATGGTGTAGAGCCCTCTCTCGAACTACGAAGATAAAAATCTATAAGACACCGAATGGTGCGCTTTTCTATGTGCGGCCTTGACCGATAGACGGTTGAAGAACCACCTAAGTAAGTAAGTAAGTATGTATGCATCGATTTGTCCCCAACTCCACATAAATTACTTGAGCTCGCACTACATTAATCAAGTTGTTGCACTTTTTTCGCAACTCATAAAACTGTGGTATATAAATCTGTCAGTAGCTATAAATACTTTCATATTCATAAATAAGCGTTACATTATATCGGGGGTCGAAAAATATGTCATTTAAGATGGCACTATTCTCGAATAGAGTAGACTCACGCCTTCTAATTTAGAAACTAAAAGTTTAGCTAAAGCATTAGCGTAAAAGTCGCCCAAAATTAATTGCTCACTTTGAAGTTTGTCGTTGCAAGCTGGTTCGAGAACGTTAACAATTTCATTAATACTCTGTCCGACTTTTGTTTCTATAAAAAGTATTGCTATTAATAGTATTTGCTACTGCAAAGTTGGGGCAAAAACCATACACGTTCTTTTCCAGCAGATACTGCAGCATCATATACATAGGTCGTGCCCCAATGTGTAGGACAGTCAATTGGTATCTTCTTTCACATCTTATTTTGCATTACGGCGTGTGAAGCTTTTTGACAATGGTTCTGGCAACTTAAATGGCTACGAATATTGTCGGTATATGGTATCAGCTGTTTTTTTTTCCTTTTAACATTATGCATTACTTACACTATGCATAATTAAATATTTTACTTAGAAAATAAAAGTGAGAACCGAAACCGGTATAAATGTTTTGGTTCCGGTACGGTTCTCTGATTTTATTTTATTTCGGTTCTGGTTTTATGAAGTTGTTGTTGTCGCCAGACACAGAGGATTGATTATCATCAACTTTTGATAATGAGTCGTTTACCTCAGCAGCTTCACATCCAGTTAGACTTTTTCATTATTTTGTAATTGTTATCTTGTTATATTTTGTTATCATTAACATAGTGGGAGATCTTACATTTTAATTTTAAATCAAATTCATTGCATATACTCTCAAGATGAACAACTCTTTCATTTAAAGCGTCTATTCTACTATATATATACTACTATATAATATATAATAATATTAGGCGTATTTATTAAAAATTTTTAGTCTCATCTGATTAATCGGTGCATGACATATGAAAATAATTTTTTACAAAAAAAAACCGACTTCAAACAGGAAACTAAGAAGTAAAAAAAAAATAAATTTACTTAGCAAAAGTAATTCGTATTTTGATTTAGTTAGTCAGAAATGATTAAATAAGTATTTTATAATTTTGAAGTCGGTGCCAAGTAAATTCTACAACAATCTTACTACCACCGACCTCAAAATTATAAAATACTTAGACAGAAAATGAAAAAATTAACAAACGCTTTAGTCGCCACTACGATTTTTGAAAGTTCCCCCGATTTCTCTGGGATGTCATCATTAGATCCCGCTTTATCATGGTACCACCCTTAGGATATCTCCTAAGAATCATCATAAACGACGAAGTTATCCGCGACCTCATAAGGATGAACAGCGAACAGCCTCGAAATTTCTAAGCTGAGTAATTATTACTTCGGCTTTTCATTATTGTTGTATGGGAGCTGTACCTTCAAGTGGTTACATGTTCGGGTTTTAAAAATGCGCAATAATACATAGACAGACGGACATATGTGTTATTTAGTTTTGCTATCTGTATTTATTGATAATGCAAATCGATATAATATAATCTATATAAATAAAAATGTTAAGTTGGTTTGTATATGCGTCAAAAACTTCTGCACCGATTGAGCTCAATATTTTGGTACCAAATAATAATATTACATCTAATATAGTATACAGAGAAGTTTCGAACAATTGAAATAAACATAATTTATTCAATCATTTTTAACCCGGTAATATTGCCAAATTGGAAGGAGTTGCAGGGGGAAGGCGTTGGGGAATGAGTGGTTGGTTAAAGGGGCATGGGGAAGGTGGGACAGGGGGAAGGGTTGGCAGGGGAAATAGTGGCAGTGGAAAGTAGTGGCAGTGGGAAGGAGAGGCAGTTGGAACGGCAGAAACGCGCCGGGTATCAGCTAGTTTAATATAATTTAATAATATGCGATTCCAGTATTATTATCTAATCAAGATGGCTGGTGACACGAGTAAATCTAGATGGAAGACTAGCGGTGCACCCATTACCTGCGACCCACGACGTAACACCAACTAAGCGAGCGCCGTCGTGCAAGACCAATGGACCGCCCGAATCGCCAATGCATGTAAATTTGCCTCTTGGTGTGGCCACACAGAGAATGCCATCATTGATGCTGAATGTCTGCGAGCACACGGCGTTTCAAATAATTATCAAATCGACACAGTTTAGGTAGTCAGTGACTGGACCATCCTCGTAAGTCTTTCCCCCCTTTCACCCTCATAAGCTGGATAAGCATTCGTTATACGCGAAATATCCTTCCGATGAAAGTATTCTCCGGCAGTTCGCCTGCAGAGACTGCTGCGATTGTTAAAACCAAGACTATAAACCTCTTAATGTTCAATCACAATATAACAACTTATAACAAATCGCCGGTAGCGTTTTCAGCTTTTATACTTTAGATCTAAACTACTCCGAAGCGTTATCTATATAGAGGTGTAATCATATTAATATGCCTTCTTTTAATATGTATGGCACAATAATACATATGAATGAGCTAAGTTGCGTCTCTAAGCAATCCATTTTGTAATTCCCTACACAAATATAAAGTACGTTTATATATGTACGAGTTTTCTCAAAATGTAGTCACGAGTAAATGGTTTTATGAAATATGTGTAAAAGAGTTTTCGATGGCCAATTAAAGGTTAAACTTGATAAAATGAGTTGATCTATTCATATCTGGAAGCCTCGCCACCTAACTCTCAGATAATATAAGAACAGATATAAAGACTCTCTAGGTGTTATTTTAAGTGAAGTAAATATCTCATATTCCCTCTTGAGGTAAATTGCCTTAAATAACCGTGGGAATCCCACTATAAGGAGTAGCCTTCATTCAGTCCTGCACCCCTCCGCCAAATGTTTTGTTTTTATATGAAATTTGGTTTTTCTGTTATTAATTAAGCTAGAACCAAATTTGGCGTATCTTACGTCAATCTTAATAAAATAACCAATATAGGGCCATAACGAACCATTATATAATATAACCCTTTATAAATTTATGATTCAAATAAAAACCGTTAGACAAGGTACAGGGTATAAGAAAGTCGAGCATATTCGACTACAGCATTCTTGTTTTTATTTTGGAGAGAGTACATACATTTTGTATATCGTGCTATAGGTACTAATTTTTCTCGGAACCTTTACAGCATTAAAGAAAACATTGGAGATATTGGAGATATATAAACGACGAGACAAGTCGCGTCTCTATCTATCGTTTTTGCTTCAATTCGCGGATCAAACGCATAAGTCCGATAGCTTTCCAACGTGATCGTTTTATTCGGTTTGAGCAGCTCCTAGTAGATCACGCCGCGCTGGTCCCACCCAATACAGAGCATAAGCTTCACGCCATGAATATTCGGCTTTGCGAAGAATGTTGATGACTGTCGGGGCAATACCCCTGACTTTATGCGCTTGGGGTTGTCGTAATGGATCAACTTTTCATCGCCAGTCACAATTCAATTTTGCATCGGCTTTCTTTTTTGGCGTCCAAGGAGCTGTTCACAAGCGAAAAGTCGCCTTTCGACATCGCGCGGGTTTAACTAGTATGGCATTTAGTTTTCTAGCTTTTGAATCAATCCCATGGCTTTTAGACGTTTGCTGACTGTCGACTCATCCACTCCCAATGATTCTGACAACTCCTGAAGCGTTTGGCATTGGTCCACATAGAGCAATGATTCCAATTCTTCGTCATCTAACTTTTTGGGTTGACGGGGCCATTCCTTATCTTTGAGCTAAAAATCACCACTTTTAAAGCGACTAAACCACCTCCGAGACGATAGTTCAGATAGAGCATGCTCGCCTCAAACTTCCACTAAGATTCGATGACCCTCGGCCGCACTTTTCTTCATATTAAGGTAATGAAGAAGAACTCCCCGCAAAAACAATTTATCTGGTACGAAATTCGACATGTTCGATGCTATATTTAGTATTGTTGTTTACGCTGCCTAAGGTGCTCATTGAAATTGTAAACTCGAATTGGTTCATATACTAGTGGGGGCCTCTTGTGTGAACCGCTCATTATTAATTCAAGGACCCAATATAATTCAGCCATATTTTAAATTTGGAATCAGATTGAACATAGGAAAATCGTCTCACGTAGCTGATAAAGAAGGTGAAGAGTAATAACGATTTCGTTGCACCGTAGGTAACACATAAAAATGAAATAATGCGCATAAAAATTACATTGGTTTTATTGAAATGATAAGTTTATATAATTCGTGTTCACAAATATGATTTAAGTTATATGCACTGGATCGATAAAAGGGCAAACAGACACACAGAGGAAGGGACGAACGGACTGACGTGGCTAGATCCACCCATCTTGTCGCGCTGATCAGGAATATACCATATTCTCCATAAAAAACTTTTTCATTACAGACAAAATCAATTTAACATTCAATATAGTCTTTTTTATGGACGAACGCTTCTCATGCTTATCATGCCCCGCCTACATTTTGGGGTAACCCCCATACAAAACTTTTTATTGTAGTCAAAATCAACTTAATAATTGATATGGCAGCTTCTAGTCGATGGACGCTTCACATATACATTAATGGCACTTTTTAGTGCCCCAATGCAAACCCATCTGACACTTTTGTGTTTTTTATGAAAAATATCTTTATTTAAATCAATATTAGTTTGAAATTCGATTTGTTGGATTTTAGTGGATAACCGCTTAATATACATATACAAATCGGCGTGCCCCATCCGCTATTTGAGTCCCATACAAACCCACAGCTCACTTTTAGGCGTTTGCACGAAAAACGTCAATATCAACTTGAAATTCGATATTTTGGTATCTTATAGATGTTAGATGGTCGCAGAATACACATCTACTAGTGGACGTGTACAGCCCACTTTTTGGGGTATACCCTATTTAAACACCTCCCCCCACGTTTATGTTTTACAATACGATTTAAAATTTCGTGTGAATCGTATTAGAGCTTCGGTTCAACTGAAGTTAAAGTTTTTTCTTGTTTTTATTACGTTTTTGATTCAGTATGGTCTCTGAGGGGCGTAGCTCCTTTAGTAGGTGGCCTTATGCTTGCGTGAAATTTAGACCTTGACGGGAAGACGCTCTCGATATATCGTCTCTTGGAGGTTTTCTGCTCAAGTTTAAGAGGTTTACTAAGCTTTCGAGTAGGAATCTTTAGCATTTGCTTTGCAGTAGGTGGCCTCAGACTTGCCATTCCCTTCGTAGGCGTCGTTTCTCCACGACTAACCCTTCAATCTAGCTTTTAGTTGTGCTAAAGTTCATAGAAGAGAATGAACATACTTGCGGTGTAGAGTTTTGAGGTGCAGAAGCTAATACTGCGTTAAAGATTCTGACAGAGTTGTGAATGTCTGCTGTATTGCTTTTTACTGAATTAAGTTCGAGATAGGGTACCATTGCCCATATCCTTTTACGTACTCGGTCGGGATGCCTCTGCCAACATACAAGATACTCATCGAATATAAAATCATCAGCACTACGACTACGACTCTGGTCCAGTCTACTTGGCCGGGAAACGTAAAAGACGAATGCGATTGACTTTGAGATTCAACAGAACCGATTTCTCGATTCTTATAGGCGTCTTAACGGGACATTAACGGAGAAGTACTTTCTAAATTATCCAAATTGTGATCATTAACCTAATAACATTCATTAGTAGGTCCTAATGGCTGTAGAAAAAGCAGCCGCACTCTCTCTCTCCAAATAAGATATTTGCAAGTTGGGGTTCTTCTTTCCGCTGACCATTCAACATAACCGAACCTTTATACATATATTTTATTATTGCTAACAGCATATATTTATATGTATATATCTAAAAAATGTGATAAAAAAAAAATTTTTTTTTCTAACTACGATAAGCAACAACAAATACACGAATAGTAAAATTCGGCAATGTCAATATGCATCGATATATCGATGTTATCAAAAAAAAACTTTATATTTTGATATGGTATTTACCCCAAATCATATATTATCAATATCGATATTTTTTGGCTATAGTATCAAAGTAAAAAGGTCCGTTAGCGTACTCAAATTTCGTACAATATTGTAGGTACAAATGAAAGTCGTTCGTTTAATCAAAATTGCAGTAGCGAGAGAGGAAGATTGAGAGCGAAGAGAGAGAGAGAGAGAGCAGTGCTTACTAAAGTTTACAGGATTTACTGAGAAAATTTTTACCATTAAGATTTATCCAGTACAAAAAAAAAACAAAAAAACATATGATTTTAAAACATAAGGTGGCGCGAAACATCTTAAATTGAATTTTATCTTAGCAATGAAATTTGTAAGTTTATAACAATAATACTATGTTTTCTTAGCTACTGTAATTTAGTAAAAACAGCTACCTTATCCTTATGTTTAAAACAAAATTAAACTTCATTTTAAATTTGATAACTTCAATTTTATCAGTTCTTCTTTTTATTATTTATTTTCTTGCTAAATTCCATTCGCGTACTTTACCCAGTAAGTTTCTTTTTGAGAGAGTAAAATTTCTTATTCTCTCAAATTTTGTTACTGAGCAAATCTTACTGGAAAACTACGCCAACGACCTATATAATTAGTAATAATGTTAAAAATAATATAATTTCCAAAATAAAAACAAGAGAAAACGCTAACTTCTGTTGAACCGAATACGAAATGTGTGTTTAAATACGAGCTTCCTTAAACAAACGCCTACTATTCGATGTGTATGACGTTTTTCATACAAATGCATAAAAGTGAACTGTGAGTTTGTATGCGACTACCTCAAAAAGTGAGTGGGACACGCCTATTTCTATATGAAACGTCTATTAAATTGCATTTCAACCTAATACATATTGACTTCAATAAAAAAGTTTCTCATACAAAAGTGAGCAGTGTGTTGGTACGAGGGCTACCCCAAAAACTGGGCGTGACGGTTCAATCTTGATACTCTATTAAACTGCACTAAAAAGGCGTTTATGTGCTAATTTTTAACAGGATACCATAAAAATAGGCCCCCAAAAAAGACAGATGGACACATAGGACATGGCTAGTCTACGATTAAATTTTCAGACAAAACTAACCATTTCAATCAAATCTCTAGACAAGAATCCTTCTGGTGATTTGAATTTCTCTAATTTCGAATTTCGTAGGTGTCACAGAAATTTCCGAGATTTCATAGAAAACAGTTTTTAGTGTACAGACGAGTTTTGTGCTACACAGAGTTGTTGTGTGGCAACTCTGTCATTCGTTGTTGTTGTGTAAACTGACTTGGTCCCAAATCCTAAGACACAGTTACGAAGGAAATACATTAAACTAGCACATAAACAAAGTTTTACCTTATGATTTGAAAGCCGGAGATTTCAAACGGTCTAAAAGAGATTTCTGTGACACCTACGAAATTGATTCAGGTCGGAATTGGGGTGAAAGAGATTTCTGTCACACCTCCGTATGTTTGAATGATATGAAACGTTCGACGCTTTAATTTTTTTTTTTTTTAGGCCAATATCTATTGATATATATCGATATTATCGATATTTTTAGACCCAAATATCGAATATCAATATCGTCATTTTCAATATTATCAATACAGACAAGTTTTTAAATTGCGGCAACATTAGTAAAATTCTCATGAAAAAACTGTTGGCGATGGTAGATTTTACCCATAAAATGTGAAAAAAATTGACCAAAAATTATAATTAAATTTTTCTTTAATAGTTAAAGCGGAGTATAATTAATTAAAGCGGAGTATACTCGTAATTGGGCTAATAGTAGGCAATGCCAGTGTGGTCGCGTATCCAGTCAAGGAAGCTGGTAACACGGGTGAAACCAGCTGGCAATCCTGATTGACAACCGCTAGCAGCCACAAAACTAGTTACACCGACCAACCGTTTGCCGTCGTGAATGACAAGAGGGCCGCCGGAATCGCCGCTACAGGTAGATCTGCCTTCGGGAGTAGCGGTACAGATGACATCGTTGGTAATGACACCAGTTCCGTAGACTTTAGCGCAGTTAGCGTTATCGATGACCTGCAGATCAACAACATGGAGGTAGTCAGCAACACCACTGTTGTCGGAAAGTTTTCCCCAACCGGCTGCGAAGGCCCACCACCAAGCGTAACTATTGTAACGATCGTTATAGCTGGGCAATTCAACTCGATTAACCAGGTGCCATAAATCGACGTGCGGTGTGCGAATCAAGGAAATGTCGTTATTTAAATTGGAATTATAGCCGTGGTGCTGAATGAAATCCCAATTACCGACCCAGTGAGTGAACTGAGCCTGAAGACGCCAGCTGGCGCCGTAATAGATGGTGACACTACCAGCACCATTAGTGCAGTGAGCTGCAGTTAAAACCCAGTTATGGCCAATGATCGAACCGCCACACCACCAACCGCCACCCCCACTGCTGAAGCCCAGACCGACGATGTATGGTACTTGACCCTCGCCTGCGCCGTAGCCATTGGTTATGCGACCCTCAATGCTTCCAACCACTTCATCGGGAAGATCCTTCGGATGCATTACCGAAACCTTAGCTGCATCCTCACCAGCTATGACGCTTGTCACAGTCAATGCCAAAATTACAATCAGTGCTTTCATGTTGAACCTCCAAATACAACTCATGTCGATTCTGATATTGAAATGTGTTTTAATACCCTCAAGAATATCGAGTGCCAGTGCATCGATTGCTTATCTGCGTATTATATGACTATCACTTGTCATAAATGTTGTAATAAATAATAAGAATAAAAAGTAAGCCCTTAAAATTTATAAACCCCATTCAAAAATGCGACTAGTTGCTTTATCTATTGAAGAACTTGACAGCGAGCCTGCCAATTTCAGACGCTTAATCTGAAAAATCTCTAAATCACCTTTTGATAAAACTGATAATGCTTACAACAGCAAATTGTCAGCTATCTACATAGTGATAGAATTTATTTTTTATTTTTTATATAAGAATAGAACACGATGTAACGTTTCAAAAGTCTGCGAGTTGCCCAAAACTTAAATTAAGGGACTTTATATGAACAATAGATTTGTATTGGAGCCATACTCTGTAGTGGTCCGAACTCGAACTAAGTGGTGTTATAGGGATTAACGTTAGATCCTTCTAACTTATTTAATAATAGTTTTTTGTGAAAAACAAATATGAAGGATAAGTTTCTAAGGGGCTATCCCTTATTATGAGGTTTGCAAGTTCAATGTATATACTTATATACTTCATTATACATTAAAAGTTAGTAGGAACTTGACAATATTTAAATTTCTTATGATGCACATACCAGTTCGTAAAAGGTATTATTAGTGCGCCAGAAAGTTTTTAACGCATTTATAACACAAAGGAAATAAGTGAAAGAAGATTTTTTAAGTTTTTTGTTTATAGTCTTACAAAGCCAAGTTGTATAAAGAGTATGTGGATGTAATAAGAAATGCTTAAAGTATTAGTTTTACAGTAACCGAATTTTATCACATATTCACTACGTTGATACGTGAAAATCTACCCGGAGTGCCAAATTAAAACCCAGCCGCGGAACCATCTTAGTCATTACCATAGGTAACCTTGCGGTCAGCTGTGCCGAATGTTGTTCATATACCGGTGATCATTCGGATGAACCCCGAATCTCCAGAAACGCCGTTTACGTTCCACAGACTTATCCTTATTCTTGTGTTTGTGGCGTTAATTTTAGTGAAATAAGTATTTGCAGCATTTTGGTCGCAAACGGGTTGAACATCCACGCTCTGTTGGATGACAGAGACATCAATTTCTGTTGGTTGATTCTATTTAGAGTATAGTTATTTGCTTATCTGCGTATTAGTTATTTGTATATGGTGTATTCTGTATAGTCAGTAGTGTGATTGCCGCTATAATTGCTACATTTTTTAGTATTTGGGTCAGTTTTGTTTACTCGGGAGACGTCAGAGCTGTGAAGGTCTCCGAAGGTAACACATACTGAACCCTAAAAAATCTGTTCCTCTATTTTTCCAAACTTTCCCCCTTTTGCCACTTATACTTTTCGTTATTCTTGCTGCAATCACCACCCTGAGCACACGTACTGTTCCAATAAATATTGTACATACATACATATACATATTTGGTAATCGAAAAATATCTGCGTTTTATTGAGCCACCTCCTGCTCTTTTCTCTATTCGCAGATTGTAGCTCAACAGCATTAAGCAGTGCTCTACTTTTATAAACAAGCACTTTACAGGTACTTTGAACCGCTGCCCATAGCTCATCAGTAGTTCGGCAGCACCCTCTACTTATATTTGAAATATGCAAGTACTCTGCCTCGCCGCCCATATTTCCCAGTAGTTCGGCAGCACCCAATTCTTATATTGGAAAACACGGCTCTTACGCCACTTTTGCAATTAGCCTCAGTCCTGCACCTGCACCTGCAGTCAATACTCTTACGTATTTGGCTGCGCCTATTTCTGTTTAAATCTGCGCCGCCGGCTACTGTGCTGCGCGCAGTATTTAAACAAAACCAACATCTTTGCAGGTTGTGCCAATTCCGCTGCACACCTGATCAACAATACAAGCTTTCCTGCTGCACGTAGAATTAAACAATTGTAATTATTTTTTTATGGACAGACGCTTTACATATGCGTCCGAGTACATATTAATGGACTTTCATAGAAACCCACCACCCACTATATACCTGCTATACGATTTTTTATACAAACTCGGTTAATGTATTTTCATATATTTTTAATATTGGGCTAATAGTTAATGAAGAAACTTCTGATTGCAAACTTATACAGCGTAGGTCCTATAAAATACCCAGTGCCTATTTCAAAGTTAAGTAAATTATTTTAATTCGTTGAAGAATTTCTTTTTTGTCCATCTCTAACCTTTTTATTGGATTATATAGATCAAAAGAAAGTTCATATTTAAAAAATCGATAAAAAAATTAAGTAGTTTATTGAAAAAATGTTTATTACATATTAAAATACACACTGGGAATTTATTTCTTAAAATTGATATTGTCCGTGATGGCTGCCGTTTCGTGACAGATTAATTGTGCCAGGGAAGTCGGTTTGATGCCGTAAACTTTAGATTTGACGTAACCCCACAGGAAAAAGTCCATAGGGGTTAAATCTGGACTTCGTGGAGGCCCGGATTTTGATTTTTCCAGCGTTGAACCGGTCTCTTCAAACTTTTCGACCCATTTTCCAATGAGTCGAGGGCTTGGCGCATCATTTAAATGACGAACATGTCGAATACTGCAGAATTTTCTACGCGCTACAGTCGCTAAATTACCGTTTTTGTAAAACTCACGTACGCACAACGCACGGTCCGCTCCCGAGAAACGCTCCATAGCGACTAAATTCCCAAAAGCTAGGCTACCGATTGACGTAGCCCCCGCTCACCTCGGAATAGTTGCGTTCACGCAATCAGCAAATCAAATGTGAACTTTCTTTTGAGACATCCTGTACAATATGAAAATAAATCTTTTGAAATCACAGTGGATGACAGTTCACACAAGCGGATATTACATTATAAGCGTAACAATGTAGTTTTCACTGATAAGAAATAGTTCTAATGGATTTTCCTGAAGATGCTATCAATTAAGTATCGAATCGAAATCGTTGTTGACCAAAATAACTGGAATTATTTATATTCAATGAATGAAAAAAGAAAAATTTGAGAAAATGTTTATTTTGGTAGAACCGAAGCATTAATATTTACTTTTCATGACAATAGACAAGAAAGAAGAAAGTTTTCTCATGAAACTTGGTATCTATCGGCTTTTGGGATCGTTGATTAAGAATCTGAGGTCAGATTTGCGGAATTAAAAATGGCGGAATTAATATGGCGGACGAAAAAATTAAAAATTTGCTTGAAACTTGATATTCGGGGGTTTTTGGGGTCGCTGATTACAAATATGAGATCAGATTTGCAGAATTTAAAATAGCAGATCCAATATGGTGGACGAGTTTTCAAAAAAAATAATTGATTTTTATTAAATATGTAACTCGGGGGTTTTCAGCGTCATTGATTACACAGCTGAGGTCAGATATGCAAAAATTCATAATGACGAATAGTTTAAAAAATTGTTGGATTCTATTGAAACTTGGTATCTAATGATGTTTGAGATACTTCATATGGCTACATTATTAAAACAAAATAGATTTAAATATAAACTTTAAGATTTAGATGTTGCTAATTACATCTAAATTTATGTTTAAGAATTACCTGCCATTAGCCTGCAAAATTTAACAACTTTTTGCAGTTTCCTGAGTCCAGATTTGTGTCAGTAATTGCGTTTAAAACTTTACCATCTACAAGAGTCATTTGCAAAGAGAAATGTTTACATATCCTTTAATCTGACTTCTCAATTTCAAAATACTGGAGCTTTTCAATTTGTTCGTCTATTAGTTCCTTCTGTAATTGGATAGTTTCAGTCGTTTCTTTGATCCATTTAAGTGCAATTGGTCGACAACATGTTTCAGATTGAGAGATGGCATTATTCCACAAAATTATCCCATTTGGTGTTACTAATCTTAATGGAATGGAAAGCAAATAAATTTGTATCATTTATTTCAGCACTTCAGAGTAAGATTGTTTAAAAGAAGAAAATCCAGTAGTTTCATCAAAACCCCAAGAAAAAATAAACAGCGCTTCAATATCACGGCAATCTGACTTTTGAGCGTGTAGAAGTATCATTTATGTTGTAAGTGAATAATTCTTGTTGCTGTGTGAAGTAAAAGAGATTGAAGATGGCATTCAGCTCCATTTTCATTTATTTGAATAGATTCTTTAGGTGGTTTACACAGTCCTTTAGCTTACTTCACACGATTATAAGATGGCCAAACATTAGCACCACTTAATTTCAAGCTGACCGCATATTTATATATTTGTTTATATTTATAGACACTGATTTTGAAAGTCCATTATCCAACAAAAAAAACTAGAGCTTCTGCTGGAGACTTGACTTTAACAGATTGTGGAGCTTTTATTAATTGTTTTATCTGCCCACAACTATCAGGATTTGTAATAAGTTCATTCAAAACTGAACACAACTCATTCTCATAAGACTGCTTTGCTGCCTAATGTGCTGCCATTCAAATTTTGAGTGGATCATTTTGGCATTGGTTATTTATTTCTCCAATTGTCCGTCGTTTAGATCGATCTGACATTTCTGAAAATTCAACACTTGGCCGTCCACGTTTTGAAGTCGAGGAAGAAATGAAGACGAAGACGAAAAGAAGATTATTCATTATTAATTCAGGAGTGAGAAACGGAGAATTAATCCGTTCGTGATTCTTGTCTACAAATAAATCTTTACTTTTTTTTTGCTTTTTTAAATTTTTCGTTTATTTTAGAAACAAGTGCTGAGACCAATTTTATTAAACATTTCAGATCGCCGGTATTTAACCTGTCTCTATAAATTTCCAATTTATTTAAAATATATTGCACATTACTTCCTTTTTCCGCATCCTCTAACTTTAAAATTTCTCTTTTCATGAATGTTGCCATATTTGAAATAAAAAAAGATTTAACTAGAAAAAGATTCTAATACTGATAATACCTAAATGACATATATAATAATAAAATTAATTTCGAGTTGAATTTCAAGATTTCAGTTCATAAAAATAAATAACTTACGTTTATTTTTTTAATTTTAAATATTATATTCCTTTTACAACTTTTTTTAATACTCGTATATATCAGAAGCAAGAGAAACCTTTAAATGTGGGCTTCACAGTAAGCGTTGCACAACCATACGTTTTTGCACCTTTTGTGCACACTGCTCGCACACGGGGTTATTTGAGGATATTTAAGTTAATATAAAAAAGCGCATTTTGGCGTTTAATACATGAGACTCTAAAGAATGTTTTCATACTAAAAATTTTATTTTATCGAGAATTGCCAAGAGTTGCCAGCATTCGGCAGCGCGCGCTTTCTGTATAAACGTAAAAATTTGTGAATAAAGTAAAGTAATTTTACAAATTTTAAAATATTTTTAAAGTGAATCCAGCTAAATTTAAGTCAGTATGTCCTAACTGAATACAGAAATGTGGAAATCGATACAATTTTTTAGAAAACCACATATATTTCACACTTTTTCAGCGACATTGACGAAGTTCAAAAAGTATCAAAGTTGAAAAAACAAAACTTTGCTATCTTCTCTAAAGAGAGGTGTCGCTCTAAAAAAGCGCTGGCTAATGGCTACTCGAGAGAAAAGCCATCGAGTATGCCAAAGCCACAGATGGACAGGCTCTAAACAGAGTCCGTTCGGAGGAGAATTCTCCTGGAATTCACCCCACAAAGCCTACTTCACAGGGGATGAACCCAACACACCACCGCTTGAGGTGCACCGGCTAGTGGAACACTGTCGCACCTACAACAGGCAGATCATTGTTGGTTGTAATGCCAATACGCATCACATCGTCTGGAAAAACATTGACACCAACCAAAGAGGTGAGTACCTCTTAAATTATTTAATGAGATCCCAGCTCGAAATAGCAAATATAGGTTGTAAACCTACATTTATAACAACAGTTAGACAAGAGGTTCTAGACCTCACTCTAACTAATAGAGGGGCCGCAAACTTCGTTTGGAATTGGCGAGTTTCCAACGAAGTTTCTCTCTCAGACCACCAACATGTTCGCTTTGAAATTCCGGTCTGATATTCTGTCTAAGGTCTACCTTCCTAGGAAAACAAACTGGCAATCGTATATTCAGCTCGTAGCATAAAAAGTTGGAGGAGTCCTGCGCAGCATTAGCTCAGCTTGTGAGCTGGAGCTGGCCCCGCACCTGCTAAACGAGATTCTACTGAGCTCGTACTACAATAGCATGGCTACACGTATAGTTCACATTTAATAATATATATACATATATATATATATATATATATATATATATATATATATATATATATATATATATTCATCTTACCACTTTTGAAAATGTAGAATGTAGATGCAACTAAAAAATATATTTTAGGCCTGAAAGATAGAACAGGGGAGGTATCGACCCAAACACAAGTGCTGAAAATGGAGAATGCAGCTCTAAAGTGTGAGGTGGATGAACTAAAAAAAAGCGTGCAACCGATCACATTGCTCTTCAATGTGCCTACTAGACAAAAATAACAGAAACATTGTGTTAATTAACATTGTGCTTATTGAAAATGTAAAAATGAGAAGATATGAGGAAATTGTTAGCAAAAAAACAAAGTAGTTTGATGCGAATATAGATGGATTTGGATAGTACAGTATGCACCAAATACCATTTTGTTAGTATGCAAAGTTTAACATATGAGAGGTTGAAGAAAATCGTCTTGGGAATGTGCCCCGTCTTAGGAGAGTTTAGAATGCTATATTTCAATCAACCCAATCTACAGGACACAGACGTAATAAACAAATATTCAAAACTGAAAAATTTAACGGTGTCTTTAAGAAACGCTACTATATACAGGAAGCATATTTTAACGGGGACATTTTAAAACAATGCATTTGTTTTTTTGGATTTTATAACGTGTTCAAATGAACTTTCAAAAATAGCGATTTATGTCTTGTAATGAGATTTATTGTATAATCCATGAATTATTGATATTTTTTATTAGCATATAAGTTATATGTTAAAGAATAATTAATTAAATAAAGATTCTATTTTTCGATTTTCTGTACGGTGCGATGAAGTATCTCGTAACGAATGGGGTAGCTGTGTGTAGTATCTGTGTGCATTAGAGGGAAAGAGTCTCTCTATCTATCTATACGAGTATATATGAATAAAATTTGATGTATTCATATCTTTTAAATCTAAGCATCCCTTCAAAAATTTAAAAACCGCATTAACCGATTCGTCTCACCAAATTGAACTCCTATTTTTTATAAACAATAAATATAAACTGATTGTTCACAAAAAGGTTTTCTACAAAAAATAGGAGGAGATTCTAAATAATGTACATCTGTAAAAAATAATTGTAGCATTAGTCAAAACCTTAAATAATATTTCAACAAACTTATTTTTGAGAGGTCGGATGACCATATCGTCTAAATTCCAATTTTATTCCATACACACAGAGTTTCAAAATGGTATTGCAAGTATCAGTTTGTCTGAAAGTTGCAGACGATTAGAACTAGTCCGTCTGTCTTTTCAAATGTCTGTTTACACTGAGAAACGCTATTTTCGCGTCATAAATCTCAATATGTGACCCCTATAGTAAATATATTTGATGCTGAATACGCTGCTTTATGTTGCAGTTAAAAAAATTTTACAAAAAAATCATTTTTTTAAATGATTAAATGCAAGTTAAGATATTTCAAAACAAATTCTAACGAAATCATAAAAACATAAATTCTCGTTTAGGAATTATTATAAAATAAAAACAAAACGCAAACTTCGGTAAAACCAAAGGATCAATGCTTTTCACACGCTTCTAAATATTTCATTCCGTGTTTTACTTACAAAAACCACAAAATTTGTTGTTTTTCTATATGGGGGCTACACATAAAAATGGGCAAAACAAGTCTAAATATAAATATGGGTCTCGTCCGTCCATAGTAAGCCGCCATATGGAATTTCGAGTTGATATTGATTGAAATAAAATTGCTGTGCCGACGTGAGTGTAAAGGAAATATTTTTATGTACTCATATTCATATGTATCTTAAAGCAAGAAGTTTTTTTTTTGTGTGTTTGTTGTCAAAATCGGTTGGCACGATGCACTATAATTTTGGTCGGGTCAGTTCGTTTTTTTTGTTTATTTATTTATTTTCTTTTTTGCTTTTCAAACTTAACAATGTTCATGCTTAATGCGAACACTTAAATTTAAGCATAATCTGGTTTTATTTCACATCAATTACAAGTTTAACATTTTTTTTGTCTACGAGTTAACATTAAAGAAAAAATATCGGAATTTTAATAGTATTTTTTATTTGCACTCTATAAATTAATTTTATTTAATTTTTATATATTTTATTTATTATTTATATATTTTATTTTTATATTTATATTTTTATATATACATTTTTTTTTTTATATATATATTTTTAATAAATCAGTTTTAATGTTGGAATAAATGATTAGTTTCGATTTCGCACCATGACTTTGAGGGATTTAGGTAGTAAACATTATTAATTTTTGGCAAGAAATGATCTTTGGTAGGGTAGGCGTACGGCAACTCGTAAGCACCTGTGATTGCTTTACCATTACTATGAGGCTGTATCTATTTGTTGATACCTTTTTTCCTTAGTTAAATTGTTTTCCTATTTAGAGCCGTAACATTTCCCATTCCTGTTGTTGTTTTTTTTTCTGTTTAGGTTCGGTAATTTTTATTTCTTTTTTTTTGTTTTTGTCGCATGCACGTACAATGATTAAACTAAAATATATTAGTGTACACCACTAGCCGACGAGCCAGAGCCGGAATCTTACGTGCCGACCCAAGTGGCAAACAAACTCGGCCGTAAAGCTTCATGGAGCAGAACGTTGTATGTTACACATTATGGCATTCAGAGCTTTTGCGTCCAGCCGATCCCTAAGGGGATTCATAATAAACTTGACTCCTGAAAATAAACTCTACGCTTACTTGCGTAGCTGGATCTATGAAAATAACTTTTGACAATTCGAATAGTTCTGAGAGTGTTTCCTACCACCATTCAGTACATTTTCGTTGTTCTTTAATCGTTTTAGTCTTAGAAAACCCTTTTTGAAACTAATAGATTGTTTTTTGATTATTTTTTGATTACATTTTGGATCTTCGTGATTCTTACTAAACATATCCATGTATGCATCGAGTTGGTCTGCATTTCCAGAAACATTATGTGAACTAGCACTACTTTCTTCAAGTTGTTCCACTTTTCAGCAACGAAAATATTAGTCTCTGAAATATTAATCTGTCGGAGCAGCTATACAAATACTTACCTGAACACAAATCAGCTTTACATTATATCGGGGTCGAAAAGAGTAGTCTCAAGTTTTTCTAATTCAGAGACTAAAAGTTTAGCTAAAGCAGTAGCTTTATACCAATTTAAATTTTTCAATGAAGATAAATAACGTAAAAGTCGCCCAAAATTAATTGCTCACTTTCAAGTTTAGTCGTTTGCAATTTGTTTCGAGAACGCTAACAATTTCATTAATAGTATCCCAGATAATAATCTGTATAAAAGTAGCAGTATTTGGTACCGCAAAGTTGGCGCAGAAGTCATACACGTTCTTTTCCAGAACATACTCCAGCATCATATAAATCGTGCTCCAACGAATAGGACAGTCAATTGATATCTTCTTTAACTTCTTATCTAGCATTAGGACGGCTGCGAAGCTTTTTGACAAGGGCACTGGCAACTAAAATTTCTTTTGGAAAACTGCGCAAATATTTCCATTACGCATATAGTACCTTTATGATATCAGCTGTTTTTTTTGTTTTCTTTTTATCATTATGCATAAGTACATTAGGCAAAAGTAAATATTTTTCTAATCTATCTATCTATATAATATATAGATTATATTAAATAAAAATGAAAGTTTGTATCTATGTATAAATGTATCTATATACCTATATATATTTGTATATCCGTTAAAAAAACCCCTCCCCCAATTATTAATGGCGATTTTAGTATTTTTGTATGAACAATTTTATAACTCGAGAACGGCTGGACCGATTTTAATGATCTCTGACAGGTGGGAAGAAGGGTAGGGGAATGGGAGTTAGGGTAAGGGATCATAGGGAAGGAAGAGTAGCAGAGGAAATGGCAGCAACGCGCTGGGTAACATTTAATATAGAGGGATGAAATGTTGAATACATGTTAATGGGATCGAAGGGGGTAGAGAAACGGCGTGGAAAGTTAGGAGAGCTAGGGAAAGGGGCAGAGGAATGGGGGGCGGCGCAAGTGGTGATTGGAGAAAGGGTGGAAAGGACAAGAAGAGGTGTAGGAGAATTGGAGGTAGAGTAAAGGTGCATGTGGTAGGTGGGAAGGGGGATGGTGTGGCAGGGAGAAGAAGTGGCAGGGAAAGGGGAGGGCCGCGTATAACGTCGCGGGACTAACTAGTAAAAAATAAAAGTGAGATCCGAAACTATACCGGTTCTTTGATTGTATTTTACTTCGGTAAAAGGTTCCGGTTTTAAAAAAAAATTAAATGTCGGTTCCGGTTTCGGTTTTCAATATGAATCGGTCAATTTCGGTTCACGGTTCCGCTTCCGGATGCACATATTGATTGTTTCGATTTTTGTTTTTTTTATGTTAACTTCAAATAATACTTTTAACTGCGCGGCAGTCACTTCAAATTATCTTCCTCCTACAAACTCCTTTTACAAACTATAAATTTTCTATTGTATAAAATATCTTGGTATTAATTTCGCCTATTTTTATATTATCTATATTTATATTTTTTTACTAAAACTCTACGGCTCCTTCATTTAGATCTTGATTAGATAGTATGGAGCTTTTTAAGCGTATTTTTGCTTATAAAATTTAATTTTTAAGTGCCTTCTTATTTATCTTGATTATAAATTTCGAAAATTTCAAATGGTGCCAACAATTTTGGGAATATTAGTACCTACGTATAAATTATGAATGATATTAATAAAAACATGTGCCCCTCCAGTCCGAGGGCTTTTAGTTTTGGTGTTGCTCGTTGTAGATTTTATGTATGTTGTTACTGATGGTGTGTATATTTTATGTATGAGTTTGCTGATGGATTTTGTTGCAGAATTTATGTATGTGGTTGCTGTTAATGTTTAGATTTTGTATGGTTGTGAATGGTGTTCAGATTTTGTGAGGTTGCGGATGGTGTTTAGATTTTATGTGTGTGTTTGCTGATGCGTGTCCGTTTTATATATGATGCACTCGAAGTAAAACAACCAAACATGGAAGACTTACGACAAATTCCATGCCATACTAATTTGCCAGAAGAAAAGTAGTCAGCTGTTAAAAAAAAGAAGGATGACCATTCGAGCTTGGTAGAAAAAACCAACATTGAAAACGCTTAGAGCACCGAAAACACTGTTGTTTCAACTTTTGATCTGCAGAAAACTTTAGAAACGCCTTCTTTGGCAACATCGTTAACATACAATATTATAAAGACAACTGTGAAATTTCAACCTTTGATTATATATGATGAAATTAAAAAGAAAGGTACTAATATTTTTTTATTTGTAATTAATTTAATCATTCCTTCGACAGTAGAAATAATTCAGACTTCAAATATTTAGTCTAACTTTAGCAACAGTTATATATTTCACTAATGTAATTTTTCTCTGTTTAAGTTGTATGTATATCTGGAATGGGAGTGGAGCAGAAGAGATCGGTTCATGTTTAATTCAACATCTAAAACACCATAGCAGATGTGTATGAAGCGATGTATTAGATGTGTAAGATGGCGCCATATCCAGTTTCAAGTTGATATTGACGTTTTCCATGCAAAAGTAAAAAAGGAAACTGTGTGTTTATATTGGCCTACAAAAAAATTGGGCGAGACACGCCCATTTGTATATGTATATGAAGCGGTTGTCCACTAAAATCCACAAAATCGAATTTCAATCTAATATTGACTTTAATAAAGAAGTTTTTCTTATAAAAACACAAAAGTGGGCGGTATATTTGCAAGGGGGCTACCCAAAAAAGTAGGCGGGCCACGCCTGTTAGTCAATGTATGTTAAGCGGCTGACCATAAAAAGGCACCACATTGCGTTTCAAGCTAATATTGACTTTAATGTAGAAGTCAGAAAGTCAGAATTGGCAGTAGGTTTGTATGGGGGCTACCCCAAAAAGTAGGCGTGGCGGGTTAATCTTGATACTCTATTAAACTACAATAAAAATAAACGTATGTACAAAATTTCAACTTGATAGCATAAAAATTGGTCCCCAAAAAATGCGCAGCAACATACAGACAGACAGACGGACATGGCTAGATCGACTGGTCTCGTCGAGCTGATCAAGAATATATAAGTACTTTATGGGGTCTACGATGCCTCTTTTGATGCGTTACAAACTTTTCGACAAACTGATAATACCATTTCACACTATGTGTGAATGGTATAAAAATTAATGTAATTCTTTCAACGCCAGATGATTGGCTTACCGTAATCTTAGCAGCTAAAAAAAGAACCTAAAGTTGGTGTTATAAAAATGGAAGCTGAAAACTTTTTTTATTCAAAAAACTTGGACCACGGTATTGTGACTCGGATAAAAGTTATTACTGGGTTGAGGTGAACTGATTCCGTACCCGAAAAATTATTCAGGAACGTGAAGGGCAGCTAACTCAAATGGAGCGCTTTCCTACGTGCGGCTTTGACCGATAGACGGTTGTAGAGCCACCTAAGTAAGTAAGTAAGTGAACTATGTAAAACTCTGAACCGGCAAATCACTATTCAATAAATTTGTAAATGTCATTCAGCATTTTCCATTTTCTTTATTTTTGTAATTGCTGTTTTATATATAGTTGCAATTTTAAATAAATAACTAAATAAATAAATATTGAACTTAAACAGATAGGCCATTATATACCCTCTTAAAAGAAGGCAATAGACGCTAAAAAAATGTCTGCGTCCCACTAAATTTGACATTGACTTTTGTGGCTGTTTCACGAGTTTTCTCTGCCAACACTTTGTTATATTTCTATTTGTCACTGATCAGCTGCCTCTCTATTCATCGGCCCTCCAGCTATGACTCAGTCTTCCCTCAGGGATGGGAACGACCACCGATAATAAAGGGAATAGAAATAACAATAATTTATACAATTTCACGCCTTACGAGAAAAATCATACCGATTCGTATGAGGATAATTTACTGAAGGAGTGAGATGTTAGTTGGTAACCATCTCCCGTGCCCCACCTTGAAGTTGCTGTTACGAATCACTTACACTAGCATACATATAAACGTCAAAGCTAACAATTTAGATATAAATATATTATTTTAACACTTGACCTGTCCTCAAACTTCTTGATTGGTATTACATTTTAGTAAGAATAGAGAGCAATATGTATATTTTTAATAATACATATAATACCTTTTTTTATATTAGTTTATGCCTGTTCCGAGAGATTGACCCTTCCTATCACAGCGCTCTAAGTGATGATGATAACCTATCCTCACATGGATGTTGGTCGATTTAAATATCTTGAGAGCGTCCACTATACGATTACTATAGAGACTTTAATCTTGTCAACAAAAATTACTAATATTCCCCCTTTTATTTTACATCCTACTCGATGGGTAATTTCTTTAGTTGTTTAAATGCATGTTCATTTAGTTTTGAAGGTGCTCGTATCTTATGCTCTAAAAGAAAAATGGTTTGTACGGTAAAGCTTATGTTATATAGGGGATAATTTCAGTAATATACTTATGAACGAATATAAGATTGAATGCGAAAAATAATTAAAGCAATTTTAGGTTAAATTTGAAATGGTGAAACACTTTACATTAAATTATACACTAATTAATTCATTAAATATATATTAAGTACGATTATCATGAAGACTTTAAAGATAAGAGGAAAGTCATAATGAGCATCTTAGATTAAATATATATGTATCTATCTATACATGTAGTATAAAATATGGTATGTGTATATGTAATTGTGTGCCATCTCTGCGAGCATATCATGTAGAAGAAGGAGAGTTGAATCATATAAGTTTTAGAATTTTGAACTCATTGAGGAGGGATGAGTTTCCACGAAGCAGCAAGCAACTTTGCACTCTCCTTCTTCATGTAGAAGAAGGAGAGTTGAATCATATAAGTTTTAGAATTTTGAACTCATTGAGGAGGGATGAGTTTCCACGAAGCAGCAAGCCACTTTGCACTAGGCCTTTTATAGGTTCACCAAGACAATACGGTGGAGCAGTCTCGGATCGGCACTACGGATTCAATACAAGGCACAGCAATTGCCATTCATACCGATCGGGCAGAGGTATTTTCAATTCAACTAGATTACATTGAGTATATTCTATCGCTTTGTTGTGACTTAATACACTTTCAGTCGTAATGAGGTTATGTATAACCAATACTTGCTATTGACCGCCACAAGGTATTTACATTTCCTGCTTTTTAATATTAAAGCCAGTCTTGGCAAAAAAAAAAAACAAATGCTGATCAAACCTTACACCACCGGTACGAAGGTGACGCTGTCCACTACCCACGCCTGCACACTCGATTTGGCGGTGCCGGCTCCGCGTGTATAATCTGACGGTGCTGTTGCTGCTGACGGTAATTCTTCTCGAGCGGCCTTTTCTTGAAGTGGTGGTAGTTGCTCGTGCCACAAAACTTTCCTTGTGATATCTTATGCTCAGTTTCGAGCTGCCTGCCGATAGTGTGATTCTCTTTTCTGTTTTCTCAAAGCCTTCACCCACTACTGTTACAATGCGCTTCCTTTTATATCGTATTCTACGTTTTTATTATTTTAATTTTTATATACATATATTTTTTAGCGCCTTTTTCTCGTCCATGCGTTGTCAATTTTTTTGACGTGATAACGTCTATTAAATCGATGAACGCCGCCAAATACGAATGTCTCCATGTACATCACGTACATTTGGCGCCGTGCGTGCAAGCGAGAGCGCGGAACAAGCATTCTCGCTCGTTAAAGGCGTTCGGCTTGTGAAGCATTGGCTTGTGAAAGTTATAGTGTGTATGTGGGACAAGCGTATAATAAGTGTGTTCGAATGTATGTATCAGGCAGAATAAATATGTATATATTATACATAATATATATATATATATATATATATATATATATATATATATATATATATATATATATATATATATATATATATATATATATATATATATATATATATATATATATATATATATATATATATATATATATATATATATATATATATATATATATAACATATATTTATAAATTAAAAATATGTATATACGTAATATATTATATATGAATATATATATATTATATACATTATATACATAATATTATGTAGAATATATACATATATAATATATATACATATATAATATATACATATAAAATATATTACATATATACATATTAAATAATAAGCGAAAGCTTCGGAAAAATTCGCAAACCAGTAGATGTCCAGCAGATAAAACTAGGTACAATACAGCATCATTCCAACTTAAAAAACGCTTGCACGAAGTAAGAAATGAAGCAACTGCAGAGTTTTTCAAAAGTCTGGATCCTAACACGAAAGACTATGAATACAGCCTTTGGAGTGCTACCAAATATTTAAAACGACCTGTAAAACGAAATGTTGCTATACGTAATCATAATGGAGAATGGTGCAAAACCGCCAAAGCTAAGGTTGAGGCATTTGCACAACATTTACACTCAACATTTCAACCAAATTCAAATCTTGCGCCTGAAGATACTGAAATAATAGAGTTTCTGGATGTACCTTGTCAAATGTGCATGCCAATTCGTAGAATTACTGTGTCTGAAATCAAAGAAGAATTCGCAAAACTGAATCAAAAAAGGTCACCAGGATATGATAAAATAGACGGACGAGTTACGAAAATGCTCTCTCAAAAGTGTATTAAATTTTTAGCACTAATTTACAATGCGATTTTGAGGCTGTATCACTTTCCTACACAATGGAAATGTGCGGAGGTGATAATGATTCCAAAACCAAACAAGCCTGAAAATATTCTCTCGTCCTACCGTCCTATTAGCTTGCTGGTGACATTCTCCAAAGTATTCGAAAGAATACTTATGAGTAGATTGTTACCAATTTTGGATGAATACAATATAATACCGGAACATCAGTTTGGGTTTAGGAGAGGTCATGGGACTCCTGAGCAATGTCATCGTATAGTGGATATAATTACAAGTGGATTCGAGAAGATACTGTATTCTGCGGCAGTATTTCTTGATATACAACAAGCATTTGACCGAGTCTGGCATCCAGGCATGTTATATAAAATGAAAAAACTGCTTCCTGCTCCATTTTCATCTAAGCAATCGACACTTTTATGTTCAAATGGAAGGAAAAACATCGAAACTAAATAGTATCCATGCTGGTGTCCCCCAGGGCAGTGTTCTGGGACCTGTCCTTTACACAATATTCACTTCCTGTTGTCAGTGATGTTCAAGTAGCCACTTATGCTGATGATACAGCTATAATTGCATCTAAAGACACTGCGGCAGAAGTATCTCAAGATATTCAAAATGAAATAGTTGAAATAGAGCGATGGCTTAAGAAATGGAAAATAAAGGTTAATACTGAGAAGTTGAAACATGTCACATTTGCTCTGAGAAGAGGAGATTGTCCGTCAGTATTTTTAAATAATTCACAAATTCCTCATAGTGACTCCGCAAATTATCTTGGACTCGATATAAATCGGAGAGTAACTTGGAAAAGTCCTATTATATATATATATATATATATATATATATATATATATATATATATATATATATATATATATATATATATATATATATATATATATATATATATATATATATATATATATATATATATATATATATATATATATATATATATATATATATATATATATATATATATATATATATATATATATATATATATATATATATATATATATATATAGATATATATATTAGCAAACCAAAACAAAGAACAACTGGCAATAGCATTGCCAGATCTGACCAATTTATGACAGTTGAATCTTTGTCGGCAAATGGAATCTCTAAAAAAGACACCCTATTTATATGTTTGTACTCATATTGTATATCATTTGCTAAAAGAAGATTTTATCAATTTTTGTTTGTAGAGCGGAAATTATTATAATCTAAAAATACAATACTTTACCATAGATTATATTGTATTTTAATATAGCTTGCAGATATCAGTTTCTTTGATTATAAGTTGAACATTTTGGCAATAGTATGACAATCACTGATTCCTCTTCTGTTATACAGTTTATGAAGCATATATACCTTGCAATAATAAGGGTCCCTTTTTATTCAAATTTTTATAGTGTCAAAATAGGTCCGATCCGCGCATATAAGTTCTTGCGCATACATTGTTAAACTTGAATCGAACGTCTTGTACAATTATCCCCTCCGCACATGTCACAATGATCCCGTCACGCCTAATACATAGAATATTTTAAGGTTTCAGTTGGCAAGCCCTTCATTATGGTTAGCTACTCACTTAACACACGGAATGAAGAGTACAACTAAATATAAGCTTTATATTTGACGGGATGGGTGTGCCACGCCAACTTGATGAAGATCAAATATTTTAACTATAAGTATAGAAATCTACCTTGTAAGATATAGTTGTACTTAGTTAGCGATATACCGTATGTAAAATTTATTTACTTCGCATCACCATAATAGCATTGAACAACGTAATACAATACTTTACCATATAATAACAATATATTGTTAGAGGCATGTGAAGAGTGGTAAAGCTTCGGCAATACAGAAGATAACATTTGTTCGTTTTTCTTTGAAGCATGCTTGTATTTGTTATTTATAAAAATGTTTAAAAAACAAGAGAAAACTTCAACGTGGAACGAAAGCTTTAATACACTTCACAGTTTTCATCAGCTCAATGAGACAATTTACTTATATCCCATCTGATCCCAAAATTTAAAATATGGCTGAATTATAGTAAATAATTACTAAAAAGTTGTATAGGAAATTGGCAGAATCGTATCGTAGATAGAAAGATAGAAGAGCGATCGTTTTGTCGTTTCGATATCTCCAATGTCTTCTGTAATGCTGTAAAAGTGAATACCTATACTACAATATATACATAATATACATATATGTGGACTCGTTGCAATTGGTTAAAAAAGACAAAAGTCGAGGCAAGTGTGCTTAAGTTGGAGGATCCCTGCACTGTAGCTTGTGTGTTTTTAGTTTAATTATAAAATTTTAAGTGGGTTATTTTATTAATAGTTATTTTATTACGATTGACGTAAGATACATCAAATTTTGTGTTTCTCGCTTAATTAACAACAATCCCTTACCCCTTATTGTGGGGTTGACATGTTCATTTCAATTACTTTATTTGAAGAGGGAATAGGAAAGTGTAAATATTCCAATTTAACTATTGTTTGTAGTCTCAGTGATCTTGACGTTCTTACAGATGGACTGGTCTATATCGACTGGACTTCTGATGATGATCAAGACTATATACACGTATTATCTTGCAATTAGATGTCTCGGCTGCCAGATATGAATATATTGACCCATATTATCAAGTTCAACCTTTACAACACTTTCACCAACATTTTCATTGTCATTTGAGATATACTCGAATAAGTACAGGCGTATTTGTGTAGGGTATTACAGAATATCATGTTTAGAGACGCAAAGAAGCTCGTGCTATGTCCACTTATACGTATTATTGTGCTATACTTATTTAACGAATGCATATCAAATAATATGATTGCACTTCTAATAGATAACGCTATGTATTAGTTTAGATCGAAAGTATAAAAGCTCAAAACGCAACTAGTGATTTGTTATATGTTGTTATATTGTGATTCAACATGAAGGCGTTTATAGTCTTGGCGTTAACAATCGCGGCCGTCTCTGCAGGCGAACTGCCGGAGAATACTGTTCATCCAAAGGATATTTCCATTGGATCCAATAGCATTGAAGGCCGTATAACGAATGGCTATCCAGCGTATGAAGGTAAAGCTCCATATATTGTCGGACTAGGATTCAGCGGTGGATGGTGGTGTGGTGGTTCCATCATCGGAAACACTTGGGTTTTGACTGCTGCTCATTGTACCAACGGTGGTGGTAGTGTAACGATCTACTACGGTGCCAGTTGGCGTCTCCAGGCACAGTACACGCATACTGTCGGCAGCGGAAATTTCATTCAGCACCACAACTGGCCCGGAATTAATGGCAATGATATTGCCTTGATTCGCACGCCGCACGTCGATTTCTGGCATCTGGTCAACAAGGTTGAGTTGCCATCGTTCAACGATCGCTACAATAGTTATGCTGAATGGTGGGCTGTAGCCTGCGGCTGGGGAAAGACCTCCGATAATGGTGGAGTCGCTGACTACCTAAACTGTGTCGATTTGCAAATTATTTCCAACGCCGTGTGCTCGCAGACATTCAACATCAATGGTGGCATTCTCTGTGTGGCCACACCAGGAGGCAAATCTACCTGCAGTGGAGATTCAGGCGGTCCATTGGTCTTGCACGACGGCGCTCGCTTAGTTGGTGTTACCTCATGGGTCGCAGGTAATGGTTGCACCGCTGGTCTTCCATCTGGATTTACTCGGGTCACCAGCCATCTTGATTGGATCCGAGATAATACTGGAATCGCATATTATTAAATTATATTGTGTCTCGGTTTTCATTCTCAATAAATACAGATAGCAAAAATAAAAGAATTCGTATATCCGTCTCTGGTGCTATAAAAACTACAGATACCTATTTTATTTAGACAAGTTTATCATTAATTTAATCTCTGGTACCCCGTAGTCAAGCAAATTATCATTTAAGGTAATGCTTTATAACTCCCTTAAATTTTATAGATATTTTCATTTTCTAAAAACCATTCTGATCAGTTGACTAGGTTCGGAGATATGTGCGTCCAGAGTGGAAAAATAGGTAATAATATTACGTATTAGGCAGATTTCGCTAATCTGTGCCTGTCATAGGAAGAACGTGCACAAATGTTTTGCTGGATACAGATGTAAAAATTATACAGTGCTACAAAATAAAAATACAAGAATGCTTCCGTCGCAAGTTCACGAGTTCGAAATATCACAACGCAAAACTGAATAGTACGTTCTGCAGGTATTAAGTACCAATCTATGAAAGAAATTTAAAAAAATTCTACATCTTATTTAGATCAATTTCAAGAGTTGCTAGCCGTGCCAATTAAGCGTATGCGCCAAGCTGAAACAAAAACCTGCGCGCGCGTTGACACCCGAAGAAGACAGTTTTGATTCGCTTTAAAAACGTTATATAAATGGTGTTTAATTATATGCGCAAATAGTTATATAGATTATATATGTATATTTTAGACACTACTAAGTTAGGAAAGAAAGGTGTTTGTCAAGCGTTGAACAGTAGTAGCCGGTGAAGGCGGCAGTGGTGGTGCTGGTGCCTGCGTTGCCGGCGGCGATACTAACAATCGCGGTTGCACTGGCATTGTCGGTGCCACATGTTTTGCACTGCTTTGGATAATAGTACATAGATCATATTTATACGCACAGAATCGGACAGATGTGGCGGTGGCATTTGTGCAAATATTTCCAATTTAAGTTTTACAAAGTCAACCAATGTCTCACGATTGTTAGGTGATTAGGGTTGATAAATTTCAAGCCACAATTCGCATGGAATGCGCACTATGACGAAGTGTGAATGCATCAGTTTAACCATTTGCTTAAAGTCCATCATTGCAACGTGTTTGACACCCAACTGATACCAGGCGTAGGCATGACCCTCCAACAGATACGGAAACTCAGCTAAAAACTGTTCATCGCTTAAGTTCTTTGCGTTTTTGTAGGCGTACACATAGTCTAAAAATTTTTCAATTTCTAACTGCCCGTATTCGCTACGAAATCTTGCCGGCCAGTCGAGCAATGTTGGTCTATCTACGGGGATGCCGTGATTCGGAGAGTTTCGCATAAAATCATCGGAATTGTCGTACGGATTCATTGTGAAATTCTGTAAGAACAGTAGCACCCCTTAACCTCGCCTTTAAGCAAAAGTGGTTACGTGCACATTGAACAAACAATGAAGTGTGTGTGTATACATATATAGTTTAGAAATGGTGAAGATGTAATTTGACACGAAAGCAGACTCAAATGCAATTCGAGAATTTACGACGAAGCTGCAATTCTTATGCGTTACAAAATGACTGTAATTCGGTTACGATTTATTAAATTTCAGATTACTATTGTAGCAGTGCGGTACCTAAAGAAGGTTTTTCTAGGCAGAGAACTTTTCTCTCAGACAGACATACACAGAAATGGATAGATCGACTCGTCTTGTCGTACATAACTGGTGTGTATATACCTTTTGGGGTCTCCGATGTTTCCTTCGAATAAAATAAATAATTGTATTTGTTGAACTGTCAAAATGTATATTTTGACAGTTCAACAAATACAATTATTTTTTGAACAGGATATTTAAATAGTAGCCAATCATATTCAATCAAGCATTTGAACATTTTCGGCCAATTTTAAATACAAAATTCTCCATAAAAATGAGTCCAACTCGTATTAGCCTTATCGAGATTTCCTCTGTTATTCAAGCGGAGCGCGAGCGTCAACTGGAAAACGCTTTGCCGCACATCGCTGCATTTCGCGAAGCATTTAAATTGTTCGATAGGCGTGGCAGTGGGCATGTGTCATTGCATGATATGGGCGAGTGCCTGCGCGCGTGGGGGCTGAACCCCAGCGAAAACGAGTTGTTGCAATACGGAAACCAATATGTGGAAACACAAGTGGGTGCCGCCGGTGTTGGCATAACGTTTCCCAATCTGCTAAAAATATATCGCACCATTGCAAAGAAAACGAAACCGTATCAGCCGCAGGATTTTATTGCTGGTCTACAACATCTTGACACTGAGGGCAAGGGTTCCATACCCTTAAACGAACTTCGCCACTTGCTCACTAGCTACGGGGAAAAACTAAGCGAGGCCGAATTCAGTGAGCTACTCGAATGCGAACCCGAGGTAAAAGGAGCCAAGGCAACGACAGAGAATATTACTGTTGCTGTGGATCTCTCAAAGTTCGTGCGAAAGATTACTGGGAGCGCCGCTAGTGTTGGCGGATACAGCTGCAAGTGCCCGGATAATGCATTGTGTCAGGTCTGTCAGATCGAGGAGTATTTGAGCGATCTAGGCCAGGACTTAAATTCTTCAGCTGGGAAACAACCTAGGCCGGATAACTTACAAAAGCGTACCGGACCATGGGATTTCTTTGATAGTCTACGTCACTTTGATAGGGATGGAAGTGGCTTCATATATACATCAGACTTAAGGCATTTTATCAACACGATCGGCGAGCGACTAAGCGACGATGAATTCGAGCTAATGCTAACACACTTGGGACTGCATGGCGAGAAAATCAACTATAAAAAATTTGTTCGCATGGTCATGAACGGATAGTAGGTATTGTCGTCTCTTTTCAAAGTACTACATATACTTTTATCGACAAAAATGCTATTTCCTCCAAATTTTTTACTACTTCGAACTGCGCAGAAATTATATAAGTAATATAAAAAAAATGTACCTACAAAAGCATAAACCTTAAACTCTTACACGATCAAGATATGTAATAAAATTTTGTAAAACTATGGTAAATTATGGTTAATTCGGTATTTTTATAGGAGCCGATACGAGAATAATATTTCCAAATTCAAAATACTATGGAAACAATTATGTAAGTTCTAAATCAGTTTAGCTTACCCGAGAGTTAAATGGTTCTCTGATTGCACTGATATGTCTACTAAAGCCAGGTCAAAATGCATTTGAAATGCCAAACGAGGTATTTATTGACTTAGAGATGCAGGTAACTATGTACCCGCTTGGTCAATTACAACAATGCAGGCATCGTGTCCATATTTCAAAGAACAAGATTCTCACATTTCAATTTACTAGTGAAAGGAAAAACAAGGACAAAATTTAACTTCGGTAGAACCGAAGCTTTCATACCACTCACGTGAAGTTTCAAGCTCCGAATTTAACAGGTTTAAAAAAATATTTGTAAAATCTAACAACATAAACGTGAGATGTAAGTTTGTTGGAGCCTACCCCTAAAATAGGGCGTGTTAATTGATAATTATGCGAAGCATCCGTCCATCCGAAGCCACCATGTCAAAAGTCAAGTTGATTTTGCCTGAAATGAAAAAAAATTCATGAGAAATCCCAAAAGAGGGTGATGGGTTTGTATGGGGGCTACCTCTAAAAGTGGCGGGACACGCCCTTTGATATTAATCTTTCGTCCACAAAAAGTCGTCATGTCAAATTTCACGTAGATATTGACTGCAATAAAAACTTACAAAATGGCAAAATATGGATACTCTACTAAACTCGAATAAAAGGAAGTCTATGTACAGCCGGATATTTAAATTGGTCTCCAAAAAGTGCGCAACTACATCCAGACAGACGGATAACAAACAGACGGCCAGCGAACAGACAGACGGACGTATCTAAATCGACGCACCCCGTTGAGCTGATCAAGAATATATATATTTTATGGATTCTACGATGTCAACTAAATTTACCATTTCATAATATTACCATTTCACACTATGTGTGAATGATATAAAAAGAAATGCACAGCAATGCATAGTGGGTTAGTATGTAACTTATCCGGCATGCGCAGCTACGTACCGTTTGAGTAGTACTTTTTTTTTCAATAGATCTTATTTCAACACAGTGTCTTGTGTCTTTACATATGTACCTAATCTCATCAAAATTTCCATTTTAAGAAATAGTAATACCACTCTCTGAAACGTCCTCTACCCGCTAGTGAAAAACCCGTCAACCATTCAGAGATTAGTTCGGACTGGACAAACAAAAAGGCAGATAATCAGTATTTGAAACACGCGTGCATTACTTTTGCTAACCATATGACAAGCTAATTGGGAAAGTGAAAAATAGAACACGGAAACGCCATGCAGCTGTTGTTTCACTTTTGCCATCTGCGTGTAATATGAGTTTAAGAAAAAGCGTTGATTTCGAAATCACAGACAAACAGTACAAATTTATTTACAAGAATACTATAGATTTATAACGTTAGTATAGATTGTAACATGGAATTAAGAATTCGTCATGTTAAGTATTATTGTTGAACTTGTACTTTCCTGAAGACACTATCGACTAATGAGCGAATCAAATTTTTCGTCATGAGAAAGAATTCTATTCTGCAATTTTCGAATAAATAGTTAAAATAGTTACGCAGGGATCGTCTCAAAGCATTGAGGGACGTGTCACCAATGGATATCCTGCATACGAGGGCAAAGCACCCTACAATGTTGGTCTCGGCTTCAATGGTGGTTGGTGGTGTGGAGGTTCGATCATTGGCCATAACTGGGTTTTGACTGCTGCTCACTGCACAAACGGCCTTGAGGGAGTGACAATCCACTACGGTGCCAGCTGGCGTACACAGGCCCAATTGGGTTGGTAACTGGGACTTTATTCAACATCATGGCTACAATGGAGGCAACCTCAATAATGATATCTCCCTTATTCGCACACCGCACGTCGACTTCTGGCACCTCGTCAACAAGGTTGATTTGCCAACGTACCATGACCGCTATATCAACTGCGGCTGGGGTGGTACTTATGATGGCAGCGGTATCTCTAACTACCTTAATTTCGTCGACTTGCAAGTCATGGATAACTGGCGTTGCGAATAAGTTTATTGCGGATCCGTTGTCGTGGATTCCGTCATCTGTGTTCAGGTGCTGTGTTCAGGTGGACCGTTGATCAGTCATGATGGCAACCGCCTCATCGGTGTTACCTCGCTGATGGCTGCCAGGTTGGTCTTCCAGATGGCTTCACTCGTGTTACCAGCTACTTGGACTGGATTCGTGACAATTCTGGAATTGCTTACTACTAAATGAATTTATAATTGAATTTATAATTATTGCATTTTTCTTTATTCATATTAACTAATATTGTTTCAATGGTAAGAAACAATGAGGTAGCTACTCCTTACAATGAGGTAAGTACTTCATAATGGATTGGAAAGTCCAAATATACAAGTTAAAATAGATACTTAATTGTATGCCCCTACAACCGTAAATCGGTCGTGACAGCACGTTGGAATGAGCACCATTCGCGATATTTCCCGAGCGCCGGTACCAGTCGCTGACGCCGTCCTCCAATTAAGTTAGAGTCTTCGTATTTTATATTTAGTGCTGGAACTGCGGGGCTCATCTGGATAAGATGACCAGTCCAGTGCAGCCGTTGAAACTGTGACAATCTCATCATACAGCTCGTGGTTCATACGGATCCTAAAGGTCGGCAACTCTAAGAAGACCAAAATTTCTAAGAATTGTCTTTCGCTCGAACACTTCCATGACGCTGTATTCGGTGTTGTTAGAGTCCATGCGTGATTCTTCGTCTGATCTCTAGACTGACTTTGTTGGCTGGTAATTTCTGTTCCCAGCTGGACAATGGTTTCTACAACATTGAAGTTGAAATTCTCCACACTCACAGATTGTGGAAGGCGCGCTGATGGTCTGCAAGTGGATACTAAGTACTTCGTCTTATTCGACGGCAGTTCGCGCAGACAGCAGACAGCAGACAGGTCTTCTTTCTTGAAGATATGACAAAGAATACTAAGATTCGTTCTGTCTGTCAAAATGATAGCTATTTAACAAATAGAAGGTATTTTTATTTTAATTATTTATTTAATGTATTTAAAATCAAATAAGACACCCTCTTGACGAGGTAAAAACCAAGTGACGAAAGGCTACTTGCATTTCAGTAAACTTCTGATATCAATATTTATATGTTTCATTTGTATGGTTGGAATCGATTGTAATATTTAATTAAACGTTCGTCATGTTGCTAACCTTTTTATGCTATAAAATACTGTTTTTTTTTTCTACACCACTACATCGCAACATGACGAACGCTTAATTACACATTGCAATCGATTCCATCCATACAAATGAAACACATAAATATTTTTTCACTTGGTTTTTGCCTCGTCAAGAGGTTTTTTTATTTGTTTTTGGATATCAGTCATTTTAAAAGAAATGAAACTTGTACCTTGCTTAAGGCATAGGGCATGAACCATAGATTTGTGTAATGCTAAATTTTTAAGTAGTCCGTTTTGAACATATGCGGGACATTTCAATAGAATTTAAAAAAAAATCCAATAAATTCATTTCAAAATAAGAACATTAAATTTTCATTTAAATTCTTAAAAATGAGGCCAGATATACAAATCTGGCCTCATCCCTTAAAATATTCTTTTCTTACTTTTTATCTGAAGATTGAAAAGGTGAGTCTAAATATCCAAATTTGAGGTCCCTATCTCTTATAGTCTCTGAGATATTTTCGTTCAAGCAGACTGTTGGCCGGACAAGTCTTTATCAACTTGTTTTCCCATGCACATCAAGAATATAAATAATTTATGGAAACTACCACTCCTCCTTCTACCTGTTTAATAGATTTACACCTAATTAATATACCTTTGTCCTTATGGTACAGGGTATAAAAAACAGACATTTTGTTTTTGTATAATAAATACATATCAATTTATGGCATTAACGAGTGAGATTAGAGACTCAATTTCTTTTCTTGGCGATTTGTACTCGTACATACATACATACATCTAAAACATGTTATTTCTAGCATGCATATCTACATACATACGATATATTTAATAGATAGATACATTCTTGAATGTATGAATACATACGAAAAAAAAATATTTAAAAAAATTGTATAACAGGGGTATGTCAATGCTGCGTATAAGAGACTAGCTGGTACCCGGCGCGTTGCTGCCCTTCCCCTTGTCTTTCCTTACCCCTGCCCCACCTTCCCTATGTCCCTTTACTCTACCTCAAATGCTCTAACCCCTCTTCTCCCTTCCACTTCATCCCTCTATCTTAAATGGTACCCTTATGATCCCTTACCTTACCTCCCAATCCCCTACCTCTTTTCCCCCTGCCCAGTTAAATTACCATCCTTCCCCTACCTCCCATTCTAATTACCCTGCCCCTCTTCCCTTCTACCCCTTTTCCAACACTCCCCTTTCCACCATTCCTCTTACTTTTTAAAAGGAACCCGGCGTGTTGCAGCCCTTTTTCCTACCTCTCTTTGCCCTGCCCCTTTCCCTACCACATCTTCCCCTACCACCACATCCCATACCACTTCTTGCCCACCCCCTTCCTTTTCTCCTTTCACACCGACTTCTGCCTTTCCCATGCCCTCCACGACCCCATTAACTCGTATGTTAATTTTATTATTAATTTTAATATAATTTTTTTCTGTGAATTTTTTTTCATATTTTAATAGTTATTCTGCTTTTCGGGGCGGAGACGAATTCAACAAATCAGAAATCATTAAAATCGGTTCATCCGTTCTCGAGTTATAAAATTGTTCATACAAAAATACTAAAATCGTGATTAAAAAATGGGGTGGTAGGGGTAGGCGGGTGAAAAATACTTTACGACGTATTCTCATACCAACCGAATATACACAAAAAATTTCATACAAATTGATCAAGCCGTTTCGGAGGAGTTTGGATGCAAATACTGTGACTTCAGAATTTTATATATTAGATACTAAACGAATACATATAAAGCGAATTCAGAATATTTTCAAGCGAAAATTATTCGCTCCCCACCCGTACCTCAGTGACGCATACATCGCATATTATGGTGCTGCTTTGCTACATTTTTAAACTCGTGATGCCTTTCCAATGGAATGTCCGAATTGAATAATTCAAAAAGTTATATAATGGTATTGAAGCAGTCGTGAATATGAAATAAATAAATTTATTTTGATAAGGATTAATAACAAGGTACAAATAAAGAGCCTTTTCTAGCGGCGGCATTTCAATTAAATTTTTAAAATAAAAGAACACTTATTGTGATATAACTAAACTATTTCATTATCTCGTCGAAAATGTCAAAAATTCACAACTTTTGAGCGGGTGGGTCGAGTATCCTGATCTTGGGCTCGTTGTCAAATATTTTTTTTTTTTTATTTCCCAGTCGAATTATACGTCTGTCTACATGACACTTTGCACATTTTGTAATATAGTCTATGGGGTAAATAATAATTGAAAAAACCATTTCTAGCAATTATATTAATACTTTTGTTCGAATATGCTATGCAGCAAGCTATGCCTCCACCACGGACAGCCAATACTTACGGTTGCCCCACTCTCGTGAGATACCGTAACGTTCACTGTCAAGGAGTGCGGCATAAATTACATGGCACAACAATTGATGGTAATGATTAAAAAATAATAAAAATACTAAGAAGGTTATTGTTAAGCTAGTAGTTATAAATGATTTGGGAGGTCTACTGGTCGTATCCTTTTAAGACGTCGTCTAGTTGTCAGTTCCAAGAAGGGTATGTTGGTTATCTCGATGTTACAAAGAGCCATGATTCGAGTGTGATGCTTTCTGCTTACTGATACTATTTCCTCTTTGATAGTGCGGATGTTAAGATCTCGATGTATATTTGTGTTTGAGATATACCATTCAGCTCCTGTTATTTTGTCGTAGTATTTTTGACTGTTGCCGTTGGATAATGTTGATATTTGATATTTTTGATGTGCCCCATATCTGAAGTCTGTAAGTCCACATTGGTTTTATTATGCTTTTATATAATAACAATTTATTGTTGATTGACAATTTGGATTTTTTGTTAATAAGCCAGTACAGTTGTCGATATTTCTCTTTAATCTGATTTCGCTTTTCTCAATATGTAATTTCCATCTCAAATTTATGTCTAAGAATTTTGCTGATTTTTCTATGGGTAGGTCTTTATTGTTTATTTTGAGAGGGGTCGCCAATACAACACGTCTAGTTGTAAAGATAACTTGTGTGGTCTTGCTTCCGTTAATTTTTATAGCCCACTTACTAAAATAGGCTATGGTGTTGTCTAGTATACTTTGGAGTTTTTAAGAATTTAAATTTGTCATTGTGGGCACAAAACAGAATTGTATCATCTGCAAAAGTTGCAATCATAGAAGACAACTCCTCGGGCTTTGGTAAATCTTGAGTGAAAAGTAAATAACGAAGGGGTCCCAACACTCTGCCTTGGGGTATTCCTGCATTAATCTGTCTAATTGAAGAGAAAGCGTCTTTAACTTTTACATAGAAGTGCCCATCTGATAAAAAACTCTTTAGCAGTAGGTAGAAGTCATGCGGAAGCAGGGATTTTAGTTTGAATAATAATCTCTTATGCCATACCTTGTCAAAATCCTTTTCTACATCGAGAAAAATTCCTATGCAATATTTCTTATCTTCAAGGTCTGTTGAAATTTTATTAGCTAACCCCTATGTATTTGTTCAATTGTTGAGTGTTGTTTTCTAAATTCAAACTGATGGTCAGGTACAATGAAGCTATTGTCAAGTATAGGTTGTAATCTTTCTTTGAGTATTTTTGCAAACAGCTTTGATAAAATCGGCAAAAGGCTTATAGGTCTATATGAAGCTGAATTTGTGGCATCTTTACCAGGCTTAGGTATAGCTATGACTTCTGCTACCTTCCATGTCTTTGGAAAATATTTTAGTCTAATAACAGCATTGAACAAATTTCGGAGATAGCGTATAGCTTTCGATGGAAGTTCTTTAAGCAGCTTTCCAGTTATCATATCATTCCCGGCCGATTTTTTTATTTTAGTTTTATCAATAGCTTTTGTTATCTCATTGTCAGTTTAACATCGGATTGGTATGTTGCAAAATGTTGTGGATTGCTCACAAAAGTTTTTTGATAAATGTCAGCAAGGACTGAAGATTTTTCAAAATCTGTTTTGGCCCAAGTGCCATCTGGCTTCTTTAGTTCTTTACTAGTAGCCTTCCAAAGAGGGAAATTAGTGTCTATGGTTGGAGTCAGGTGAATTAGATACTTTTCTATACTTTTAATAACATTTCGCTTAAGAGCTTCTTCGAGTTCTTTAGTCGCTCTATTAAGTTTCATTTAATCTTCGGGACATCTTATAGCTTGCCACTTTTTCCGAAGCTTTCTTTTTGCTTCAATTTGATGTCGAATGGAGGCGGGTGTATACTTGGCAGCCCCTTTTTGAGTTAATATAGGGGTAGAACAAACACCTGATTCAGCTACGGTGTCATTAAAATATATTACAGAACTTTCAATATCATTTGGAGATTTTAAAGAAATATGTATCCTATCGATCTTTATATGCTTGCCAGAATATTTTCAAGCGAAAATTATTCGCTCCCCACCCGTACCTCAGTGACGCATACATCGCATATTATGGTGCTGCTTTGCTAGCCGAGCGGGGTGAGCGGCGACCACGCGACTGTTTTCTAATACTTACATTTTTAAACTCGTGATGCCTTTCCAATGGAATGTCCGAATTGAATAATTCAAAAAGTTATATAATGGTATTGAAGCAGTCGTGAATATGAAATAAATAAATTTATTTTGATAAGGATTAATACCAAGGTACAAATAAAGAGCCTTTTCTAGCGGCGGCATTTCAATTAAATTTTTAAAATAAAATAACACTTATTGTGATATAACTAAACTATTTCATTAACTCGTCGAAAATGTCAAAAATTCACAACTTTTGAGCGGGAGATTGGAGATTTTAAAGAAATATGTATCCTATCGATCTTTATATGCTTGCCAGTCGGTCTTAGAGTTATAGAGTGTTGGCTTCGGGTTGTCTTTTAATTAATTAATCAAGTTGAATTGGAGAGTGGTCTGAAGACAATTCAAAACGGGATTTGATGGAAATGTGTTTCACACTAATGTTTTTGATAACAGAAAAGTCTATGAGATCTGGCACTTTACGTGGATCTGTTGGCCAGTAAGCAGGTTCCCCAGTTGATACGTGCATACTATTGTTGGTGTGAATCGATTCGAGAAGTATTTCACCTTTTTTGTTTGTAAGCCGGTAACCCCATGCCCCATGCTAAAGATTTGAAGTAACTGTTATATTGGGATAGAGTAACTTTGTGTTTTGGGGGACTATATAAGGCGGAAATAGTCAGGGGACCAAACTGATCAAATAAATAAATGGAAGTAGCTTGGATATAATCGAAGCTGTACTTTTTAGTAGTAGTAAATTTAATTTTATTTTTTACGAATATGGCTGAGCTTCCATGACCCGTTCCGTCTGGATGGTTAGTATTAAACAAAGTGGATTAACTGTAAAAGTAGCTTTAGCCAATAACGATTGCGATGACGCGATCGTTGGACTAGCTGTAATTGCAGCTGTAGCCAATGACGATTGCGATTACATGATCGAGGCCTGTGAACAGTAGACAGTTGTTGTTGTTAATGAAGATGCGGTCGACATCACATAACTGCTTTGAGTTGTTATTGTTGTTGTAGATGCTGTTGTTGGTGAGATGCGTCGTCGGTGTTGTACATTAAGAACTTCAGCTCAAGCTTGACTGCTCAGGATTTAGTTCAGACAAGTTGGAGCTATTGTTTTTAGTACACTGCGTTACGAACGAGAAATATGCATTATTCGACGCGACGCACTGCTCATCCTTTATTATTAGTTGTTTTTTTTTTTATTTATTTATTTCACTATAGTAGCGTTAAACACACGGAGCGGGTTTAAGACACGTCTATGTCGCATGACAGATAGAAAGTGAATGATGAAAAATAAGTCTGAGGTGATAGCCCTCCCCACGAGCCCTAATACCGCTAAGGGTGGATATTTTCAACCCCCTATATTTCGGACTGGGGTGATCAGATATTATAAGTTCTAACTTTTTCTGAATGCACGTTTCAAGACCTTTTTAATGGTACATAAAACGTTTCGGACTTACCAGCAAAAAACTTGGACATTGTGCTTATAATATAGTGCTCGTGCTGCAGCCACACTGAGGTGGCTTGCGTAGACTACCGTCCACAGTGATTCAAGAAAAGTAATAATGTTTCAGAAGACCTGACAAATGCGCGGACGAAGGATCAGCAATAGCAGAGGAAAAGCAGCACAGCCAGAAACAGCAGTGACAGCGAAACATATATCAACAGCAGCAGAGACAGCGCATATCGAACCATAAAAAAAAAAAACACAAAACTGCACGGTTGGTTTGTATGGGGCTAACCCAAAAAGCGGATGAGTCACGCTCATTAGATTATATATGTTAACTGGATAGTATAAAAATTTGTCCCCAAAAAATGCGCAACAATATACAGACGGACAGACAGACGGACAGGGCTAGATCGTCTCGTCTCGCCGAGCTGTTCAAGAATATATATACTTTATAGGGTCTACGATGCCTCCTTTAATGCGTTACAAACTTTCAAACAAACTGATAATACCAAAAACAAATTACATTTAAATTTGTTTTTCAACAATGAAATTATTGCAAAAGTAAACAGCAAAAAAAGAGTTGTTGGCCAACAATGTACATTGCTTAGCAGAGGAGTTGTGAACGGGAAGGATGGAAATAAAGTTGAAAGTTTTGCCATTTTAACATTTTTTGTCTCTTTTATACTTGCAAGTCCAGTCTGCGTTGAGTCACTCTTCAATAAATAAATGCCAGGTTTTCAAACTTCGCGCATTTCGATCAGGCGATCCCCTAAGCGCTTCGTCGGTCCGCAGTCCATTTCAGGGCCTGTTTGCTGTCCGAGCCTGCTCATTTGCGACCCACATTGCGGTCCGAGCAAATCAGTGTAACCACTCAGTCGCTATCTTACTAGTTACCTAAGATCAATAATAGTCATCATTCAGGGTTGCCACAGAAAATTCGTTCGCCTTAAAAGCTCCAAATTTCATTCATAAAACTAAATTTAGGAATGAAATTTGGAGATTTT
The DNA here is from genome assembly GCA_035044765.1 of Leucophenga montana. NCBI lineage: Eukaryota > Metazoa > Arthropoda > Insecta > Diptera > Drosophilidae > Leucophenga > Leucophenga montana. Next base: position 133,562 of record JAWNNQ010001476.1, on the reverse strand, counting down.
GATGCGAAAGAATTTTCTGTGGAATATACAATATAAAACATTGGAAATTGGAAAGTTCACATGTTAGAAAATTATAAGAAGCTACATACTGTTCTTTATAAAGGAACTATAGTTTGTCTTGAGGAAGCTTTAAGCGTTCATGCTGATTTGCAAATTATTTAACGAACAACGTACATTAATTCAGCCGGAAATTTATTGATTAGTATAATAGATAATCTAAATACTTGAATTTAAGACGCAAAATTAAATTTAAATTGATTAGAAGTTCCCATATAAAACAGAGATAAGACGACAGCGCGTTGAATAGTGTAATCGGGCGCATAAATACATGCTGCCTTCTGGGAACAGACATAGTACGGTGTTCAATATGAATGCGTTCATTGTTTTAATTGTAGCTCTGGCGACAGCCTCAGCTGCCGTTCTGCCAGCACAGCAGAATGCCCTTCCATTTAAGGATACGCAGGGATCGTCTCAAAGCATTGAGGGACGTGTCACCAATGGATATCCTGCATACGAGGGCAAAGCACCCTACATTGTTGGTCTCGGCTTCAATGGTGGTTGGTGGTGTGGAGGTTCGATCATTGGCCATAACTGGGTTTTGACTGCTGCTCACTGCACAAACGGCGCTGAGGGAGTGACAATCTACTACGGTGCCAGCTGGCGTACACAGGCCCAATATACGCACTGGGTTGGTAACTGGGACTTTATTCAACATCATGGCTACAATGGAGGCAACCTCAATAATGACATCTCCCTTATTCGCACACCGCACGTCGACTTCTGGCACCTCGTCAACAAGGTTGATTTGCCAACGTACAATGACCGCTATAACAACTACGCCAATGCCTGGGCTGTAGCCTGCGGCTGGGGTGGTACTTACGATGGCAGCGGTGTCTCTGACTACCTTAATTGCGTCGACTTGCAAGTCATGGATAACTGGCGTTGCGAATCAGTTTATGGCGGATCCGTTGTCGTGGATTCCGTCATCTGTGTTCACACCCCCGATGGCAAGGCAATTTGCGGCGGTGACTCAGGTGGACCGTTGGTCAGTCATGATGGCAACCGCCTCATCGGTGTTACCTCGTTTGGTCCCGCTGATGGCTGCCAGGTTGGTCTTCCAGATGGCTTCACTCGTGTTACCAGCTACTTGGACTGGATTCGTGACAATTCTGGAATTGCTTACTACTAAATGAATTTATAATTGAAAATAAATTTTTGTATTTTGCATTAATCGTGTTAACTAATATTGGCGTTTCAATCTTAAGAAACGAGCGACATTTCCAAATTAAAACTTGAAAATGTGGAATAGGTTTGTTTGGAGGTACACCTTAAAGTAACGTTGATGAAAACTAATATTCACCACATAAAATAATATACTGAAGAATCTGTTTGACAAAATCGAGTTAATTCAGATAAATTTCGGCTCAATCAAACAAGGGGAAACCAATTAATTTTGAGTCTTGTCACCCGACTGCTCTTTAGGTGTATGTGTGTAAGTATGTATGTATGTTGAATGTTCTCGTATGTATTTGAAGTGGATATAGATGGCATAGTCCGATAAATCTCTTTTTATACCATTCACACATACTGAAAGTTTGTATAGCATTAAAGGAGGAGTCGATCTAGTCCGTCTTTATGTTACAGCGCACTTTATGGGGACAAATTTTTATGCTATCCAGTTGATAGCATAAAAATTGGCACATACCCTTCTTTTTATTGCAGTTTAATAGAGTATCAAGATTGACCCGCCACGTCCACTTTTTGGGGTAGCCCCCATACTAACCTTCTGTTTTGTGTTTTTGTATGAAAAACTTCTTTATTAAAGTCAATATTAGGCTGGCTGAGGGAAGGACTCAAACTGTTCCAAAAGAAACTTCCGGGCGGTCATTAGAAAAGCATGGCGTAACTTTTAAAGACATAAGGAATGCCAAGCGTATACTCAAAAAGTATCTTACTCAGCCGCAAAAGGAGAGTGAGTCTAACGAAGAAAAAGAGCGGAAAGAAGTTGAAGTTAAATTGGCATGCTCCATTATGCCAAACTTCAGCCTTGAGTAACCAACCTGAAAAAGAATCGACAGCGAAAAGACACCGATCCCTGGAGGAGAACCACAATGTGGTGCCCAAAAAGAAAACGAAATCGAACGGCAACATCTGGTCGGCGACCTTCGCTGAAATCATCAAAGACCGAAAAATCAATGGAATCATTGATGAAAACAGCGAAGAGGGTCGAATTACTCGCAATCAGTGGATGGAATCTATGCAATTCGTCGAGGAATTGCCTCTCCCACCCCCAAAGCGGTAGAGTGACTAGGCAACGTATATGAGGCCGCCAAGCTCAAAGCCGTTAATTATAGCGGCATTCCGTTACATCCAAAGGGATCATGGATACCGGTAAAGCGAGCGAACCCGGAAAATATCCAAAAAATTATGCAGACCTTCAACCAGCACCTCCCAACCCATAATTGGATGGTTGAACCATCGGAGAAGGCGACTATCTACGTCGTCATTCTTCTAAATAAATAATCGATCGGACCGCTAGCGCAAAGCGGCGGAAAGATTAAATATGGCTTTGGGAGATACGGAGTCAAGCGAAATCTGGCGTCGAACCCCACGGATCATCCTAGTGAGGATAAAATGGTGTTTGAAACGACAGAAGAGGCGAATGAGGATGCACAAGTGTTCGTACATCTTTAACACATCCTGAAGTCGGCTCCGCCTTCCATAGCATCTTCACTAGTGAGGAGGAAAAGAGACTGCTCCAATCAGAAGAGGAAACGAACAAAATTCTTAAAGAATAATAGAAAAAAACAATATGATGCAGGCATCACAAATAAACCTGCATCACAATAAGGCGGCCTCAGCTGCCCTCCTGCAACAACTGCAAAAAAGAGGTGCAGTAACAGTCCTAATAGAGAAACCGTGAATAGTCGCATGTCCGAAAGTTCAAGGGGAAACAAAACTGACCAAACTGGGAGCAGGCAGCGATTTTTGTTTAGTTTGACAAATGAAAATATTGAAAAGGCGCGGCTTTATTGTAACATTAAAACAGGAGGAGGTCTTGTATAGCCAATGTGAAGTAAAGGCGACATTAGTTTGTGTTTTTTTTTCCATCTGATGTAGTCTCAGTAACTAGTTTGTCAGTTCTCTTCTATATTAAATAAAAACTCTTTTGGTCAGTTACATTTTATTGTGGCTGTATATAAAATTCTAAACAGTCTAGATATTGCAATGAAAACCAACATTTTGGAAGCTAACTTTTCTTGACTTTTTCCTGGATAAGTTTTTAAAGCATGACTTTTGACTACGTACTTATTTATTGGGTTCAAAATTAGAAATTAGAAATTTATTTTGATTAGAGTACCTCGGCAAGAACCCTTTTACTTATTTAATGTATCTAATAGTTGTTCGAACTAAGATTCCATTCCATAAAAATACTAACTTAAATACCGTACAATGTAGGTCATGCTATAAATTATTTCGGTCTCGCTCTACAATATCTCGATTGGATTAAAATTTCCTGTCTGTTGCAGCTGATTACTACAAATGTCTAATCTAATCATTTTACTGAAAGTATGAATGAATACAGATAGACAAGTTGATATAGCAAACAGAATACTAAATAATTCTACTTGATGTTAGTATTGTTTTAGTAGTTTTTATATTCAGAACTTTAGAAATAGATTACTCAAAAGTCGCTTCGCACCAGCTAAAAATAACAAAATATCTATCCAGCATTTAATATAATTGTACTCTATACCCAAAGAGAGCGCTTATAATGAGTTTGTGCGAATGTATGTAACAGGAAGCGTGATAGACCCCACAAATTATATATATTCTTGGTCAGCATCTGTCTGGAAGTATGAAACAACAGATCTCAGGAACTATAAGAGCTAGAGACTTCAAAATTGGACAATTAGGTTCTTCTTGACCATACGGAGATGTCTCATATTAAATATTATATTAAATTGTTTGTAATATTTCTTTCTGCATTCTTGGGCCTGTTCTGAGAACTCTGCTTATTCTGTATCTGTTTAGCAACTTAAATTTTTTTGTACCTAGGAAGAACATCCACTTTACGACGCAATAAGTAGTTGGAATACTCGTTTTTATCCTTTGCTTCGCAAAAAGTTCACAATCGGTTTATAATTTTCTTAAAATTTGATCAGAAAGTGGAGCGTTTTTTCTTAAAATATGTGATTTTTGTTGCCGAGTGAAAAATATAACAAAATTTGCAGATTATTAATCTTTGGATATTTCTCTATCCAATGAACACTTTCATTTTGCTCAATATGTACTGAAACACATTCTGAGATTATTTCCATTTAGGTTTGCATTATGTTACACATGGTTTAAGAAAATTTACCTTTGGTAATCACTATCGCATCGTCCGCGTACACTGTCATCTACTAGAGATGAGAAACCATCAGATGAGAAACCATCAGATGAGAAACCATCAGATTACCTTTCCGTGACTGCTGCCCAACTTCCCAATGCCTCTTTACTCTAACTCCAATTCTCCTACCCTTCATCTCCTGTCCCTTCCACTGCTTCTCCAACCACCCCTACACTGTCCGCAATCCCCTGCCCCCTGGCCCCTTCCCCTACCACTCCTTACTTTACCAACTCTTTTCCCTGCCCTCTTCGATCCCATTAACATGCATATCTTAAATGGTACCCAGCACGGTGCGGCCATTCGCCCTGCCTCTCCTACCTTTACCACCTTCCCTATGATCCCTTACCCTACCACACATTCCCCTACCTCTTGCAGCAGTTGGACATGTTCGCATGGCACCCGACATGCTCAGGCAGGTAAGCCGATGCAGTTTGTCGCACTGCCTTATTGCACATATCTGCAGCAGTTTAGACCACCATACAAGGGCGGCGTAAGTTACTATAGGTCTCACCATTGAAGTATAGATCCACAGGATCATCTTTAGAGAGAGACCCACTTTCGGCCAAACATGGTTTTGCAAGACCATAGAGCCATTGTTTAGGACATTTTTGAGGTGGGTATTCCAATTTAGTTTTTTGTCAAGGGTGACACCCAAGAATTTTACCTCATCGGAAAGACTCAAAAGAGATCTTTGGATGTACACTGGACCCATATCCAATTTGTACTGCCTTGAGAAGAGTACCAAGACCGCTTTTTGTGGGTTAATCCTGAGGACCTCCTTGGCTCCCTGAGACCAGGATCGCAGGGTCATCGGCATATCCAATGACGTTGTACCCTTATGAACTGAGCTCGATTAGGAGCTTGTCTATCACTAAGGACCAAAGGAGTGGCGAGAGGACTCCTCCTTGAGGACACTCCTTGATCGCCCTGATGCTGACAGTCACATTACCAAGAGAAGAAGATATGTCACGTTGATTTAACATGGCTTGAACCCAGGCAAAGGTGAGGCTATCTATACCCCTCTGCGTAAGTGCTCGAGTGGTGGAGCCATAGCCCTTTTATCGAAAGCACCCTCAACATCAAGAAAAGCACCTAGCGCTATTTTTTTTTAACGAAATGTTCTTCTATCCTACCGACCAGATTATGCAGTGCGCCTACCGTTGATTTATCCTTCATATAGGCGAATTGGTGTTCATGAAGGGGGTGTGAAATGTTGATTGATTGCCTAATGTGGTAGTCGATAAGACGTTCAATTGTCTTGAGAAGGAAGGAGGTAAGACTAATAGGTCTATAAGCTTTGGCCAGTTCCATGGGTCTATTACCCTGCTTTGGGATAAAAACGACGGAAACCTTCCTCCATGACCGAGGTATATATAGGTAGGTAAAGATGCCATCTCCACCTGGGGACTTAAATGGCTGAAAGGACATGATCGCCCATCGAACTTTGTCCTTGTCAAGAATGCTGCCAGATAGGCTGCAATTCCGTCTATTTATTATATGTCTATAATGGGAGAGTTCAACGAAATTTGTTGAAGTATAGACCCAGGAATATGTACTTGAAGCAAGTGTTCAATTGTTTCCTGTATACTATTGGTATAAAGACCGTTCTCTCTCTTTAAGAGTCCGATGCCATTGTGCCTATCCTTTGTGATTACCTTATGGAGACGGACTGCTTCCGGTAGCATTTGCAAACCATAACCGTCCCTTCTCCAGGATTCACGCTTGAACTGACGTATAAGCTTGTTATATTCGGTTAGGGGTGACATATATTCATCCCACCTACCGAATCTTTACGCACGGTTGAAAAGCTTCTGTTTCATGCGGAATGGACGTGTAGCAGTGTTATCGTGGTACGAGCTCAGTAAAATCTCGTTTAGCTGGTCCGCTGCCAGCCCAGCTCACAAGTTGAGCTAATGCTGCCAGTTAGTTTTCCTAGGAAGGTATATCTTAGAGAGGATATCAGAGTCCCCCGGAATTTCAAAGCGAATATGTTGGTGGTCTGAGAGAAACTTCGTTTGAATCTCGCCAATTTGAAACGAAGTTCATAACCCCTCTACTAGTTAGAGTGAGATCTAGAACCTCTTGTCTAACTGCTGTTATAAATGTAGGTTACAACCTATATTTGCAAATTCGAGCAGGGATCTCATTAAATAATTTAAGAGGTACTCACCTCTGTGGTTGGTGTCATTGCTGCCCCAGACGATGTGATGTGCATTGGCATCACAGCAAACAATGATCTGCCTGTTGTGGGTGCGACAGTGCTCCACTAGCCGCTGCACCTCAAGTGGTGGTATGTTTTGTTCCTGGGAAGTGGGCTGAGACCAGGAAAATCTCCTGGGAGCCTACTCTTGTGGAAATATCCACTAACACAGCTGTTAAATCTCTGGAAATAAAGTTTATTAGTGGAAAGGAATTGATCTTTTTATCGATTAGAATTGCCGTACGGGGCAGTTCTGCAGAGTGGTCGTAAATTAACTTACCAGTCTTGCAGTTAAGTCCACGGATTTTGCCACACTACACCCAAGACTCTTGAATGAGAGCCAGGGTGGTCTCCCTCTCAGTGACTGTACACTATGGCCGTTGCCCCTTTGGCGTGGTGCACGTTCGCCTGGAGCACCCTTATGGTGCTCACTTGTTGTCTCTGATGTTTTTCCGGACAAGGCTCTCCTTCTTGCCCGCTCGGGACCCCTTTCCCCGAGTCTCTATAGGTGAGGGAGGACTTAGCTGTTGGCTGCTTGGTCAGCCTTTTGGAAGGTCTTTCCACCTTCCGCGAAACCTGTTTAGCAGGTGTGCCTAATGCCGTCGCGATGGCACCCGTCCCTACTTCCCTACTAGTGGAAGGCTGGGGTTCCGCCGTTGGCGACTGCACAACCGGTTGCTACGGGTCCGTATTCTGCTGTGCCGGCTCGGATGGGCCCACATGGCCTAAGTTGTTTCCTTTTAAGTTCAGCTTAATATGGCTGAACCTATAGGCGATAATACCTTTTAAGGTATTTAGGGCCGCATCTGCCTCGTCATCTACTGATATAAGCAGATGTAGTTGCGGGCCCTGTACGCTACGCTGTACCACGCGCCACAGCGCGGTTGAAATTTTGTATGGAGCCCCAATGGTTGCCAGAACCTTCTCATTAGTGAGTAATGCACTGTGGGGAAAATAGCCACGAACCAAATGTGTCTGTGGAAACTCACTTTCCTCCAATAGTTTTAAGTTAAAGTTCTTCAGAGCCCGTCCATCTGTAGCATTAGCGTACTCGATGGCTTTCTCCCTTGAGTAGCCGTTAGCCAGCGCTTGTTTGAAGCGACGCCTCTCTTTTGAGAAGAAAATAGTGAAACCTGGACCAGAGCCAGGTTTACTAGTGTGCTGGGATACACACAGAACGATTTGGGTTACGGCCACAATTGTCCTGTCTGAATCGGAATCAGAGGACAGAATTTCCTCTGATACCTCTCCACTGACATTAGGGAGTGCCGTCCCCGAAGGCTGCATGACTGAGTCCATATTGACCTCAGTCACCATGCAATTTGGCGCGACCGTGCAGGTCTGCCCGTTTGTTGGTACATTAAGAGCTGCATCAGGCTCGTTTGATTTGGTTTGTTCCATATGAATTCCCATGAGTAGACGGGAAAGGGGGACTTGTTTCCTTGGAGTTGAATAGACACAGCTACATTGTGAGAACCACACCAGTGGAAGCTCACACTGTAGGATTTTATCCAAGCTTGAAGGGAATTTACTTTCCCTCGCCCGACTATGTCAGCCAAGCCATCAGCAGAGACATGACCGTACTGATAACTTGTTTCCAAGGGCCACCACTCTGGAGGTTATAGTCGCACTTTCCAAATTATCCAAAAGTTACGGCACGTGCACCAAAATTGTGCTACATGTCACTTTGGACTTTGGACTGACCCTCTCCAAGTGCCATATCTTCACTACAACTTGTAACGACTAAGGCAATACTACGTGAAACCGTGTTTTGATGTAATTTTCTATAGAGGATATAAAAAACCCAAGAAAATATCAGAAACAAACATTTTACTTTCGACTCAAAAAAAAAAAAAAAACCAGATGCTTGTAGAAATTAAAGCCAACGAAGCATAAAGATTGAATTCAAAACAAGTGCTTAAATAGCTTTATTAAATATAAAGTACTCGCCTGTGAATACTACGTGTATGATACAATATATCAGTTGAGCGATAATCAACTGAAAAATATATTTATAATGGCCTTTCATTGTTGTTAGAGCAGATCAGAAAATAGACAAAGCCAAAATTCTACAGGTGCGAGAGGTTGAATATAGTTTCATCAAAAAGTGAAACGAAAACCAAGAGGACAATAATCAGGAAAAATACTATATTAATATGAAAATCTATGCGAAAGATGAGGCAGCTCTGGCCTCAAAAATGACAAAGTACCAAAAGTTCGGAAAAAATAGTGTATTATCTACATTTTTATGGTGTTTTGAATTATTTCTTCATGCGGTCACATTTTACACAAAAAGTAAATTAGTGCACAATAAAACTAGAAAAAAGAGCAACAATGAATAATGCAAAGACAATTGCTTTGGCATGACATGCGCAAATGGTGAATATACTCAATGCATGCATTTATAAAATTCTTTCCTCTATGATTCTCTACAAAAGTCAATTGCGACCTATACGACTCGATGTGAAAAATGTTGCTGTATTGTATACATAGATATCCCGTTAGTTAACTCTCTGTCGTTTTTAGAATCCCAAAACAATGAAGGGGAAAAAATGTGCTCATAGTATTCGTGTGTAATACGGTCATTAGCAGGGTATATTGAGTTGGTTGAAATTTCAAAATGTATGCAAAATAACGAAGGGGAAGTTGGATACCCCATAAAGTACATATATAGGCCAGATTTTGATCGAAATATAAATCGAATCGGATGTCATACAAATTTTGGCAACAACAACGAACTTTTTGTATGATTTCGAATTGATTTAGATTTTGTCGAAGTCTGGCACATATCGCATAGACTGGAGGCAATTCAAGGCCTACTATATAAAAATGTGGTGTGTGCAGGATATAAAAATGTCGAGCAGTAGCTCTTACTTGTTTGGTTTATTCGTTGCAAAGACTTAAAACAGTTAAAATTTTACTTAAGTAATATTGCTCGAGTTCGAAAAATTATTGAATAGATATTTACAATAATAGGGAATCGCCAACATACATATATGTTATTACTGCAAAAACTTTAGTTAGTATCGCAGGAAATCTGTGACAGTGGATACATTAAACTGATTTATAGTACTTCTATGAAAGGCACCTGGCACTCAGATTGCGTTAAAATAATATCTCATTGCACACAGTAGCCTCTGATTAGTAAATAAATTTATATGGGTACGCGCCATAAACTAAATGCTTACGACAATAATTTTACTACTTATTGTTTAGATTAAAAAATACAATGTGAATATAAGTAGATACGCATGGTTTTAAGTATTATGGCTGATTTTATTGTATTTAATAATGGGAGTCTTTGCACGAGTAGTTGGTCCAGTTAAGAATGAATATCAGTCGTTTTGACTCGCATGAACACCCAAAGTCTACTCCGACAACGACCTCTAAATCATTTACACAAATTAAATGATAAAGAGCAAAGTATGGGAAAGAAACTGCCAGTAATAGTTACATCAGCGACAATTTGATGGGAATTGAGTGCGGCTGGCGGGTGGAAGTTGGGCAAGGGTTTCACAAAACAAACTCGTCATTTCCGATCTCTTCAACACGAACTCTGATAAAGAATTTTTCAGTTATCTTCTACACAAAAAAAAAAAAACATTCTTAGGTAAAGTTAACCGATATCGTATGTTAAAAATACTTCAATATAAGAAAATGGACCAATGAACCAATTTGTAACTGTAACGAAATGAATTACAAATTAATCATTTATGAGCTACTTGCCTAACCATATTTTTTAGATATAGTTTTCATCGATAATCGTTATTTTCGTTCCCTATTTCTTAATATTTTTATGTAAATAAATTTTTAAATTTTGTGTTTTTAAGACCAACTGTTCTTACAGTTGCATTTAGTGTCAATAATCTATTTTAGATTTATGATAACTAGTAACTCCAGCCTATGATCTAGATGAAACTATAAATTGTTATACATTGCACTAGGGAACGAAATTAACTTCATTTTAATGCTCATAGTTTCAACACACTTTATACCGTGAATTGAGTGTTGCTGAATCCAAATTTTTTAACAGATTTTTTATTCAGCACGGTTTTCGTCGTATAGCCAAATGAATAATTTCTCATTTTCGAGAGTCATATAGTCCGTAAGTCGAGCATAGCAGCAGTAACAGTATCGAAAGAATATTTAGCTCGTAATTGAATTGATTTTTCTTCTTTCCTCAGACAATTTTGGCATACGATGGCTAGATTTTTCTTTTATATTGGTAAATTGGTTTTTTTTTACTTTTAAATTAAATAACTCCAAAATAAATTTCTTTTGATCGGACTTACTGTTCGCGACTTACGGACTGAATGACTCTCGAAAACAAAAAATTTGTTGTATTGGCCGCGAGAACCGTGAAAAAAGGAACAAGTAAGAATGAAGCAGTCGTTTGTTCATGACTACGAAATACCCTGCATTTAATTTAAAAATTCAACAACAAAAAAATAATTAAAAAACCTTTTTTCTAATTTAAAAACAAAATATTTTTTGTAATTAAGAAACATATAAACAATTATAAATCCTGATTTATGGTATCGGACAAAAAGATATGGCTAAATCGACTCAGTTTCCGAAGATTTCTATCACGATTCCCTTTACCTGTTGCATACATTCCCACAAATTTATTATACCCTTGTCCCTTTGGGTAGACTGTAAAAAAATCTGTTAAGGGATTTGGATTCACCAACCCTCAATTCACTGAATAAACTATGTTTTAGTCAATGTCATTTTTGCCGTTCGCTAATGTTATTATTATACCCTGTTTAAAAAATATTTGTAAACAGGATACAGTGGGTTTGTTGAAGTCGCGAAATGTTTGTACCATAGCGGAGTATGCATCGTAGAGCTAGCCTAGATTAGAGAAGACTGAGAGAAACTAAACTGACGATATAGACTCTTAACTTACAACCGTTTTTCCGCAGTGATAGAAAAACATTATTTAGTTTGCGATTTTTTTTAAGTAATCGTTATAATTTTCTAGCATGGTTTTGGAGGCACATCGAGGCCTACTAGGAAAAAACACTGCGTGTGCAGGGTACAATATATTGAAGCAAGTCGAATATAGCTCTTATTTGTTCTATGTAAATTTAACAGTTAAAATAGTTGTTGAACAAGCACAGTAAAATTTCCACAAAATGACTTCGTTATAATTAACGTATGAAATTTTTTTTGTGTGTATGAGCGCCGATAAATGATTCGTCACTGCGCATATCTTTAGAAGATGCCCATCTTTATATATACTCGTATGCATATATGAATATGGTCGGCGTCAAAGTTTACCAGTTCGCAAATGTAAAACACGTCGTCAGTATCTGTTTGTCTCAGATTGGGGAATGACATTTCAATTGATTGCAAATTAGAAAAGTAAAAATGACGACGCATAATAATATACAAGAAATAAAATTCGAAGAAAGCGTGAAAAATCAGAAAAATGATCAAGTTGATCCTGTTGTCACTGACATAGAAAAGGAATCCGGACTGGAGTACGAAGAGGTTCTCAATTTAATTGGTAGGAGTGCAGATTTTTTAATTCTTCAAATATAATTTAAGCAAAACTAATAAAATTGTTCAATATCCTTCGAAGGATTTGGTAAAGTTCAGTGGATTGTGTTATTTACCGCTGGTCTGTTGCTGATGATGGTTATTAATGAGACAATGGGCATGAGCATTATAACCATCGTTTCTCAATGTGATTTCGCAACAAATTCGTTCGATAAAGCGGTTATGAGCGCGGCAAGTTTTGTTGGTAAGTTTTTAAATATCGATTGATGTGAACTGCATTGGTTTTTATTTATTTGTTCTTAGAAACTATATAAACTATAAAAATAATAACGTTGTTACTTAAAATTGAAAATATGTTAGAGACTTGAATTTAAAATTACTTTACGTTTAGAAATCTAGGAGAGACCTGGAAAGATGGTATTCAAATTTTAAAACTTGTTATACTATTTAAAAAATTGAACGCGAAAATGATCGTTACATGGTTGTGCACGTATTTAGATAAAACAATAAGTAATTTCAAGGACATCTGAGAGGAAGGGAAAAATTCAATAGCTGTAGTAAGAACGGAGAGTAAATTTCATCTCATAGAAGCTTCTGTATTAACAATACCACCAACATTGTTCTACGTTTTTCCAAAGTAGGTAGGTCAATTTAACCGAAGAATGGACACCGATGGACACCATATTGTGGGTTCCAAGCACAAGAGATGTACTCAACAATAGGACGTACTAAAGATGTTAATAATAGCTTGATAATGAAAGGATGATTAAACTCTTTAGACCATAGTTTAAGAAATCCTAACAACCCCATACCTTTGTTTGATATATAAATCACTAAACTGTAAAACCCGCTTCAGTTCAAACTTTTGAATAAATTATATTGTTTTCTTCGACAAAATGTCGTTACTTTACACTTAGCGCAGTTCAAAGCTAACCAAACAATTATGTCGACTCCAGCCGTGCACCGCATTGAGGTCAGCTTGCAACAAATCATGTCCAGTAGAGCCAGCATATGACAAACATAGCTTAACATCATCTCCATAGAACAATGTGACAATATGATTTAATATCAGAACAATCATTTATAAATAAGATATATATTAAATGAATATGTCCTTAAACCCCTTGATGCGACCACCCTATAAATTTCATTCATTTAAATTTCAGTTTAAACGATTATTTCTCAGAGACTGTTTACTTTGGAGCACCCTTGATGGGATGTACTCGCACTAGACATTGTATTAAAACAGGTTTATCTCTAATGAACGTGAATGACATAGCTTATCTTATAGCTAAAAGGCAGACTATATGGAATTTTGTTCTGTTCGCTACTAATCTGTTAGTTAGTAATCTGTTAGCTTTAATTCTGTTAATTTATTGCCCAATTTTTGGATCATAAACTTGTTTGAAAATTTTGCGTTTTAGAGACTTAACCTTTATTGTGTTTGTACAATAAATGTTTACATTTGTATTACTCAAATCTGAGATACTGTCTAATGTAAATGTAGGTCAATATAAAAATAGTTGTGAACAAATGGCGAATAATAATACTTGAAAAATATTAAATTTAATCAATTTAAGCATGAAAGAACGTTTATTTATGTTGAACCGAAGCTCTAAAACACAAACGTGGGGGTTTAAATAGGGGCTAACCCAAATAATGCGTGGTACATGTCCACTAGTAGATGTGTGTGAAGGGATCATCTATATTATAGATTCTATAAGATGCCACCATATCGACTTTCACGTTGATCTTGACGTTTTTCATACAAATGCTTAGAAGTGATCTGTGGGCTTGTATGGAACCACCTATAAAAGTGGGCGCCCATTCATTTATGTAAATGGATCCACTAAAATCTACCAAATCGAGCTTTAAGCTAAAATTGATTTAAATAAATATGATTTTCATACTAAAACATAAAACTTGGCTGTGGGTTTGTATGGGGGCTACCCCAAAAAGTATTTGAGTTAAATTGATATTGACTACAATAAAAAAGTTTTTCATACAAAAAGTCAAAAGTGAGCGTGGCGGTTGTTGATACTTGACTTATTATTAATACTCTATTAAACTGCAATAAAAAGTATTTTCGACTAGATAGCATAAAAATTGGTCCCCAAAAATGTGCAACAACATCTAGGCAGACAGACATACAGACTGACGGACATGGCTAGATCGACTCGTCTCATCGAGCTGATCAATATATACTTGTATATATACTTTATGGGGTCTACGATGCCTTCTTTAATGCGTTACAAACTTTCAGCCAACTGATAATACTATTACACACCATGTGTGAATGGTATAAAAATAAGGCTTTTTACGTCAGCTGCGAGGCTAATGAATCGAAAATAAAATCCATCCAAGCTGGAGTTTCACAAGGAGCATGACCATCCGTTAGTGAGAGACGATAAGCTAATTATAGCCACGTACGCCGACGACACTGCTCTCTTGGCAACGGACGGCGATCCGGTTGCTGCGCCGTGACTTCTGCAGGACTATCTTCACTGACTAGAGACTTAATTCATTAGATTCATATAGAAGTGAATGCTGGAAAATCCTCCCATGTTACATTTATTGTCGGACGGATGCTTCACATATACATGTACATACATATATATACACATACATATATATATATATATATATATATATATATATATATATATATATATATATATATATATATATATATATATATATATATATATATATATATATATATATATATATATATATATATATATATATATATATATATATATATACATATATATATATATATATATATATATATATATATATATATATATATATATATATATATACTACTACTACTCTCTCTCTCTCTCTCTCTCTCATATATATATATATATATATATATATATATATATATATATATATATATATATATATATATATATATATATATATATATATATATATATATATATATATATATATATTATATATCCATATATATACATCTGCTAAATTCACAGCTTCAAGGCTTTCCTTTCAAAATATTTAATATAAAGACATTACATCTATAATGATTAAATCTATAAATTTCAAAACGATTGGTCAAATAATCGTGGAGATATGAAGAATTTGGTATCTCTCTAATTTAGTTTTTTCTAAATGATATGTACCCGATGATATTCTTCTAATTGGCAAAAAAACATTTTTTTTTTACTCGGAACTCCTTGGAGTTCGTAAAAAAAATCTTTTTAAGGAGCGGAGCATGGAAATCGAAAAATTCTGATTACTCCAATGCCCTCATTTTTAACACTGAATCCCTCCTCATTTTAACAAAGTCTTCGTTCTTGTAGTGCCAGCAATTATGATGCAAATACTATTTATTACTACTGTTTACACTTATAATTGCAGGTATTTTCTGTTCTTCATATTTCTGGGGATGCCTGAGTGACACTGTGGGACGGAAACCTGTTCTGATCTATACAACTTTTGCTGGAAATATTGTTTCTCTGATATCTATATTTACTCCAACTTATTGGATTTACGTTTTGCTACGATTTATCGTAGGATTTTGGTAAGTACCACATATTTAAAACTTATAATTTATAAAAAAGACTCAACTTCATCCGCAGGGCATTTGCCTTAACGTTTATAGTGTGATTTGTTCAACAGCCACCCAAATTCAATTTATTACGAAATATAATAATCTGGAGATGTTGGTTCTCCAAATTCTCGAACGGCAATTTGAAATGGTTACGAAGTTTGTCTTGTAAACGTATCCCTGAGTAAGTTGAATTCAATGAACCAAATCGTGCATAAGACAAGCGTACTGATCTTGTCATTGAACTATGGCCGGTTATTGCAATATGTTGATATCGTATATTACATTTGGCGTCAAGAACATGAAGTCCAGATTGTTCCAATTCTATGACCGTGGTTCGCTCGCTGCAGACTGCTGACATTTGAAATTCGCAACCAGTATTCGTTGAGCAGATCGACTGTTTATTGTAGCAGACGAAGGAATCTGAATTAAGTGGTTGACAGCTCCTCATATTATCCCAATTCAATGAAAATCCTTGGTCTCGATGACTGTTGAATGAAAGAATTGGCTCTGCAACGTGTATTATTTTGACCTTCAACACCTTGTATAGTTGAAGAATATGAAATGAAATGAACCCGCATTTGCTCAAGTTGTGCCTTTAGCTGATGAGTAGTAACAGCGTTGGGTAATAGCGTTGGGAAAAACCTTGTTTGGTTCTACTGCAGTAGATATTTCGTTTAGTTGCTGTTGCATCTGAGCTAAACGAGAGTTAGTTGTATTTTCGTCCCGTTTTATTATGTTGATGGTTGAATCGATGACTGACGTTTGATTTTTCAGCAGTTCCAATAAATACAGCTCATTGGATTCAACCTTTCGAATAACTTGACTCATTTCTTCTGCGTAATTGGAGTCAAGAACTCCAAACAAACCGCATGCGATATTTCCATGATATCTAATGCAGCTCTGCGGTGACGATGCTTGATTAGCAACTCATCTTCCATTCCCTATTCATACTGTATGTGCTCAAATTGTTTGGCGATGCTCGAACATTTGACTGTCTTTGGCAATTTTGAACATATATTATTCAAGATTCTGGTTCCATTTAGGAAAGTGGCTAGATCCTTCCGATATGGTTCCAGATCATAGTATACTATCAGGTTCTAGTCACTTATGGCAAGTCTCGTCGTTCCAATCCCTTCAAATATTATGCCTGGTTAAGTTGCAAATTTAGTTATTTGCACTGCTGATGAGGCCAAGGGAAGAAGTAAGAATGTCACAAGCATTGTTGTCCATAGATATGCCCCCTTTGTAGTTCGCTGTTTCTTTGCAAGCTCTGGTGGCTCGTTTTCATTATCAACTTCAAATTCATTGACATTGTGTTTCCTGGCATGTTCTTTTTCTGGCATGTTCTTTCTTTGGATGAATCTTCCGTTCTGGAGAGTCTTTTTTAAAGTTCCGGATCAGAGTTAAAATGTCATCTCCAATCTTATTTTGTTCATCAAATTTATTTTTATATCAGCCATTTTTTTGTTTTCTTTTTTCAAATTTCAGTGATTACTATCTGACTTACTATTTGATGTCTTGACCCGTTGGAGGGTATTTGTTTGACTTGTGTCAAGCTGTGCCTCGACTCACAACCGAAAAATGGTCAAAAAACATCTGATATAGCGAAGTGGACACAAATGCTTTGAATTATTGATTAAGTTGTATGAATACAACTATTGCTGGGCCACAATATGTTGTGTAGTTGACTTCAACTAATAAACGTTCAATATGTTGATGCGTTTATCCCAGATTCCTTGCGGATTCTTTAGTATATCTTGACTTGTATAAGATATATCCGTCAATTTATCCAAATAATGGATGATGTCCGACTTCTTCGTGTTCCAATGTTAAATCTGCCGGGAGTCCTTTTTGTTTTGTGATGTCGACTTCTTCGTCTTCAAATGTAAAACATGTCGAAAGCCGTTTTTTGTATTCTAAGAATCTTATTGGAATCGTGGTCATCAATGTGATAATCCTTTCAGTTCCAATTGTAGGCTGAATTGTGTCCAATTTGTAGACGGTTTATATGTCCAATTTCGGGGTCACCAAATGTTTAATGATGTTGAGCACATTAACTTAGTTCGAATTGCATGAGATCTGCAACGTGCACTTTAGCACATTGAGAACGGAGAAAAAAATCTGAACTTTCATGATATAAGAAAGGAAGAACACTATTTAACCCTTCACCATAGTCGTGAGGGGGGTATAATGGTGTATTGTGCCATATTTTATTATGGTACATTTGATATTCAATTCGTTTCATCTAAGATGAATGCAATTAAATACAAAGAGCTGCTCCAAAATGCATTGCCTCATTTCTCCAACCTTTTCGAGCCATTGTCTTGGACGTTTCAACAGGATAATGTTGCAATCCACACTGCTTCAGTAGTAAAGAAGTGGATAAGTGACCAAATTGTGAACTTAATGGAGTGGCCTCCGCACTCTCCTATATATTCTTAAAATTATATAATAAAGTTCACTTTCTAAAAAAAAAAACTGTGAGTCTATTTGGTTGATCGGCAGTGTATATGTACATACTTATCTTAAAGTGTGTATGTCGAAAGTCGGATTGTTGAAAACCAAAACAATAACGAAAAGTAAAGATTAGAGTTTCTTATCAATTAAATTGATAATATTTATTTTGCGGTTGCAGGGAGTCATTTAATGATTTTCTAATGAATGAATGAAGCTGATAGATCGTGTAGCAATGATCATAACTGCGTTATAAGATTCTTGCTTTCGATAATGTATTTTTAAATCGTATTGTAAAACATAAACGTGGGGGGTTTAAATAAGAGCTACCCCAAAAAGTGGGCGGCACACGCCAACTAGTAGATGTGTATGAAGCGATCATCATACAAATGCATAAAAGAGAGCTGTGTGTTTGTATGGGACTTCCTCAAAAAGTGGGTGGGACGCACCCATTTGTATATGTATATGAAGCGGTTATCCATTAAAATCCAGCAAATCGACTATTAAGCTAATATTGATTTAAATGAAGAGTTTTTTCATAAAAAACACAACAGTGGGAGGTTTGTATGAGGGCTACACCAAGAAATGGGCGGGTCCCACCTATTAATGTATATGTGAAGCGTCCATCCACTAGAAGCTGCCATATCAATTATTAAGTTGATGTTGACTACAATAAAAAAGTTTTTCATACAAAAATTCAAAAGTGGGCGGTGGGTTTGTATGGGGGTTACCCCAATATGTAAGCGTGGCTGGTCAATCTTGATACTCTATTAAACTGCTATAAAAAGAAGTTTATATGCCAATTTCCGACTGGATAGCATAAAAATTGATCCCCAAAAAAATCGCAACAGCATCCAGAGAGACAGATAGACGGACATGCTGATCATCGAGCTGATCAAGAATATATATGTACTCTATAGAGTCTACAATGCCTCGTTTAATGCGTTATACACTTTCAGACAAACTGATAATACCATTTCACATTATGTGTGAATGGCATAATAAATGGCCAAGAGAAATTATTTTACATGGACGCAGGAGACTACAATGAGGTTCTAAGCTACATTGTGGGTATGCTCTCCTTCAGTATCGTTATGTACATATGTAAAAAATTGTACTGTAGACAAAATGTTGTAAAAAGTTTTTCTTACTGGAAGATGAGTGTACGACGACACAACTAGAGACCTAAAATCGTAATATGAGCTATTGTGGTGGTGTGACTTTTATTTTTACGGAAGATTTCTGGCAATCTTTACCTGTTGTTATAAATAACTCGAGCTAATATAATTAAAACATGTGTTAAAATGTCGGTGTTGCAGAATGCAGATGAAAGACTATATTTGCGCATAAATATGAGAGCCCATCTTAAGTACCAGCAATTGGTCAATAAAATAAAATGAACTATTTATCCAAATTTATTTTATCTCAAACGCCGCATAACCCTCAGTTAATAATCTTTATTTACAGTCTGACCTTCTGGCAAGAATTCCTAGGGTACAACACCGCGATAATCAAAGAAAACGGTCAACATTGCCTTAACTATTGATCATATAATTTGTCTTGCCAAAGTTCGTTCTTCATTAATTTTTCCTATTTTAAAAGTAAATTTATTTCCCTTTTATTTCTTAAAAAAATCCATTTTTTCGAAATATTTCCAATAAAAATTTTTAAACTATTCAAGCGATTTTAGAAAACTGGAATCGACATTATTCCCAACCCGAGATACTATATTAATAAAAAGCTCGACCATAACATTTTTAATAATTTTGCGGTTTTCTAACATATTTTATGTATCACAACACTTTCATTTTTGGCTTGCAATTTTTGTAATAGAATTCACTATTGATTAAGAATGCGAAACTTGGGATATTAGAATTATTTGTTGTTGAAGAAAATTACTCAAATGACAATAATGTCTAAGAAAATTCGAAAATAGCTGGGAATTTTAACTTTCCTAACGATATACCATATACAATATCTTGACCGGATTTTTGGATTTCATAAATCGACAAACACATACTGTGTCAATGGGCAAAAATAAAAGAGAACACCCAAATTGCCATTAAAAAAAATTTAAGAGAAAATTCCTTTTTCGCTGTAAACTAGTGTTGTACGCGTCTAATGCTATATCTGCCGTGCTCCCATTTTCACTTACTTTTCACTTTTGCATTTCGCGTTTTCAGTAAAGATTCAATCAGATTATTTAAATTTCATTGAGTTTGTTTGTTGGTAGTTGGTTTATTTTTGAAGTAAGATTCAAAGGTAACATGATACACTTGCGCACGGCTGTATAACTCATTTTGTCTATTAAAGCTTTGGCTCCACACAAACAAACACGTGTAAATCACGTGCGAGCCTTTGGATATAATTTTCGACCGCACTTCTTACAAATTGCTTTCGCAGTAGGACGATTATGAATGCTGTATTCTCCCCTTGTAAAAGGTTTTAATGGTAGACACAAAATATTTCACAACTAATGTGACGTCAGAGAGTGCAAAGCGTAATTTTATGTCCATCATTCTTGAGGTTTAACAAATTTTAACTCGTTGGTCGGTGGTTGAAAGATCCATTATCGTAAATGTCAGACAATAAACTAATAAAATGACGCTTAGAATGGCAGACATATTACGGATGTCAGCCCTATAATTTGCCCCTGCCCAGCTATCTTAGCTGTTTTTTATATCGCTTTACACCATTTATAGCTTTCTACCTTCAGCGCTCATGGCTGGAAGTTGACGAGTTAGTCAGGCGAATTCATTTTTTATACAGGGTGTCTCAAAAGAAAGTTCACATTTGATTTGCTGATTGCGTGATCGCAACCATTCCGAGGGGCGCGGGGGGTATGTCAATCGGTAGCCTAGCTTTTGGGAATTTAGTCGCTATGGAGCAATTCTCGGGAGCGGACCGTGCGTTGTGCATACGTGAGTTTTACAAAAACGGTAATTCAGCGACTGTAGCCCGTAGAAAATTCTGCAGTATTCGACATGTTCGTCATTTAACTGATGCGCCAAGCCCTCGACTCATTGGAAAATGGGTCGAAAAGTTTGAAGACACCGGTTCAAAATCCGGGCGTCCAAGGTCTTCGAGAACGTTCGAAAACGTAGACAGTGTTACTCAGTCTGTTCGTGACAACCCGGACCTTTCGATTCGGAAGCATAGATCATCATTGTTCCCCATTTTTAGCCACTCGAGTTCATGAAATTTTTCCTGGCAAATTGATCTCCAGGAGAAGTTACATAAATTGGCCTCCACGAAGTCCCGATTTAACCCCTATGGACTTTTTCCTGTGGGGTTACGTCAAATCTAAAGTTTACGGCAACAAACCGACTTCCCTGGCACAATTAAATGAAAATAGTTCTGCAGTCCGATGCCCATCTTTAGTATAGGCTATTTAAGCACCGTTAGAAAGATCTCCTTCGTACCTTTCGAACATTTGGGTCAGCTTACTAGCTGCAACAATATATGCACATGATTTTTCAAAGAGATGTTGAGAGACATTTTAAGGTTTTCACTATTTTTCAAATAGTTCAATCTGCGTACCCAGCCCACCAATTTGACGCTCAATTTGCAGTGCAATCTGCAATCTACAAAGCTGCGTAAGATGTGATTCACGTTGTTATTTAGTTTCAGAAGCTCATTGGTTCAGAGTTATTCAAGGCGTAATGCTCCTCCGTCTGTTTTTTCATTTTCCCTTTTCTCCATTATTTGCTGTGATATGTTTGATATGGCGGTTTGTTTTTCCAATTGAAAGAAGGTAGCGTTTTTGAAATTTATCTCCTTTACAGGATTCCCCTCCTAACCTATCGGAAGTTTGCATTTGATTGGACAATTTGGGTGTCTATAGTTAACATTCATACACAGTTACTTCATATACTAACATACATACAACATTGATTTATGTATGTTTATATTATATATTATACAGGGTAACTCAAAAGAAAGTTCACATTTAAAAAATCGATAAAAAAAAATTAAGTAGTTTATTAAAAAAATGTTTATTACATATTAAAATACACACTTCGGGAATTTATTTCTTAAAAATGATACTGCCCAAATGTAAAACGTTGCGTTCACGGCATTCATTTAATCGAGCAAATTTCCTATGACGGCTCGTCTTTCGTGACGGATATTTTCTTTTAATTGTGCCTTTGAAGTCGGTTTGTTGCCGTAAACTTTAGATTTGACGTAACCCCAGAGGAAAAAGTACATAGGGGTTAAATCGGGACTTCGTGGAGTCACCTCTCCTGGAGATCAAATTGCCAGGCAAAATTTCATGAACTCATTTTCCAATGAGTCGAGGGCTTGGCGCATCATTTAAATGACGAACATGTCGAATACTGCAGAATTTTCTACGAGCTACAGTTGCGGAATTACCCAAAAGCTAGGCTACCGATTGACATACCCCCCGCGCCCCTCGGAATAGTTGCGTTCACGCAATCAGCAAATCAAATGTGAACTTTTTTTGAGACACCCTGTATATTATATTTATATTACATATTATTATATTATAAATATTATATATATATTATATATTGATATTTTTTTATTTTTTTCACAATTAGCATTGCTGGGGCCTCCTCCACCACCTACGCCTATCTGGGAGAGTTTTTTGTTCCACGGCACAGACCTGTAGTGATTAACTACGCCAGTATGTTTGTTGGTATTTCAACCGTCTATGTGCCAGGTGATTGCATAAAAATTTTCAAATAATTGTTTGATTGTACAATTATGGATATATCTTTAAAGCTGTCGCTTGGTTGGTTCTCTCTATGGAGTGGTCTGTAGATATTTTTGACGGTTTCGATTTTCGCCCATGGCGCTTGCTGACATTCTTTTATTTACTGCCTGGACTAGTAGCGACTATTATTTTGGTCATACTTCCCGAAAGTCCTAAAATATTACTTACATTGCATAAGGAGGTCGAAGCATATGCCGCTGTCAACTGGATTGCCGAATGCAATGTGAAAAAATCGTTAATCGATCTTAAAGTTGAGAAGCTAAAAAGTGAACCGAAATTCGAGATTTCCAACCTAATTATAACTTCAAAGTCACCGTAAGAACTTTTTTTGACATTACTCAAATAAAATTATTTTTTATAAGCCAAATTAATATATCTTTAAAGTTTCACAAACCTAAAGAGAATGCTAAAGGAAACTCGGCCTCTCTTTAGGAAACCGCATGTCTTTAATTTCGTGATAAGCTGTACAGTCATGTGTGGACTATTCTTTAGGTAAGTTATCCAGCTCTCTTGAAGTACTTCACTAATTTTGCACAAATTTAGTTCATCTGGTTTGGGTTTGTGGTATCCAGATATACAGAATCGGCTTAGTTCGAATGTTGCTGAAAAAATGTCTGTGTGCGATGTAATTGAAACGTCTATAAAAGATGACGAGAACTCTACCAACAAGGTAGGTGATTTTCTGTGCTCGTTTCATATTCATAAAGACTTTTACGTGTAAGAAATAACATTTATTACAGACATGCAATGATCACATCACAACCAAAACTTACATCGACACCATCACCTACGGCGTTTCTCTCATTGTAGGCTATATATTTCTCGGAATTGTTATAAATCCGCTGGGTAGAAAAATAGCCATCGTTGGAGGTTTAGCCATCGCAGCTGGTTGTGCTCTGGCGTTGCTGTGGATTTTAGAGCCCATTGCTATAGTGATCTGTTTCTGCCTCTATTTAATCCTGCCCGGCTTGTGCATATCGGTTCTGAGTGGTGCAGTTGTGGATCTTGTACCGACACATCTTAGGTAAGTGTAATCTATATTTCAATATATGTTAAATCATATCCTCTTACATATATATTTTACTTACTTACTTAAGTGGCGCTACAAACATTTATCGATCACGTAGGAAGGCACACCATCCGCTATAGTCTAGAGTGTACGAGCTGCGATCGTTGTCCCGGGGGTCGTCATCAAAGGTATACGAGTCTTTCTCTGTTTCTTCACTGATAAAAGTTATTTAGGCCATTTCCAATTGAATAGCAATCAATAGATTTTCCTCACCAAATGCCCAATGACTCCATACAAATAAGTAATTTCATTAACATTTATCAGAATGTGGCCTTAAGATTGTACTAATCAATTAGATTTCTTCAGACTATACAAACTCGTTGAATTTGTAGAACACCTTTCCGATAGTAAAGGAAAGTAATAAATAAGTTTTCATACAAAAACTGGTGAAGAATATAAATTCATAAATGATCCGTGGGGTCCCCGATAGCTCTTCTTATAAGTTACTAACTTTCAGACGAACTGGTGATATACTTTTCACGCTTTTTGTAAAAGAAATTAAAAGAAAAGATTGAATCTTTCAAGAATCCGTATTAGACGTATGTGCTCCAAACATTAATACGAACGACCAAAATTATAAGCTGAAAATCTATAACACAGAAGCGTAGCTACAAAATTCCAATCAAATTTAATTTAAAATTCGCTAATTTGTTGTAAAGTTTGTCAAACGAAGATGCGCCCAGACCTTGTTCAGTATGGCCGCTATGGATGTGAACATGTTATTAACTAATGAATTACCTTTTAGACTTCATAGTTGATGAGGGTCGCCCGATTAAAATGTTTTTACTCACGCATCAATTTATTGGAAATGTTTAATAAACTCCGTCGTTTTAAATGCAACTTGCATTTTATTTACCTTTCGATCGACTGTAAGCTAAAACATTTATCCTTTGTTGTGTTTTTGCACAGCCGGGACCGACCGGAAAATCCATATTTAATTAATCTCGTAGATAACAATTATGTGCAGCGCGTGAAATAATTTGAAATTCAAATTTTCTAGAACTATTTGAATACCCTGCACCCGTAAAAATGTGAAAGGTATATTTATTAAAACAATACGTCCACGCTTCTGTCCATCTAAACGAGTGTTCGTCATAGTATGAAAGTGTTTATCTACATATTACTTTGTTGTGTCGGCTGCTGCGCTCACAATATACAACTTATTTTGAAAAAAATATACTAACAACATACATTTTATCAAAATCGGTTGAATATTTTGGGCGTGTAAAGCTTAAACAATCGGCATTCACTCAACCAAACAAACACACATAAACTTTACACGAAATAGAAACGCACAAAAAAAATATTAAACGATAGCATGCGAACAGCCAGTTAAAAGTTGTTAAGAATCTATGAACATGAAAGAGATAGAAGATTGCGTCTTTTACTTGTATGCGCTTCGCTATTATTTTGGTGATTGTCTCTCTATTAGTAGTTGTTGGTGTGATTGGCGTGCAGTAAAATAGGAAAAACAACAAACGCATGAACGCAATAATTTACATAATTATGCCTGGATTGCAGTTGATTGAATCTGAATCCGCTGGTCATACATACTCGTACTAGTATATATTATTACACTAATCTACAGTAGACCCACAGACATCAGAGTAAGTAGCAGAAGTTTATCATTTATTTAAATATTAATGATATTTTAATAAATATGTTGTATTTCGCTATAAAGCGCGGGAGGGAGCGATTTGTGAAATAGTTTTACATTGTGGGGTAGGAAGAGATGGTTCAATTTGTTACATCACATTTCCCAAGTTATTTTTATGTGATTTCGTGGATTCTATGTCATAGAAAATACAAAGCTTTGGTTCCAATCTAGTTGCTCATGTCCGTTGTTGGAAAGATAAGGGTAATTTGCTGCGTAGAGTCCGAATACGGGGTCAGAATTTGCCCATTACGTCAGGATTTTGAGATATTTGCGGTTATGTACCCGAAAAACGGCGTTTTTTCCTACTTTTGAGATTGTGTACAGGGTGCAACAAATTTTTGTGGTTTGTCTATCCAGTTACATAATTTAGTTTCACAGAATCTACAGTCACAAACAAATATGATTGTGTCATTTCATTAAAAATACAGTTATGATGAAAAATAGAAATTTCCAAATATTTTAAACAGTTGAATATTCAAATATTTCGCAATATTTCGCAAACAAGAGCCAATCGAAAAAAAGAACGAGGGCTACTTTCGAGAAATACATTGGAAATATTACGGAGTTTCTTGGTTCTGTAAATAGTTTCTGCATTTTAAGTAACAAATAGGTGGAGAGAGTGGTTCACAAATTTGTTACAAAATGTACATTAATAATAATAAGGACGGATGTTGGGTAGCATGCTACCAACAAGTGGCCCATCGACACCAGGACTCATCCTATTCCACAGCTACAGACTTACGTCATTAGCTTCTTTAACTTTTATTTAAATAAAAAACACAAAATCGTACAATAAAATATAAAATTAATGTTAAAAATAAAAAATAGTACAAAATTACAAAGTCAAATATTGAGAACTGATAGAATGTTTTTTTTTATAAGTATAATTGCTAGCACACAACTTGGCTTATTGAATTCAGCGCATATTACTCTAAAAGGGTTAAATAGCGCAAAGTTAGAAATAAAAATATTTGGTTTGAGAGGCACAAAATGCCTGTTTGGTCTCTGGGGCACATTAAATAAAACATTGAATGGCGGCTTTTTAACGAAGGTAAACCAAGTAGCTAAAGACGTCTCAAATACGAGGGAATGCGATAAGAGGGGTCCCAATTTAAGCTTCTCAAAGCAAAAATTAAGAACCATACTCAAGGATGGGGCGTACTAAAGCAGTGAACAACAATTTAGTTATATACGGGTCAACAAACTCTTTTGACCACCTTTTATTGTTGCGACGCTCTTGATAAAGTCGAAACGTTCTTGGTATATTAATGGATCCTAAGTTGAGCTTTAATGCCCATATAGACATTAT
Organism: Leucophenga montana; assembly: GCA_035044765.1. Classification (NCBI taxonomy): domain Eukaryota; kingdom Metazoa; phylum Arthropoda; class Insecta; order Diptera; family Drosophilidae; genus Leucophenga; species Leucophenga montana. The sequence goes on along the minus strand of JAWNNQ010001476.1, from coordinate 106,657 downwards.
GATAAATAAAGCCTCGTCGAATAAGACGATTGAATTGGGTTACGGCTATGAAAAGACATTTGTGTTTTACCATACAACCATGCGATCCAAATCATCTTGTAGCAATGAGGATTGAGCTTGCAATTTGAAATGAAGGAAAAGTTTAACATCGTCCGCGTAGATTAATATTTTCGCATTGAGAAGCCGATTAGAAACAGTAAAAATAATGCTGGACTCACATGACTCCCCTGTGGAACACCAGAAGAGACGTTGATAATTTTAGAAGTTGCTGATCTAAAAATTACACACTGTTCAAACGCACAAAGATAAGATTTTATCCATTGAGTAAAATTAAAGGGAAATCCGATTTTATATAACTTAAAAAGCAATATGTTATGATTTACACTATCAAATGCTTTACTAAAATCAAATAAATTAGCGTAAGCAACTTGGTTACTTTTAAGACAATCACTACATGCGGGAGTAGTCCTTACCTTACCCGAGATTTTGAATTTTTTAAAAAGTCGATTTTTCTTATTTCTTTTATATTGAAGTGATTATGACAACCAAGGCGACTTATTTGACATTTCACTGGTAACTGCAGACGGAACAAAATGCACAAAGACATTATAAAGAAGCTTGTTAAATATATCAACAGCTGTATTGATATTGGTCGCGGTGTAAACCGGCAGCCAATTTATATTTAAAAATTGACTGTTTAGAATAGAATAGTTTGCACGTTTAAATAATCTTTTCGGTATTAAAGGAATATAATGTTTTACCGGATCACAAATTGTAAAACTAATATCTAGGGTTGGATGATAGGGGTCCTCTGGGGAAAAAATAGGTGGTACCCTATTTAAGGTACCGCCCAAAAGCTATCGACGAAAACCAAATCCATCTGCTTGTTGTTTTTATTACGCTCATTATTGATTTGTCTCAAATTAAAATTGGCGAGGCCATTCAGAAAACGGGTTCGAATTTGCCTCTAAGCCCACTGGCTCAAGAAACAAAGAGTCATTTGAATTAATCCAATTAATGTTTGGGAGATTAAAGTCACCTATAACACAGCACGAGTCGTTGTCATACATTTGTGAACAAAATTGTTGAATAAGCTCAACATGAGAGCCATAAATATGCTCTGAAGAGTTTGGCGGGATATAGGAACACGAAATAAAAAAAATTTTACGAATTAATCTTAATTTTTACTGCAACGAATTAAATATTATCTATATTATTGACAGATTGTTCGGACGAGTATTTCATGTTAACAGCAATTAGGACACCACCACCGCGTCTACCCACCCGGTCAAATCTATAAACAGAGAATTTACTACTTAAAACTTTAGAATTTTTGGATTTTACGCTTTTTAGCCTCTAACTTATTTGACGAATGGCTTATGTCAAGTCCCAGATGAAATTTGTTATTTGCGCGGACACAATTTATGCATTTATTTATTGGCTCTTTTTCACAAACAGACAATTTGTGATTCCCATGGCACTTAACACAGTCTTCCTAACTCTTGCAATTAGCAGCAATGTGATTAAATTACACTTTGCAGCATTCCCACCCTATATTTATTTTTTGTGACGCTAAGATATAAGTGAACACAATCGGGTTGACTTCATATATAGCGTTGTATTGATTGCCGATATGTTTTTTAACTTCAAACTGTTTAATAAATTTTAAGGATTTGTCATCTGCACAAGCATTTTGTTTCTTAATTAAGTCGGTGAGTGCACTATCTTCATGCTTAATTTTCATGCCAATAATTATAACCCTAGGGTTAATATTACTAGATACTTGCAAATCATAATTATCCCCGATTTTCTCGTTAATCACTGATTTAATTATTTCGCAATCAGCCTCACTCTCAGCCTCTATAACACCGACACCGTTTTGTCTCTCGGAAACATTTTTAATTTTTAGGTCAACCGGATTTACTTTTGCGTTCAAATCGTTTTTTGTCACCACCGAGGTTTGAAACAATCAATGGAATTTTCTTAACTATATTAGGCACGACTTTATCTTTATTATTAACTTTAAGTTTTGGGGGAAAATGTTATTCCTTTGGCGACAAAATTTCAAAGCGGTTGAAGTTAAAAAAATAAAATATTAAAAATCTGTGTTTTTTTTTACTTTTTTCGCAAATTGAGATATCAAAATTTCGTAAAGGTAGTTTAATTTGTCTCGACGAGAGCTTTTAAAATCTGAAAGAATAGACTTTACTTTATTTCTGTTGTCTTCCCGTATGATTTTAATCTCTTTGCAAAAACTCTCATTAGTAGCAGACATATTCATAAACTGCTGCTTTAACCAAAACCATAACCAGTGCGTGACGTAGTGTCTGGGCCGGAGCCGCATGACAAGCAAGTGGTCACAACGAAACAGGCTCAATCAGGCAGTAACGCTACCTAAGACTCAGTGTCAGAGCTAGAACGTTTGAGGGCCATCCTAACAAAAATGGGCACTGCGACATAAGGTGTTGTCTTTTGTACCCTAGCCCGGATATGGTTAAGTTAATTTATCTAGGATCTTCTGCGTCTCTTTAACGAAATGGAGAATGTCCTTAGACGAGGTGTTTCTGATCTCATCAGATGTAATAAAAGGTTTGTTCATCTGTACAATTCTGAGCCTGGCCAAGGCCGGGCAGTCGCATAGCAGATGTAAACTAGTTTCGTCATCCTCAAGGCAAAGTCTGCACTCTGTTTCTGAGAAGAGACCTAGTTTATTTAAGTGATCAGATCTATTAAGATATGCGTTGGTTTTAGGGTATATAGGACGGGTTAGTAGCATGGCCTGCCGTAGACCAGGATATTGCATCCAGTACCGGGAGGCAGTGCGTTCACACCGATATACTAAGAACGATTTTGACTTAGCCTAGCTAAGTCCGCAAAAAGGCTCTGGTCCTATGACAGAAGTTACGGAACCAGTCCTGGCTAGTTCATCAGCAATTTCGTTGCCCTCGATTCCCTTATGGCCAGGTACCCAACAAATAGCGACTTTACAGCCGATTGCCAGTTGTTGGACGATGTCATAACATCGAAGTTTCGAGGAGAAGTTCCAAGAGGATAATGCTTTAATAGCCGCTTTTCTATCTGAAAGAATGGTCATATTGGCCCCTTTGGGACTTTTATCCAAAAGATGTCGGGCGCAGACCTCGATGGCGTGGACATCAGATTGAAAATTGCATTTGGCGCGACCGTGCAGTTCTGCCCGTTTGTTGATACATTAAGAGCTGCATCAGGCTCGTTTGATTTGGTTTGTTCCATATGAATTCCCACGAGTATACGGGAAAGGAGGTCACCTGTGCCAGAGCCCGGATGTCACAGGAAGTCAAAATAGAACTGGAGGGCGACAGGTATCCAGAGTTCGCATATTATCAGTTAGATTACCCTCTAACCATTCATCCCTCGACATATGCTGTTCCACCTTAGATTTGGGAATTTATTTCCTTGGAGTTAAATAAACGCAGCTACATTGTAAGAACCACACCAGTGGAAGCTCACACTGTAGGATTTTAACCAAGCTTGAAGGGAATTTACTTTCCCTCGCCCGAATATGTCAGCCAAGCCATCAGCAGAAACATGACCGTACTGATAACTTGTTTCCAAGGGCCACCACTCTGGAGGTTATAGCCGCACTTTCCATATTATCCAACAGTTACGGTACGTGCACCAAAATTGTGCTACATGTGATCGCCCTGTTGGACTGCTACTTTAATGCATCGACATTGTCTGAGACCTTCTTTAAATCACCGAAACTTTATTGAAATTTGCCCGCGGTGCTTCAAGGGTTTTTACTCGTTCAACATAACGAGATTCAACCACTTTTAACAATTGTTTGATTTCATTATTATTTATTTTTAGCGCATCATTAAATTCAGTTTTGTATTCACTGAAATGACGTGCGCTCACTTTAACTGGTTCTTGTATTTCGCATAGTACCAAGTCAACATTTTGAATATATGTAACACAGTCTTCACACATGAATTTAATATTGGGATTAGTACCTAAAATGTTTGCGCTATATTGGTCTAGGCCCGAATACTTTGGTGGCACATGGAACAGTTTAGTACACACGCCATCACAACGAATGCCAGTTTCGCCGCGTATAGTGCTTTTGCATTTAAAGCACTACGACATATTAGTTAATATGCACAATAAACCGCCACCGACAATTAAATTTAATATGTCGCGTATTTAAAACGTAAAATAACAACGTTTTAACACAGAAAGAGCATTAAAAATGCGTGAAAATATTAAATTGTAAATTTTTTTTTAAAAGAGCAATGAAAAATTTCAGTAACAGAGTTGCCACTAGATGGATATAAAATAATTTCCGTTACATTATACTTGAACAGCCTCACCTCGTATCCTCCCTAATTACACCCAAATAGCATAGGAATTTGCAGTGTATTATATTGTCGGCTATCACGAACATAAAGATATTATTTGATCTTAAATATTGTTTCATGCATTTGTAAATATATTTACACCATATAATCGTAATAAAATAGAATAAAATTAAATTTTCAAATGAATTACATGATTGCCCGATTCTATTCTACATCACGTCATCGCGCTCAACCCAGAGGTAAGGCAGTTTGCATTTGCCTGATGCTAGGTCGCTCGGGAAGTGTCTTTGGCAGCAATATCGTGGGTATACTACTCGAATCGTATTGCCAGGTGACGTTCGGAGTGTTTTCCGGTTTTGTCTTGGGTAAGTTCGTCATTGTTTTCAAATGAAATTTATTCAATTGATTTGTTTTTTTAATTATTTTTTTAACCACGATAAATTTGCATTTACTTGTTTTGCTAACAGTTTGCGCCGGCCTGACGTTGCTTTTGCCGATCTGAACGCAATTCAGTAATTATCGTCAGCAATCGACTCTCTTGCTGCCCTCGTTCACGCTTTAGGCCAAAATGTGGGGACAAACTAATGGAGGTTTTGATAGATTTCTTGTTTAGTTTATTTCGACAAGATTGGAAATAAAAACCGGGTAATGAAACAAATTCCAAATACCTACTGTCAAATACATATACATACAGATATAAATAAATAAATATGTGCGAGTATGTTAATGCGCTCGACTGGAGGTGAATGGCGTATTTTATAATATAGATTTTTTTGTTATTCGCTATTTTAAAACAATTTATTATAGTACAAAAATAGTATGTAAAAATCAAATTGCTAAGTGAGTAAATCAATTAATTAAACAAAATGTAGAGATTGTTTTATTTAAGATATCAATGATTTGTTGACGAAAGCTCAAAACTCCAATTACTCCATACAAGTACATATACACAAATTATGTATACATAAGCACTCTATTACCATTTTCAAAAGGAATTATAACGAAAAATCGTATTTATAATTACCATTTTATAAACTTTCTTACAAAATAACTGGTAAGTATATGTATGTGCATTCATATGTGCAAAAACTGGAAGTACGGAAAAAACTTGAAGTTAGTTCGAAACACGTAGTACAATATACTGCCAAGATTAATATCTTTGTTGAACAATTATCGCTGAATCTCTACGTTTGTCCAGGGATAGCAAAACTACGAAAAATGTTCAAGATTTGTACCATTTTGCTTATTAGTATACTCTTTATCCAAAATGTAAATTGTATATTAATTTTATCACAAAGTTTGCAATACGCAGAAGGAGGTGCCGTCAAAACGAGTCAATCTAGCCATATTCAGCTGCCCGTCCGTCTATCTGTCCGTATTGTTGTAAATATGGGTTATAATAGTTTTATTGAAATCCTTCCGAAAATCGGTATGGAGACTCTCTGTGCCGGTATTGGGGCATTATAAATATAGATACATTTTTTTGTTTGCTTTAATTCTTTGGGTCTTATCTCCAGGAGCCTTGCCAGACATGAAAAAAAATGTACCTAGCTTATCGGATTATTTATAGATCTCGTTGACTTTGCTGTCGCTTTCAGTAAAAATGTATTTAGTTTTGAAATAAATTTTAAAGGAAACATCACCAACCATAATTTAAGCTTTTATGAATTTTAGGCCTGATTTCACAATCAGAGTTAACCTAGAGTTAGTCTTTGATCAGCAGTTTTCAGTTTCACTATTTTATTTAACCAAAGAGGTTATATGCATGCGCTTTACTTCGAAGCATTTAATACAAGATAGAGCATAAAAAATATGGTAAATAGACGTAATATGAAATATTAAAATAAATTAATCTCGAAATATATTGGATCGATACCGTAAATGGCGAAACTAATTTCATTTTACACTACGCTTTTGTGCAACTAGTTGATTTTTACAAATGTTTGGAAATCTTTGTGGAGTGTCGAAGAATATCTCCCGAGTTGTACAACTAGTTTCGCATAAATTAGCTTTGCTAGTCCATGCACAATCACAAATACATTCTTATAGGATGGCAAAGGTCCCGCGTGTATTTGCTGCATGATTTGGTTGGTTGGTTGAAGGTTTGTTTTCAATCAATGTGTAAACTATGACTTGATAGTAACCTCAAGAATTCGGACATAGTTGCACGTTGAACTGGATCAACACACGACGCTACTAGTGTTTAGGAGCGCAGGATTTCACACTTGTCTTGAAAGTGGAGACTTTGGCATCGGTTTAGTTATAGAAAATGGTTGTGAATACAGTAATTGGATCGTCACACCTTTGACACAGTGTAATCTGGTAGAAATAACCATTTTCTTTTAACTGTGTGAAACATTAAATTGAAGTTTGAAAGTGGTGTTTCCCAGTTTTATCATTTTTCATTCCATTTGATTTGCCTTTCTTTCTTGTTAATTTTCTTTTTGCCTGTATTTGTTTGGCAGCCTCTGTAGCCTAACCGGCTTTATGAAATTTAACATATCAGATGCCGTTAAATTATTTTATTTGTGGGATATACTTTGTTTTCTTACAAAACTTAAATAATTCTAAAAGTAAAAAGTAAAAACTAATTAAACAACAACTAGAAACATTTTTTTGCCGTATTTCGATTCAGCGACCTACAATTCACCGGACAAAGAAGTCTCAGAATACATATTTCTTGCCCCCTATTGTTATTAAATAGGTTACATTTTCAATTATTAATTAAATAAGTTGTTATGTCGATAATATAAAAATTGTGTCCATAAAGGACTATTTCGTAACTACGTATTTTAACATTATATATAATAATCCTATTACATATATTCGCGCAAACTTATTATTCCCTTGTCCCTTTGAGTACAGGCTACAAAATTCGACGTATATTACCAAATAATAGTAAAAATAAATTTAAGAGTTTTACAACCAGCCAAACAAAAAAAAAAATCCAGTCCAAATCATTCAATTTGAACTTATTTATTGTCAACTTATTTATTTACTGACAAAAGATGAAAGTTCGAAGATTATTTTTTTTTTAATTTTTGTGGAAATTAACGCTTGAAACCAAAATTGTAACACTAAACTGAAAACAACAAATTTTTATCCATCACAAAGTTTAATTTTTATACATTTTTCAAAGTCCTTATATATTTGAAAGTTAAAAATTGTAATTCGATATCAACAATCATTTAAATGTACTAAAATTGGCAATATTTTTTTTAATGCCTGTAATGCAATGTATATTAAAGAGAAAATGTTGCTCCAAATTGAGAATTTGTGACTTGTACTTCTGTCGAATTCAGCGCTTCAATTGACAATGACAATGAAAATATCGCACAGAACTCAGTTAACCGCAAGTCTGATTTACCAAAAAAAAAAAAAAAAGAAAAACAATATTTAATTATACACGTATACAAATATGTACACAAAACCAGTTTGCATTTTTATTAACCAAAAGATCACTTTGAGAGAGATGATTACGTTCGGCTCGTATGCATTTGATACGGCCTACCTTAGCTCTCCACACAAAGTTTCCAACGCTCAAATGCGGAGCGGTCGAGCTTGCATCGCGGGCCTGGCCAATTGAGATGTTTAGCGACAGATTCGCAATGGAATGCATAAATACAGGTGGCGCACAAACGGGCAAAACAGTTGAGAACTTTTGTTGCTCTAAGATGCAGTACTCCGACAATTCAAAGACTGTCGAGCGCCTCGATGAAGGCATTCTGGACAGTGAAGCAGAGAATGGACGGGCGCCGGCGGTCGAGTGGGATTACGATGAAATATTGGAGCGAATCGGTGAGTAGTGGAGAAAAGTCTATTGGTGGGTTGCAAGTGGGCTGGCTGGCATTGACATTCTTTAATTAATATATATGTATTTTTTTTTTTTTTTTGGGGGGCAGGTTTTGGCCGAGTTCAATGGATACTGCTGTTTATAAGCGGTCTGCTAACGATTACTTCAATAGCGGCGCAACAGTCCATGGGCATAATTGTAATTGCTTCGCAATGCGAGTTCGAAACTTCACAGACGGACAAGGGTCTGATGATGGCGGCAAGCGTTGCAGGTGTGTGGGTGGGAAACCCCACAGCATGAAATGTTGTGGTCGATTCTCGTTGTTTTACGATAAATATACGTTTCATTTTAATCTATGAACAATAGGCTTGTTTGTATCTACATACATATGGGGCTATATCAGTGACGCTGTTGGACGGCGCACGGTTCTGCTCTATGGAATATTCGCTAGCAATATTTTACAATTCATTTTTATGTTTGTGACAAATGTATGGGTATTCAATGTAGTTAACCTTATCGTAGGCATCAGGTAAGTTTGAAAATACCATATATCTTTTGATAATAGCTATGAATATGATATTTTTTGTTTAGTTTGGGTGGTGTTTCGGCAGCACTCTATGCCTATCTCAGTGAGTTCAACATTCCGCGTCATCGGGCAGTTGTTATTAATTACTCAACAATGTTTGTCAGTGTAGCTGCCATCTATATACCAGGTAAGCCAGTAATTTTCATAAACATTAAAAACACGCACTTCATAATAAACACGTTTTATGTTAAAGGCTTTCGATGTTAAATACAAAATTTCTGTCATAATTAGTAGGAGTCATCTCTAAATAGATACGCAGCGTGCTTGCATGAGAGTTAACTGTACAAGTGGGTGGGGAAGGCCCGTTCTAATATATGTGCCCAATAAACATATTCATAGAAAAACTCAAATGCGGTTACGGATTAGTATTGCGAGTAAAAAAATGATTTTGAATAAGACTACCCCCCTCAGTGGGCGTGCATAGCCCGTTCAATAAAAATAAAGGACCATATGAAAATCTACTAGTTTCCTTCGGGCTTTAACAAACAAAGATCGCCTGAAATGTAATAGTCCTTGGCAGTCCAAACCATTATGGCAGATCTATGACAGATTATCTAGATTTTCTAATAAAAATATGTTAAGAAATGTGACATAAGAAACTGAATACCCAATATAACACTCACCCAATATAACACTTTGACAAAAATTGTCCTTTCAATTACTTAAACACGTCTTCTACTTGGTATTCCACAAATATTTCCTCAAAAATAAATTTAAAAATTAGTTTATACCGCATCATTACATCATTTAAACCCTTAAAAGTCTATTTATAGTTGCAGTTGAAGAGTATTAATATATCGTAAAGATTTCTCTTATTGTGTATAACTTACATTATTTTTCCTCAGCCATGGCGTGGCTTGTCCTCTCTGCGAATTGGTCGGTTGAAATTTTTAGCGGTTTCAACTTTCGTCCTTGGCGATTATTAATGTTAGTAAATCTTTTCCCGGGCATGATTGGAGGTCTAATGCTACTGGCCTATCCGGAGAGCCCGAAGCTCCTGCTGGCCCAAAACAAGACAGAGCAAGCAAACAAAGCTGTCACGTGGATCAGCAAAACAAACACTGGTAAATCGATTGATCGCATTTTAAAGAACAACTACTTTACATTAAGGCCTGAGATGGCAAGTCAGGAGAACTTACTTGCCAATCGCAAAGGATGTGGCATACTAATCGACATTGGACGCGCAACTGTGCCGCTGTTCCAAAAACCACACGGATGTAATTTCTTAATTAGTATTATCGCGGTGTTTGGCATGTTCTTCAGGTAAGCTTACATAAGTATGTATATCAAATGTGGCATTGCTTCTTGTTTTCGAATTCTTAAATAAATTACTCGTTTAGCTCGAATGGTATGCAGTACTGGTTTCCCGAAATTGTAAACCGATCTTCAGGGGCAAATGCAACAGATCCACACACGGTCTGCGAGATTTTAGATAGCTCATTTGCAAAGCAGATAGATAATTCAACACTGGCTAAAGATGCGGTAAGTTGCATATTTTGCGTTGCATAATTTTTTATGGAAATAATGGAAATGTGAAATATCTTAAAGATCTGCGATGATACGATTAGCACAAAAACCTATGTGGACAACATGATTGTGGGTGTAGCCTTTTTAATTGGCTTCTCGATCCAAGGCGCCTTGCTTAATCCATTGGGACGTAAAAATGTTCTATTAGCTGCGCTTATACTTTCTACTCTGAGCGGAATTTTACTTCATTTTGTCGCAAATACCACAATTGTACTTATTCTGTTCTGTCTGTATATCCTGTTGCCGGGTCTATCGATTTCTATTATGTTGGGCGCACTTGTCGATCTAGTTCCGACTCATTTAAGGTAAATAACTACTATTTTTGGACGCTCAAACAAAACTTTTACATATACACCAGAAACTACAATACTTACATAATAAATGCTTTTATTTAGTTTACACGTATATTATGTTCAAATCTTGGCGCTCTATTTTGACTCATTTCAACATTTTCAATTTAAACTGTAACTATTTTGCCATGTTCCTCTGATGCTGGGTCTCAAGCGAACTCAAAACCCTATATTAAACTAGTTTCATAACCCTTGACTTGTGACTCTGGTATATATACTTTATGGGGTCTTCAATGCTTCCTTTAAAGCGTTGTAAACACAGTGACAAATTTTTTACACCATACTATATACAACTTTAATAATTTTCTAAAAATCTCAAAAGATTTGCATATACCTACGATTAAAAATAAGGTTCAATAATCGTGAGTTAAAAATATCCTATGCCCTGTAGTCTTATGCAGCCTTTAAAATTTATAAAAAAAATAAACCGGTAGTCGAGGTCTAAGTTTATATTATACCTTGCACACTCCATATTTTTTCAAGTAGGCCATGATTTGCCTCCAAATAATAATAAGGCATATAGAGAATCTATACCAATTACAATTTAGTTTCTCCAAGTCTTCTCTAGTCAAAGGCATTTTACCTCCAAAAAAATTGCGTAACAGGCCACGGGAAGCAACTAGTCAAAACCAAATATCAATCAATAATATCAAAAATGGAACAGTCGTGCATGCACGACTACGAAATACCAAAAGAAATGTTTTTTTTTTTTTAAATTATTATTTAAAAATAAAAAGAAAAGAAACTTTGATTCTCTTCTTATTCTCTTCTCTTCTCTTTAATATAATAAAATTTTGACTCTTATGTTGCTAATGGTTATTCCATAGCAATTTTTGTGCCAAAACCTAAAAGATTGAGGAAATAGGGCGCACATAAACGCACAGATAGACATACCAGATCGACCCGTCTTGTTGTGCTGATCATGAATATATGTGCTTTATGGGGTCGATACTTTCTTTATACTATTCATACTCTGCGTGAAGAGATTAAAAAGATCCTAAGATCTGTTGTTTCATACAACCAGACGGACAGACGGACAGACGGGCATGACTACATCGACTCAATTTCCGATGCTGATCAAGTATGTATATGCTCTATGGGAACAAGAAATCTTAATTTTTATTTTTGATTTTTTAAATTAACTACGTGACCGATTTCTTCGAGCTTGGTCTTGTTAGAACGGTAGAAATGTAATCTTATTATCAGTTTTCACTTCGAAGGCATACATTTTATATAAGAGCTATTTATAGGTAAAAATTTTATGATTTTATCACATTATTTGGACGGCAAATATCTCGAAAGTAGAAGCTAACTTTGAAAACGGTGAAAGCGATTAAATTCAGGTTCCTCGAATAATGTTTACGCTCTTGGTCCCTTCATTTTTAAAAAAACTAACGAATTCATGTACAATATAATTATTAAAAATAATTGTTACAAATCTTACTCATAACCGTTACGATTCCTAGTAAAAACAAGTAAGAATGCAGCAGTCGCAATTTCACGAAATACTCTACACCCTTGCTGGTGTATTTAGATCTCTTACCCTTTATTCAGGGTGCTACAAACTCTGTGTAAAAATAAATATACTTTTGGGCAACGGTTACGCTTACGGTTTGAATCCCTGGTTTAACTTACATATATCATTTAATATCCAGTCAATTACATCGTATATATAATTTTTTCTTCTAGAGGTAAAGCCGTCAGTTTCAGCATGACCTTGGGTCGTTTAGGCATTATCATCGCGACTAACTTGATGGGTGTTATGCTCGAGCCGTATTGTAATTCAACTTTCGCAATATTCACAGTCACAATGTTCAGTAAGTTCAACCTCAAATGTAGACAATTTTAATTCGTCAATTATTTAACTAATCCTTTGTATTTTACAGTTTGTGTTGTGCTTGTACACTTTTTACCAATAAATAATTCAACATGACGTTTTTATTGCATTTTATCCAATACATTTATCGAACTGTTTAATATAATTTAAACTTGAATACAAAATACAACAAAGTTAATACAAACAAGGAAAAAATCAAATAATTTCAGTATTTCAATTGACTTCAGCACTAGAGATGTTCCTCAGATATGTTGTGACATTAAGTAGTAGTTGATTAAATTCCAAATTAATCTTCAATAAGCAAAAGAACATCATTCCCTTAAAAATATAATAATTGTATTTACATAATAAAAAATTTGACTTGCAAATTTCTTAATGGCGTTGAAAATGTTAGAGACAAGTATGTTGAGTCCAAAGTAGAAGTTCCGATCAGTTTATTAGTATTAGGAAAGCTATAAAAAAAAAACTTTCAATATTGTATACAAGTAGGAAATTCACTGCAGCCTTGATTATGTAGACTTATGCAGACTTCTAAAATTTTATAAAACAAAAAAGAAAATAATTTAACGAAGTTTAGCGACTTTTTTTATGAATATATGAATTTTCGTCATCAGATATCAAGTAATTAATTAGCATAAAAAAAAAATTGATAATAAATAGTGAAGATATGTCACTTTGTAAATGCTGGAAAGGACAATATGGAATATACATGTTTCATCAGCATAGTTTACACTAGAATATATACAAAACTGATGACCACCTGAAATACCACCTCAGTTCCCATGATTTTTGTAAGATGCACATCTTCTGTTACGGGAGCCCAATGATTGCGACTATCTTCGACCCCAATTGGTCTTGTATTATTTTAAGCCACTCTCCAGAAAATGGCATAAGAATTTGATGACACATCCAGCCAAAACCCTTGGGTATTAATGGTACAAGAAAAAATCGGATGGATATAGACAAGCCTATAGCCGTTATATACCCATTAGAGGGGAAAGTTATTGAATCTTTGCAAACAGCCGAAGCAGTTAAAAAACGTCCGTTTGGACGCGTATCCCCCGGGTAGGGGGATAGGGCACCGATCGCTGGGTTTGGTAACCGCCACCGTGAAGACACACAGGAAGCCTCGGATAATGACCATTCCCGGAATAACGTCCGAGAGGGCGACCGAGCATACTTTGGTAATACCAAGTCTGGGTCGATCTCCGCAAACTTGGTACTACCAATAACTTGGCACCAGGCGGACTAGAAGTTGCCCTACATGGGGTCTTGACCTATGAACGCTTCATGCGATAAATAAGTAAGTAAGAAACAATCGGATGGATTTGGCGATAGTCGTAATCATTCACCGCCGATTCCAAAAACCAATTGGAACATATATTTTCCGCATTGCTCTTCCCGGTATACATCAAGTTACATAACTCCGCTACAACTTGTGAAGGCTAAGGTAATACTAAAGGAAACCGCAATGAGTTACTGAAATTTTCTCTTTACAGTGCCATTGTCTAGAGAGTTCAGAATAACTGGCACAAGAAACATTCGGCGAAATTTGGCGATAGTTACAATCATTTGGCGCCCATAATAGAAGAAGTGTTCCTTATTCAGGGGGAAAAGTGGTATTTCTATTCTTACTTCGTTCGAAGAGTAATATGAGTATATCAAAATGTGTTTTTTATTTTCATAATTAGAAATCAAATCGAGAAAACAATTAATTTTAATTTGTAAATATATAACTCAACAGTAACAGTTATTTTTGATTTATAAAAGTAAAAATCAAACGTAAATCGACCTTATAGTTTTACTTTTGTTTATTATATTAATTTTTCGACCAAATCATGTCCCCCAATACATTTTATTTCTAATTGTACGAAAATGCGACCTTCATTTGAAAAATACGATCGATAAAGAAGGAAATTATTTACTAATTCACAGAATTGTTTCTGCGAAATTCAAAATAAGCCAAATGTATTTAAGGACTTTTTACATTTTAGTCGATGAAGACATGGACTTGATCCGGACATTTACACTGCATTTTTACTACCCCATTCACTTCAAATACTCAAATAGTATACATGTTTTGGTATAGCCTCACAAAATCGTAGACTGTAATGAATTTATTTTCAATTTCATCGACAAGACGTAACCTTCTACACACCATCCTCCTTCCAGTAAATATTTGGAATAAGAAAATTTTGCGTTCTTATTTATTTAATATTTTTATTTTTTTTTTTTTTATTTTTTATAGTATTTATGTTATGTGTTGTTGTTTGAAAATAAAATATGTGTGTTTGAAAGTAAAGATTATTTCCATTGTTATGAGAGATAACGATGATAATTGATTTTAAAGCAAAATGCACTAGTGTTGAGAGAGATAGAAAAAGAGAGAGAGAGATAGCTGGAGATAGCTTGAGAGATGTGGGCCTAAATACAACTGTACAACTGCATACCAACCAAGAGAGACTTATTGCAATTTTCGGTATGAACGAGTGTACAAAAGAATTGACCTAAGGATCGAGAGTCGTTAATTTACTAGATTGATCTAATTGTAAGTTCGTTTGACATGATCCAATGGGAATATATTTTCCAATGAAGGGTTTAGTTTAAAAAATAAAATATCGTTCGTAAAAAGGAACAAAAGTTAGTTTAAGTTACTTTTAAATAAAAAGTTTGGCATTGTAATGTTCTGATTTTATATATCGAGGACTTAGAACACATTTGGTTCAGCAAATAGGCGAATATATTTAAGAATCGATTATTCTTCCTCTTCTTCTTCTTCTTCTTCGTCTTCTGTTTCTTCCTCTTCCTCGGTCTCAGCGGCAGTGTTTGGACCCTCTGACTTGACCTCGTCAACGCTGGTACTCAACTCGATGGTTGGTTCCTGTCTCAGATCGTCAACAGGCGTAACGGGCTCGTCGACAAGTGGTTCGGTGGGTGCGGGATCTCTATCAACTTGCTGAAGCGACTGCAATTCCTGTGCTGCAATTTCAGCCTCTTGACGAGCGATCTCCGCAAGTTCGGCCGCTTGGCGCGCCAGTTCGCCTTCGCGTTCCTCTTCCGCTTGCTTTTCAATCTCCGCAAGTCGACTCAATTCTTCTTCACGTGTGCGTTGCTCTTCTTCCAAACGAGCCTCTTCTGCCAAGCGGCTCTCCTCAGCCTTTTTCGCCTCCTCGGCTAACCGTGCTTCTTCGGCTAAACGAGCCTCTTCAGCTAGTCGTGTCTCTTCAGCTAAACGAGCCTCTTCAGCTAGTCGAGCATCTTCGGCTTTTCTAGCTTCTTCGGCTAATTGAGCCTCCTCTGCTAATCTAGCTTCTTCGGCTAAACGAGCTTCTTCTGCTTGACGAACTTCTTCAGCTTTTCTCGCTTCCTCAGCCAGCTGAGCTTCTTCGGCCAAACGAATGGCCTCCACCCTACGGGCTTCTTCTGCTAGTCGCGCTTCTTCTTCGGCTTGAACCTTACGTTCAGCTGCCTTACGCTCAGCTGCCTCTGCCGCCAAACGCTTCTTCTCCTCTTCCTTGGCTCTGTTTCATGAAGGTGAGAAAATGAATAAAGATTGTTAGCTACAGGAAATAGTAGAAATACAGAGACGCTGAAAAGTCATTACACTCGGGATAATAATTATTATGTAGCTTAAAAACTCTTCACACGTCGTTTAAAAGCATAAACATTTTGTCAAGGAATTTGCAACGCACTGAAGAAGGCTTTGTGCGGTATCCTAAACCGGATGGCACACAGGTTGTGGATTTCTAATAAACACCATACTTGGAAGGATAGCTCCTCACAACTACTGATGCGAATCGTATGGGGTCTAGCTTACTCTTTACATTGATGCCTGATCGACAAGAGCAACCCAATTATTAGAATTCAAGTTCATTCCATTGAATTAAAATTCCAGGAAATCGAGTGAACATATTTGAATCTATAATGAAAGTATTTCACTGAATGTGAGTATTGATGCTATATGAAAAATTGAGCCGTAGCTGTAGTACGGTAAAGCGCGTAGCAAGATTTCTATTGGTGCTGCAGATGTTGGTTGACCTGGTCTTCCAACGCATCTAACAAAACTGAAAATCTATAAAATCGAACAGATTTACCTTATGTACTCTAGGAGCGCGTTGAATAAATTTGCAAAACCCACCAGTAAAGAGGTTAGCGTTTAAAGGCCTAAACATCACAGGGTGCGAACACTCGCAGATGTTTCCAAATTCTGCGAGTGCGATGAAAATAGCAAGCTCTCAATTCCGCATGTTAGAAGCAGTTTTTAACGTCAGGGAAAGAGCAGTGAGTCGGAACTCGTGCACCGTGTTAAGTAAGTACTCTACCACAAACTCAACTGGAACGACAACTACCAGGAACGGGATTTTTACTTGTGTTCTAAACTTTTCTTCAAAAGATGGGATTTTACACCTATCATATATCTGTAGGTTTACATATTATACTGCGGCTTTGCACGGCATTCGCCCTATTCTCTGTTATGGTGCTCATCCGATTATTTCTTACCAAACTTCATGACAAATTAATATGCAATACAATTCACGCTACGTGTAAAGAATATCGGAGCATCAGAAAAATTTTTCTGAGAATAAATTAGTAAATTTGAGTCTAGAAATTAAAAAGTTTGTATTAATTTATGATATGAATTAGATTTAAACTGCTTTGCATCTCAAAGTAACGAAATGTGTTTAAATATAGATACAATTTAATTGTTATTGGCGACCTATAGTATACGCATTTTAGCTGGTTTAAGGTCATCTTACATTGGCAAATAATTTTTATGTATATATATATATATATATTTCCTCAATGCATAAGAAGAAATAATGAACAACATTTTGTTTGCACAGAACAATGATCGGCTTCCGATACACATGTTTCAGGGTTTGCCAAACCCTTCATCAGTCGGATAGGCCGTACATTGCTAATGATTGCTTATATACCATGCTTAATTGAAAATCGTCTTGTGTATTTCATGATTTTCTGTACACGAAATGATAACGAAAATGGATAGGCCTTATACTTTCCCAGCATGTTGTGATCCATTCTTGCAAGTACGGTCTCTTTCATTCTTCTGTGTATTGTTATTGCATTGCGAGTATCGGAAGCGGATCATTTTTCTGCGTAGACAAAATGTTGTTCATTATTCCTTCTTTTGCATTGAGGACATATGTATACAAAAATTATTTCCCAATGTAAGATGACCTTAAGCCAGCTAAAATTCATATATAGATACAATTTTTTAGAAAAGTTTAAACTCTTTTTGGTAATTGAAGAGTAGGACGGTCATACTTGCTAAACTTACTTTTCCTCACGTCGCTTTGCTTCGTCGAGGCGTTGAGCACGCTTCTTCTCTAGTTCAACCTGATCCACAGCCTCTTCGTTCACAGTCAAGAGACGTTCTTGGCGCAGGCGTTGCTTTTCTTTTGCCTCAACGTCAAGCGGATCTTCGAGCGGTTTTGGCGCTGAGAACTTTCTAGTTGGACGATGCGGATCCAAATCGGCAGCTGAATAAAGAAAAGTTTATATGAACTAACATTGCATCAAATACTTTGACCTATTGCAAATTTATGCCGAATTTAAACTAAAAGTTTGCGATGCATTTGTAATTAACTAAATATATACTTACATTTCAATCGATTCGGTATTGCTCTTGTTTTGTCTCATTCAACAATAATTTGGAGAGTACATAAGTGTCAACTGTGTGTCGAATGTCATGTGTGTGTATGTGTGTGAATGAGACTGTGTGTGTTTGTGCTTTTTATGACTATTATCGATGATGTTTATCGATTTGTGGAACGTTAGTGCGATATTTTTGTATTTCAAAAATCAAAATCGAATACAAATGCAAAATGAATGCAAAATGCAAATACAAAAATTAATACAAATTGTACAAGAAATGCATAAGTGTGATAGATACAAAAGATAATTAAGTTAAACATTTTTTTTCAATTTTAAAATTAGTATTGCAAAATATTTTACGAATAAAAAATTCTTCTGTCAAACAAATAAGCTGCTATAGTTCGTTTCGTATCTGTTTATAATATAAATCTAATCTCGCTGTGATTTATAGTTTTTGTAGATAGTTTTTTTTTTATTATATGTTTTCATTTTAAGTAAATAAAATGTTTATATTTTCGTATTTCTGAATTCGCATAAATGTCGATCGTAAAATAAACATAGTCGTCGTTTCACTGTTTTTCGTTATTTTTAATGCCAAATGATAATTGCGCAGCAGTGCCAATAAAATTACGTTCGCAGTTTGGTCGATTCGCTATCGCAGAACGTCCCTCCCCACAGTGTCGATGACATTCGCAATTTGTTTCGCCTCAATCTTCCGGCCTTCCTATCATATTGCTACGATTTGTCAGAAGCGCTTCAAAGCACATAATATTTATTGAAATATTCCACTTGTGGTGTATCGTCATGTTATTTATGATTGTGTCCTTTTTAAAATGTGACAATGCCGGGCGCCTTGCAAAATATAGGTCAAGGCCATTTAGTAGTGCTGCTTTTGTATCTTTCAGATACAACAAGTATCTGTATGACGCACTTTGTAAGCTGAGAGCAGCAGCTGGTCACTTTTAATCTACAGAACATATTGAAGATACCCCACACCCATATTCGATGCCAAATAGTAAAAAAAAACACATGATGTAATTTATTTTTGTTTGTTTTTTTTTTTACATTCACTATTTAAATGTGGACAATTTTAATCTTCTCAATAGCTAAGTACAAAAAAATATATATATATATAAATGCCTAACACAAAGAATAATGCAAAATGAAAAGTGTCACACGTATGAGTTGATCAAAAAACAAATTTAACTCATTTTCATAAAAAAAAAAACAGAAATGGACAAAATATCTTTAAGATACTTTTATTTTGTCCGTTTCATTTCGTTCGAGTGACAATAATTAAGATTCACACGCACCTGTGTGAAACTATTAGTGACATGATAAATATATTTTAAAACAACTGTTAGTATCACAATTTCAATTATAGACTTATACTCGATAGTTGTTGTTGTATTATTTATTGTTATTTTGTGATCAGAACTAGTGAGATAGTGCGCCAGAGATAGTATAGATAAATATGCAGTAGTTCGATAGATATAAAGTATAAGTATGTATATCTATCGCTATTGTGTTTATTAGTTTTATTGTGTGTCGCAATGGTAGAAAGTCTTTTAGTGAGTTCGTTTTTAAAATAGAATTGTTTATCCATATCAAAAAATCAGGCACAATTTATCTTTTAGGCCTCAACTTCAACAGCTTCAACTGCAAAGAATCATAATCAATCATAAAACGTTTATCGTTAGTCAAGGAACCAAACTGGTTTCTAATGTGGCAGTCAAATGCGTTAGTTACAAATGCTTGACGAAACTTCGTGTTAATATTTAATTACAATTCTGTTATGCCGGCGATATGTTTCAATATTTTATCCTATAAAAACCAAAACAAATACTTTTAAAAATGCTATTGTTAAGTTCTATGGTAAGAAATGTGGGCTCCTTAGTTTATAATGTGCTAATATATTGGTGTGCATTTTAAGTACAAAACCAGAGAAAAAAATGACAAAAATGTTCCTCATTCTTTTTGGAATTTTAACAGTCCATATCTCCAGATAGATTAAATGCGATACGAATGATCGTAAAGACAACTAATATTTAATGTGCGATCTATAATAAGTTGTGTTTCATGGGGCAACATTTTAACTCATTCTTGGCTCTTTGAACTTTTAAAGATTTTTTGATCCAATGGAATAATATGGTAATTTTTGAAGTCACAATCTTCGTATCGTATCGTATTTCACTAGTTGTTTATAGCTTTTATTATTTGTTGTTCTCGTAACTTACCGATTTTTTTTTTTTTTTTTTTTTTTTGGTTAATTGTTCGATTTACGGTACAGTTCAAAAACCGTCTAGCATCCCTACTCAAAATATGAAAAATACAAATTTAAAAAAATTGATTAATATTCGTAAACTTCGGTTTTGTCCGATAATACTAGTCTACAGCCAAAATGTGATTTCGTTGTCACAACTTTTTCACTTTTAAAGACAAATATATATCCAAAAAATTTGTTTTCCGATTTTTAAAATCGATTGGACAGTTTTTGAAAAGTATATGCTGAAATACTTACAATAACAATATTGGCTTTTTAACAAAAATGAAGATTATAAATTTCCTTTAAAAATAGGAAAAAATAGAATTCGTTTAAGTATCTTAAGTTATGTATTTTTTTTTTTTTTTTTTTCGTAAAGAACTATTTTTTGCGAACAAGAAGATATATACACAATCTATAGGTAGGTTTCAAAATTATAATTTTTCCAAAATTATACTAAAATTCAAGGCATGGGGTCGTTTGTAGAAGTGCACATTAGTGGAGAAGTTATTAATTGTTCGGAATGGCCAAAAATGATTCTTTTGCAAACGGCTCAAGCATCTCTCTGTGCATTCGTTCCGATGAGAGCAAATTGTGAAAAGGAAACACCCTTATTTAAGGGTTGATACGCTGTTACAGCGAAACTTTTACCTTTGAAAAAGGAAGCCTTGAATACGATCCCCCTTTGATGGCGAAATCCGCGACAATGACCGAAAGGCCGACCGACCAACCATGCGTTGGAAATATCAAGTCTTGTACGACCTCCGCAATCTTGGTATTAACAACAACTGACACCAGATTGAACTGGTGCGCCTTCCTTCCTGCGGCCATGATAAACGGTTGTAGCGATAGATAACAAATACTGTGTTTGATTTTTTACCTTATACATATTTACAGCATAGGTACCTACATATTTGTTTTTCAATTCAATTTCTTTTCGATTCATAATATCAAGTAATTGCTTTAAACAACAATGTATACATACAGAGCTGCCTATACAAGCTTTGTAAATTGAACTTTCAAAACATTTTTATTTTTGAAAAATAATAACTTTGTAACGTACCCATATTTTCTTTGTAAAAGTTTGTTCTTTATGTAAAAAAATACAAAAAAACATTTTAAAATTAAATTTTTTACCCACATTTTTATTAAAAAGTTATAATTCACACACACAAAAAGTTATTTCTTCAAATATTTCAGCTCACAGCTTTCAAACTACGCAACCGATTAAAAAGCAAGCAACCATATGTTTTGGGTATTATATTTTAATATACCTGCCTAAAATAAAAATCAAAATAACAAGCTATTTTACTGATTATATTGAAATTTGTTTATAATTCGGTTGGCTACATCACGTTGATTGTTCAAAATGCTTGCGGTAAAAGTAATTTTATATTATTATACAATTTAAGATTAACTCAATCAGGCTGTAAGCGTACATTCTGCAACAACATTATAAGCTAAGTAGCAGTTATACCCGGCGTTGCATAGAATTTTCCATATAAAAAGTTCAAAAGAATCAAAATGGCCAATATAATATTCATCTCCGTTTCGCCCTTGGCGATAAAATTGTACAAATTCGGCGAAACACTTGACTAATCATCTGTTGTGCAGTATTTAAAAACAATTAGATGAAAAAAAAAACTTGTCCCACGAAACCTTTTTATACCCAATTCCTCCTTTGACTTTGGATTTCCGAAATCAGCGACTTTAATTATTTGTTATCTAAACTAAACAAACCGAGTTTGAAAATGATGGGATCTATTTTCCCTCATATAAACTTTGACGCCATTTTTTACACTTAGGGGGGGGGCGGGGTTGGTTGGTGAAATTTTTGAAGACTCCGCCCAAAACTGAATGAAATAATTGGAAAAATCAAGTCAAGTCCTTATTTCGGTAAAAAAAAAATCAGTTTACGAAGTTCAATCAATTGAGGTATTTCCAATGATTATCAATTCGCAAGTATCACAGTTCATTAGTATCACAGTACCACATAGTATCACAGTTGAGAATAAAAATTTGATTTTAATATATTTAATATTATGGAATAATAGTATATTTTCCGATACTACAATTTAGCAGCAGCTTCAGTAACCGCTTTGCGAAATTCAAATTAAATGTTTCTGAGATAAAGTCGAGACCAAATTGTTTATTAGTACAACTGTATGGTACACATACAAGTACAATATGTTACTTATTCTAAATTAAGTTTGTAAATGCCGTATGACACACGAATAATATGTGCATTATTTCCACATTCCTTTTTTTTTTTTTTTGTTTTTGAATTTTAAATAACGAAGAGTGTGCGAGAGGGATAGCTATATATACGTACAGTAAAATTTTTCGCCTCGAGTCGTATAGGTCACACTTAACTTTTGTTTATGTTTTTATTAAAGTAAACAAAACCAGTATAAGAAAGTACATATTTTAAAAATTAATGCATTGAGTATATTCACGATTTACGCATGACATGCCAAAGCAGTTGTCTTTTCATTATTCGTTATTGTTATTTTTTTTCCAGCTTTGTTCTGTAAATGAATGAATGAACTAATAGTTCAAAACACCGCAAATATCTAGATAAACATTCTATTTTGCCGAACTCTTGGTAGTTTGTCCTTTATGATATCCTTTATGATTATAGTAGTTGGTCCTTTATGAGTGTGGCGTAATATTTTGGCATATATGCTCATTTATATACGAAATCACTCATCATTTTTTTGTTTCACCTAGTTTTCGTTTCACTTTTTGATGAATCTATATTTCAACCTCTCGCACCTGTGGAATTTTTGCTTTGTCTACTTTCTAATCTCTTCTAACAAAAATGCATATATATGCTCGTATTATTCGTGCGACATGCGGACATAAGTTCATCAAACAAAATAATATATACACTATCATTAGGACAGCGTTACATATATATCTTTGTATTCTATGAAAAGTTTTCTGAAACTTGGTCAGAGTTTTAAAATTTCAAATATATGTATGTATATAGTTTACTACTACAATTTCTGTCTTATAGAAATGATATGAGAGAATTCGAGGGAAGATAAGGCCTTAGAAATACAAATTCCTATTTAAAAAAGGGAAACTATCCAATGATTTGGTTTGGTCCATTGAATTTTACATATAATTTAAATTAACAAGCTTTATTAAAGCGTCCAATGTTTGCTTCTGGGATTTTGTAAACTTTTATTTTTTATTGTAAATAAAAAGCAAGAAAGCTTATTTGGGACCGGAATTCGCTACTCAAAAACCAAATATTAATGCAGATGACATTCTATTGTAATATGTATGAAAATGTTGGAAGATATGGTTGTATGTACAAGTGATAAATCAAGCTAGGTGAATACAAAATGCATAGTAGCTGGTACTTACCTTCCTTTGCAGGATGATCGTATTTCTTTTCGCGTTTGCCCTCCGGGTGTCTTAAATACCAAGACATGAGATTTATATCATTACGGACTTTGTCCGAATCATACATTGGCCGCCTAACGTTGTAGGCCGTGCCGCCACATATCCGGAGAGATGCCAAATGACTTTTACCTTGTGTCGTTTAACATTTAAAAAATATAAATACAACTTTAAACGATTTTCTCAGCGGCTGAGAATCGTTTGCACATTCAAATCGAATCGAATCAGGAAGAACTCAATTGGATTCGACTGAATCAAAACGCTACAGAAAACATGACCGCAGTTCGGTTCGTGTGGAACGCAGAGATCACTTACCGACATATTTTTGAGCTGGCTTCGGGTAGTGGGACATCCTGTGGACCTCCTTGGCTACATGGCGAACCGGGTTGGTCACTCTGGCCACATAGGCGTCTAGGGCCAATTGAGAAGCCGGTTCA
Source organism: Leucophenga montana (assembly GCA_035044765.1). NCBI lineage: Eukaryota > Metazoa > Arthropoda > Insecta > Diptera > Drosophilidae > Leucophenga > Leucophenga montana. Next base: position 82,500 of record JAWNNQ010001476.1, on the reverse strand, counting down.
TAGGTGTAGCTGTACAAAACGGAATTAATTCATTCATTTATTTAAAGTAATCGTTATGTTTAAAGGTTTTCCACCTGAACTTGACCACTTACCCGGTCACTGGGAATGGAGTGCAACTACGGGCACGACGGACAACGGGTGTATGCAGATCGCGAATAAGGGATTGGGCGCGATGGCGAATTCTGCCGGTCTCCTCTTGAAAGGTCTGTTTTCATGTAAAGAAATCATTAAATTAAATCGATTCTGGCGAAATACCTTTGGATGCTGGAAAATTTTTAATAGTACATATTCAATTTGATTTCCACTTCTAATCCATAAGTATATGAATATAAATCGGAAAATCGAACATAAAACATGTACACTTAAGACTCGATAACACTCACAGTGAAGGGTTCAGTGTTGAGGTAATTGGTTAGAGCACGGGCACCGTATCCGGGCAGTGTTGCCTTGAGGTAGGAGGGTGTTGTGCGCAAAGGCGACGAGGTGATCCTCAGCGGTGACACCGACGAGCGGGTGTAAACTCGCGAGATGGGCAGGACCGGCGAGTAGACGTACGATGGCGTTGTGTACACATAGGACCTGGGTGTATATGACGAAGTATAGTAGGTTGACGATGGCAAATAGGACGAACTGTAGTAGGATGGAGAGGAGTAGGAGTAGGAAGTGGTGCGCTCCGGCGATGAGATCACACGGGTTGTTGTGCGGACCACGCGCACAGGTGACGGAGAGTGAATAACACGCGACACAATACGTGTTGGGGAGGTCACAACTCGAACAGGCGACGAAATCACACGAGTTCCAGACACGATACGTTTTGGAATTGTGTAGGACGAGTAGATGGGATAACTCGTTTTGTATACCTAAGCATATTATGATGAATATATTAGTTTTGATTAAATCGAAGATATATGTATAATAGTCTGGATGAAAATGAGTTGCATAACATGAAAATCTATATCCCTTTATGCATGACAGTATACCGTCGATACATATTAACGGCCATCGCCCTTGCCAGCCCTTTTAGCAACTTATGTGCCTCGAACTTAATATACTTGTTGTACCATTCTCGCACTTTGTAAATATACTTAAAAACAAAACAATGGCTAAAGGAGCTCACCAAATCAAAAAGTAAATACATGGCGAAAAACTGAGCACACGAATACGCCTGGCTTCTTCGTCACCCATAGAAATGCGACGTAAAAGCTTAGTGAAAGAACTCTTTTATTTTGCGGAAGAGACAACGATCGCATCCCTTCGCACCGTTTTTCAGCGGTGTGACTTAAGTCACAAAATAACTTCGCTTCAGATCTTTGCTCTTTATGTTGAACGACCGCCTTTTATCTGATTCTTACTCCAATGAAAAATACTCCAACACCTCAAAATCATTCGATTTCTCAATAAGTGTAGTGACGTTGGTATTGAATTTGAGTTATTATTGAGTCGTATAATGAATGAGTGTAAATGCGGTGTAATTAATTGTTGATGGATTTCTTGTAGAGCCACAGGTCTATTCAAAAGCTGAAGAATAAGAAAGCGACAGGTTCCGATGAGCTATCAGCGGAGTTATTCAAGACAGGTGCGAAGAGTAGCTAAAGCGCATGCACCAACTCTTCTGCAAGATATGGTCTGATGATACATGCCCAATGATTGGAATATCAGGGTCCTTTATTCTATCCTCAAGAAATTCAAACCCACTCTCTGCGCGAACTACCGTGGAGAAGGTATCCTTTCTCGCTCTTGGGAGCGGTCACATTACGATTCTTTTGTAAACGGGCCAAGCAGCTCACAAACGTCCGTTAGGACACATATCCCCTGGGTAAGCCACGGAATCTCCATGGTGAGCAAATTATGAGAAGGCAACCACTCACCTTAATTAGTAGTTGGTGGGCTGGGTTTGGTTTGGTTCCAGGTACCGCAAAACAAAATTAACCAGTCAAGACACGGAGCCTCATACAATTCCCCTTTGATGACGACCCCCGCAAACGATTTGGGGACCATAATTTACGGATATGCTTCTGGAATGTACTCTACCTCCACAAGGCCGATGCAGATTTCCAGCTGGTTCATGTCCCCAACAAATTCAAGGCTGACATCACCGCAATACAGGAAAAGCGATGGATAGGGCAGGGCTGCTCAAAAAAGGCATCCTGTGACAACTATTATAGTTGCGAGGAAGCACGAATTTGGATGCGGTTTCGTGGTTAGTAAGAAACTACGAGGTCTTGTCTCCAGTTCCATTCCTGTGGACGTACGCCTGGTCGCGATACGTCAATCTTGCTAATCGCTGCTATTTTGGTCTGAGCAAGCAAATGAGAAGTAGAGCCCTATCTTGAAGTACGAAGATTTGGCATCGATGAGATTAATATAGTCCAGCACACAAAATTCCAGCGGCTGCACTGGGTCGTCGCATCCGGATGAACCCCGAAGCTCCAGCACTAAAGATCTACATCGAAAAGCTGAACTAATTGGTGGACTGCTACAGAGAGGATATCCTAATTTACGATGACGTAACCAGGTCTTTAATAACCCGAAGAAGCTTCGTAGTGCCAGCGACTAGCGCCGGGCACACTATATTGTAAAATTTGATGCACGCGATCAGCAATCGCGTGCATCAAATTTTATGGAAAATTTTTCGTAAAGAATTCGGCCTTCGACCTTATAAGATCAAGCAGGTTCAAAAATTAACGCCGAATGACCATTAACGTCCTACGTTTGGTCAATCGGCTGAAAATCATGAGCTGGAAGTCAACCCACTGTCTTATCGCAACAGTCAGTGTAGAGGCTTGTTTTTGCATGCCAATAAGCAATATTGCTTATTTGGAGGGAAGAAAATCCACGATAGTTACTCGAGGCACCGTTAACATGTCCACAAAATCATCAAGGCATAAAATTATCTTTCTAATAAAACCAATTTTCAGGGTTGAATTATATAATTTCAGAATTTTAATTCACTTCTGAAAAAAAAACTTTTTTCACTTTCTGAGTGACGGCCGATGGATACAAGTCTTCCGTCAAAACAATTGAAGCTGGCGTTCCTTAAGGCAGCGTGTTAGGCCCCACCTTATACTCCATCTTCACTGCGGATATGCCTACCCACACAGCAATCATTGGAGTAGATGACGAAGATGTGCTAATCGCGACATATGCCGACGACACTGCGGTACTCACAAAAAGCAGCTGCATTATCGAGGAAACGAGTGCACTTCAACAGTACTGGGACGCATTCCAGGAATGTGCTGAGAAGTGGTACGTGTGCATCAATGCCGATAAATGTGCAAACGTGACATTCACAAATCGGGAACGCGACTGCCCTGGTGTCTCACTTAATGGAAGAGTGCTTAATCACAAGCCGGCATACCAATATATTGGTGTAATCCTGGACAGAACACTAACCTTCGGCAGACATGTCATGTCGCTGCAATAATCATTTAGGACTAAGGAATTTTCAAGTGTATTTTAGTTCCTGGCCTCTTCTATGGCATCCGGGTGTATGGAATTACAGAAAAAACGTACTTGAACAAACTGCGGGTTCTCCAGGCAAAAACGCTGAGAAAGATCACTGGGCCTCCTTGGTATATGAGAACCAGGGATATAGAACGCGATCTCAAGGTGCCTAAAATTGGAGATAGATTCCAGGAGGTTGCCAAAAAATACAATGAGATGCTGGAATCTCATCCAAACAGCCTAGCTAGGCGACTAGGTATCGCAGCCCTAAGAACTGCTAGCCCCCGTACTAGAACGAGAAGAAGACTCAAACGCCACCACCCTCAAGACCTGCTGGACCGGGTCTTGACTTAAATATTTCCATAGTTAAAAGTCAAACACCTCACAAATCTTACTTAATTATTTACTTACTTAATCTCTCCTAAAATCCATGTGTATAACTAATAATAATAATTTCCAGTTTCTGATTAGATTAAGTTGCCTACAAGGTACCAGGACACTACTTTTAAATATTTCCTTTAATAAATAATATTATTTCTTTTGACAAAAAAAAAAGAAAATTCAAAGTTCTATACTTCTGAAAAAAAAACCTTTTTATTTTGTTCTTGCTAACTTCACATTTTTACGTTACTTTAAAGGTGGAAATAGTTGATTGTTGCAAGAAAAAAATGTACATAGAAAGAATAAATATAGGATATGATAATTGTGGGAGTTCTTGCATATACTACAACAAACAAGAAAAAACGTTAACTTCGGTTGACGTTTCACACGAAATTTTAAATAGTATTGTAAAACATAAACGTGGAGGGTTTAAATAAGAGCTATCCCAAAAAGTGGGCGGCACACGCCAACTAGTATATGTGTATGAAGCGATCATCTATAAGATGCCAAAATACCGAATTTCAAGTTGATATTGACGTTTTTCATACAAATGCATAAAAGTGAGCTGTGAGTTTGTATGCGACTTCCTCAAAAAGTGGGTGGGACGTACCCATTTGTATATGTATATGAAGCGGTTATCCATTAAAAACCAGCAAATCGACTTTTAAGCTAATATTGATTTAAATAAAGAGTTTTTTCATTAAAAACACAACAGTGGATTGTTTGTATGAGGGCTACACCAAAAAATTAGTTTGTTAAAAAAAAAAAAAATAATGTATATGTCAAGCATCCGTCTACTTTAAGTTACTATATCAATTATTAAGTTGATATTGACTACAATAAAAACGTTTCTCACACAAAAAGTCAAAAGTGGGCGGTGAGTTTGTATGGGGGCTACCCCAAAAAGTGGGTGTGGCGGGTCAATCTTGACACTCTATTAAACTGCAATAAAAAGTAGTGTATTTGCAAAACTTCAACAGGATAGCATAAAAATTGGTCCCCAAAAAATGCGCAACAACATACAGACGGACAGACAGACGGACATGGCTAGATCGATTCGTCTCGTCGAGCTGATCAAGAATATTTATACTTTATGGGGTCTACGATGGCTCCTTTAATGCGTTACAAACTTTCAGACAAACTTATAATACCATTTCACACTATGTATGAATGGTATAAAAAGTACAGGGTGACATAAAATGGTGTTGTAAAAAAACGTCTTTTGGTCTGTCATATTTTGAAATTTGTCTTTCAGCTCAGATAGATCGAGCACATTGTTCGGCCTGTATTATATCCTGTGTAGAAGGTCTCGTTAAGCATATCTCCATTCAATTTTCCAGAGTCATTTGAAGTTTATATTTACAATAAATAGTTTAAAATATGAGTAGGGTATATTGGGCGGAGTTATGCGAACAATCCTCACACAACTCAAGTTGAATGAATGTATTCAACAGCAAATTGTTCAAATAGAGCAGAGAACTGTTAACAAAGTGCTTGAAAGTTGGTGTTCCAGGATGGGCTACTGCACAGCCCTTCGAGGCCATTTCAATGAAATCATTTTTTATACTTAATCAAAAGAAATTTTTAGGGTATTCAAGATATTGTGTATCGGTGCAAAAGAAGAAACTTGTGGCGTGTTTGTGTAGTTTTTTGAACAACTGTTCAAAACTTTTGAAATTTTACCTTGACACCTTGATTGTATCAAGTAAAGCACAATTTGTTGGAAAAAATTAAATTTTTCTTGTTCTCATTGCTAATTTATAATTTAATTTATATATTGCCCATCCTTTATTTCACCCAGAGGGATGAGATTTTGTACAAATGCAAAAGGCCTCGGGAGTAATAAGAATCACGGCGCCATGACCAAAAGAAAATTCGTCGTACCTGTGAAGATATTTGAGGGAGAAGGTTAAAAATTGTTACAAATAATTTGTTTTATCGCCATTTTGGTGTATCATTTCATCATGGAAAAATATACGATGCAACAACGTGAGGTACGTAAAGAATAAATAAATAATGGAGACAACCATTACATCCGCAAAAATCACTGTATGATATAGATTTTGAGTTGGCGGACAAAATCCGGCATGAAACAAAGGATGAAGTCTTCCAAGGCTATTTTAATAACGTCATATTCTATTATTAAGGATGGACACTGACCTTTCGTACTCCATTAAAATATTGAAGAAATTCCAAACGGTTTGTTTTTTATTATTACATTTTCAAACAGTCAAGCCGCATATAAGAAACAATAAAGTTTAATAAAAGACAACAAATTAAGCGACTTAGCTACATCCAAACAGACAGTCGAAGCGACGAAAACTGCTTTAACGACTCACCTTGTCAAGCTGATCGGAATAACATATACTTAATCTCCATTTTCCGATCTCCGTTGCTTCCATGTAAATAAACTATAATATGTACTTTTAGACATGTCCGACTCTACCTGCAACGAAGTAACTATAGCGACATACTAGTATGCTGGCGATACAGCAAAACCAACTGAACAAAACCCAAGACTGGATGAACAAGTGGAATATCGCAGTAAACGCAGCCAAGTCCGTCCATGTCTTTTCGCACTTCGACATAAGGGTAACGATCGGGCACGCTTTAATGGCGTGGCGATTCCTAAACGAAACAAAGTCAATTATCTAGGCTTTTGGCTTGACAAAAGGCTGACTTTTAAAGACCATATAGTGGCGAAAAGGAAGCAATTATACCTAACAATGCGACGGATGTATTGGCGGAAAAATCTAAGCCTAGTCTGGATAACAAAGTCAGACTATACAAAGCCATACTTAAGCCGGTCTGGACTTGCGGCATCCAGCTATGGGGTGTGGCAGCTGTATCAAATATAGAAATACTTTAGGAAAATCACTCGAGCTTCGTGGTATATACGCAGTGAGAATATTCATAACGATCTTCAGATGCCAAGTATAGCTGAAGAAATGAAGAGACATAGCACCAGATACTACATAGAAAAACTTTAACAGCACTGTAACAATCTGGCTATCAATTTACTTGATAACTCAACAACAACGAGGTGGCTTCAGCGAGTGCACCCGTTAGTTTTGTCATGTCCAAGGACATAGGTTAAGATTACGTTAATATATGTTAATATCTTATGTAAAATCATGTAAAACGTAAATGTGAAAATTAACTACTCAGAAATTTTGATTATACTAGTTCCTGCATCGAACTGATGGCAAATAAAAAGATAATAAAAAAAACTTTTTAGACTCTGTGTCTCTCTTTCCCTCTCTCTCTCTCTCTCTCTCTCTCTCTTGCTGCAATATGAGGCGTTCATAGTGTTCTTCTCGAATGCACCAACGGGAATTTATCCGAGCACTTCGTTTTTTAATATATGTCTGTTAAGCCGTATTTTTTAATGCTCAGGTCGCTATCAACTAATCTTGTTTTGCTACCGTTTCTTGCTCACTTCATTTAAACAGATTCACTCTCTATACCTTCTCTGAATCGGCGATCTAACTTAATCTTTGTGGCTATGCCATTTGTGAAGTAAAGAAGAGCAAAATATAATAATTCATTTCATAAATAAAGTTTTTTATTTCTTTGAATCGGATCTGCTTGTTTATTAGCTTGAAAAGTTAAATCAGTAGCTGTATTAGTCCTATCTACAATAGTATTGTGGTCGAGCGACTGATTCCAAAAATTTTATGGAACTATCCATAATAAGTCATCATAGCAAAGTTCTAACGTTTGTTTTGTTTGGCACTTGTATAGACCGAATACAGGGTACTAAATAATTTATTATTGTCTCAGTTACTCTAACGTTACCCAGTACCTTTGCAGACAACTGGTTACTTTTGCCCTTTCTTCTGCACATCTGCATTGAGACTTTATGATTATTTTTGACATTGCTACAAATTTCCGTCTATGTGCGTGAGTGAAGACATACATTTATTAGGGTGGCTGAAATTTAAAAAAAATATAGATTTTGATACGAGTACTTACTATAGCGATATTGAAAATGGTGATATATTAATATTTCGATATTTAGGTCGATAAATATCGATAATATCAATATTCACAAACAAAAATGTATTCCTTGAACGGTTTTCAAAACAATTTACTAATGCCTAGTAATGTCAAATTACAGTACATTAATAACACCGTACTAGTCCAACAAGGGAACACGGTAGTAAATATAATTCGAGGACGCTGAATTTTTTGACGTTCACCGTTTTTCAAGTTTCAAATTTTTTAGGTTAAAATTCAAAAGTTTTTTTAATTCCTTCGTGTTAATAGAGCTTAAAGAGAAAGCTGTTAGTAAGATTATCTTTCTAATAACACGAAAGTTGAAAACAAAGTAAAAATTATGAAATTTTCGCCAGTTATCACTTAGTTTTGACATATAACTAATATAGAATGACTATAAATGTACAACCGTTAGATAGCTCTTAAATTTACCATTTAAGCAAGACCAATATCAATCATCTAGTTTAGGAGATATTCTAATGGCCGTATGACACACGAATACAATTAGCAAATTGTTTTCCCCTTCATTGCTGTTAGAGCAGATCAGAACATATACAGAATCAATATATAGAAAAGCATTTTAACAATGCATTGAGTATATTGAACATTTGCGCATAACATGCCAAAGCAATTGTCTTTGCATTATTCATTTTTGTTTTTTTTTTTTTTTTTTGTTCTAGTTTTATTGTGCAGTAATAGAAATATAGATAAATATACTATTTTTGCCGAACTCTTGGTACCTTGTCATTTTTGAGCAAAGAGTTGTGTTATCTTTCGCATAGATGCTCATATATACATATATGGTATTTTTCTTCATTATTGTCCACTTGGTTTTCGTTTCACACTTTTTGATGAAACTATATTTCAACCGCTCGCACCTGTAGATCTGATGTAACAACAATGAAGGTATTCGTGTGTCATACGGCCATTACTAACAGTTTTCACTTCAAGGTCGTAAAACGAAGGAGAGTAATATGTAAAAACTTTTGAACTTTAACCTAAAATTTTGAAACGCAAAACTCAGCGTACTCCAATTATGTGTGCGCCCTGGTTCCCCCTGGTCAAATTGTTGTTAACTGCGTTTTGACTTGATATTGATTGAAATAAAAATATATGTCAAAGAATTAAGACAAATGGAAAATGAAACTTCATGCCGAATATCAAGTTGTTTTTTATTATAATACATACTATGTTTTCTAAACGAAATCCGTAAAGTGTACAACGGGCTGCGGTGTAATGTGGCGTGACTTGTGATTTTTATTGAAATGCCCGTCCATAATAAGTTTTCATGACGAATTTAAAATTTAAATAAATAAATAAAATGTATTTCATACAAAGCTAATGGAGCCAAGTGCATTTTAATTTGGTTAATACTATTGACTACAACAAAAAGTTTCCTTACAAAAGTCCTATATTGGTTGGTGGGTTTGTATTCTAGCTAGCCCTAAGTATATTTATGGTATACCGACTTCGTAAAATTGATGTCAGAAATTATTCAGCATGATGACCAGCTAGGGTGAACCATATCATCGATAACTCGAAACTGTGCGAATTGTTTGCACTAGTACCAACAGACATACACAAAAACATAACTATGTCGGCTCGTTAGTTAGTTAAAAATGTGAATGCAAATATCCAAACAGAATATTATGAATGTCGTTAGATGCTCAAGATTACTATATCGGTTAAATAATTATACTTACTCGGGTTACTTTCGAAACTGTAGGGTACTGTGAAAAAAAGAAGTAGAAGATGTATTTTAAAACGATGTCCTTTCGTTAGTTGCACAAATTTACGAGTATTTCAAAAACTTGATTTTTTAACAAACATATCTGTATAGCAATAAAATTATCGTAAGGTGGTATGTTTAGGTACTTCTAAGTACTTGCTCACATCTAACTATAAACCTGGTTATTAAACAGTGCTTCATACTTAATGACTTGCATATATTTATATGAATATCGTATCAGAGAAACGTATAATTTGGAATTAATACAAGATCCATAAAATGTTTTTATAAGTTCGTTTTTATTGATATATGTATTGTATCACAAATATTTTAAGACTGTAATTACTTTTCACACATTGTTAAATAAATAAGATCATTTTCATAATAGATCAACAGCTGCATATGTGGGATTATTATAGCTTAGGACCATTAGTTTACATTAGTAGACAGATCTAAACAGTTGCGTTCCGATATTGAGGAAGTATATATAGAACATTTCGTTGTTATTTCAAAGAAAATATTATTTTTAGTGAATGATTAGTACAAAGGATTAAGCTTTAATTGAGCGTGATCTCCTTGTGGATATCGGCCCTCGAACCGTCTTGAACATGAAAGCTTAGACATGGTACGAGAAGTGGCGATATCTGGTGCCGCCGGGCAAGTTGCCGGAGGTTGTCGACGAGTAGCTGTAGCCGCCGGGGCCAGCGCCAGTGGTGCTTGTGCGCTCGGTGTTGTAGTTGTAGGAGCCGCCTGGACCGCTGCGTGAAGTAGATTCGACAGTTGAGGAGTAAGTAGAACGTTCGGGTCTGGAGTAGGGATTGCTCGAATCGTAGCTGCTCTTCTCAACGCTCGACTTTGAGGTATACGAATAGTCCGATGAACCGCGGCTGCGGTGGGTACCAGGACGATCGGTGCACAAGTCCAAGCGTGGAGTCTGGGAATTTGGTTTTTTGTATGTGTACTTAGTTTTTTCTTGTCTTTACTAATGTTTTATGCTATCGTTAGATTACAAATATATCTACAATACATATGTATTACAAATATTGTATCTTTGCATCTGTACAACATACTTAATTGAACGAAATGTATTTTTCCTTTTGCTCTCAAATATTGTAGATTTAAATACAATATGTGAGTGTACTGGAGTAACTGAGCTTGAATCTTAACTTGCTGCTTGGTATTGTTCACAAAATTTGGGTCAAATTGAAATCGAAAGGAAATTGAAACATGTTCGAGTAGATTTAAGATAAAAGAAATAGTATGTAATGTTAGTGTAATTTGTTTGCATTTTCGTATATTTCTTTTTTTATTTATGATTTTTTTTTTTTTTTGAATTAGGCCCAATTAAAAAGAATTTAAATTTTACATTATTCGAATTGTTTAGTATCGTTGCTCGGATACATACTTGTACATACATAGGTATATAAATACAGATACGTTTATCGTAAGGGTTTTTGTTAATGAAAATGAAGAAACCAAGGAATGATCGATTCCTCAAAGTTTTCTTATGCTAGAAATCCAGATGCGATTATGTGAAAATAAATTCGGTTAGGTTCGTTTTGGAATCTTATCTACGGTCAGTTCACTTCACTCTAATAATAGTATTTGGTGACCATAGCGCCCGACTTTTCGTTGCGATAGGTCTCGCGTCGAACGGGGAGACTTTCTGAGGCAGCGCGATGTAGGCGTGGCAGCACAGCATCGATGCTGTCCCGCGATGTACGCGCAGCTGTATTGCCACCGGCCTCAACGGTGTCGATATGTTGGCGCACCATGCTCAGGATGCGAGTGCGGTTCTTGTCACGTGCCGGTATATATGGTGCTATCGGCTCATTGAGGATCTTGTAATTTGGTTTAATGGCGGCCCGATTTATCGGATCTAGTATCGATTTCTTGCGCTGCTCATAGTCGGCTCGGCGAACTCCAAAAGCGGTCACCGGATCGGAGATGAGCGACGGTCGTGGCACGTAGGGGCATTTCTCCCAGTCAATTGGTGTTTTATTCTGTAATACCCACATAATTTATGTTTAAGTACCGATATCTCTATCTCTTTCTCTCTCTCTCTCTCTCTCTCTAATTGACGATCTTTGAGAATCTCCCTCTTAAAATTCAAGTAATGGTTAAAAAATATTGAGCCAAAGTAGTATGCAATCTAATCCTGCCAAGTTTTCTGCCGAAGTTATTTTGCCAAATTACAATATATAACAATTTTAGAAGATTGAAGTTCTGCTCAAACGATAAGTTTGTACGAGTACAGTTTACTGTAACTTTTAATTGAAATTTGTAGAGCTTTTAAACTATTTCCAACACCATATGAGAAATGTTTCACATATATATGATCGTCTAAACAGAGCTTGAGCAAACTTATTTATTTTTTTTTTTTCAACAAATAGAAATATATTTGACCTTCTCGAACAAATGTGTATGGTACAAAAATTTTATTTAATTGAATTAAATTATAGGTATGTGCTCAATATATTATTTAAGTGCAGGAAGCTTTGATAATGAGCCTTTTTCCCACATGTACTTTTAATTGTACAATATTTATTCAGATTATATATTAACGTTGTTGGATAAATATTTTATAATGCATTAGTATTAACTTCAATACAAAACAAAGTCTAACTAAAAATAAAATTAAGCTGAAAAAGCCTAATGGAATAGTCGATTAATCTTATCCATTAATACTATACTACACCATTTGACCGTCTAAGCAAGTTATTAGAATAATTATATTTAGGCTCAATATTTTTAGAACGTTCCCCATATGTCTTATACAGAACATCTAAATGTTAAGTGAGAAATTTTCACAGATCGTTTGTTTACCTTGTGAGTACGAATGGATGCTTCAGTGCAGTGCAGGGATGTCATACTCGAATTGATAGTACATATGTATATATACATTGGTGAGGTGACATATCAAATAAAAAATGTAACAAGAAGCCGAGTTGCAATTTGCAGTGTATTTACAGCGCAGGAACAACCTATTCAGTTATTTTATTTTATTTTATTTTATTTTCGTTAGCTGTTGTGAGTTTGGTCAGAAATATTTTATTATTCATTAAATTTAGCATATACGCATTTATGTAGTGTGGTGGTCAGTAATGGCCCAAAGACGGTTTAGAATGTATTCATCTGTACAGTATTAGTAGAAATTTTTGCGGTTATTTTTTATATATGCTTAGTTTAATCTAATTGCTTTAAAAATTGTTTCAATTAATTTGTTTTGTCTCGTCGTAAATGCAGAACACATAAAAAATTGCCCTCTAAAATCTGTTCTACAATTTTTCTCTATTATAAATTCTTTTCATACTTGTTTTCATTTTTCCATTTATTTATTCTTCACGGTGATTTTCTGTTTTTTTTTTTCATTTTTTCTCATTCTGTATCTTATGGAGATCGTGAGATATTTTTAGGTATTAGCCAAAAAATGCGCGCGCAGCTAATATTACACAAACACAAACAAATGAAAATCACGTATTCGTATTTAAGATTCAGGAATGAATCATTCCAATTGAAAATTCTCGATCATAACTTATCTTATCCTACATATACAATAATATTAAACAGTTTGGGATAAATATTTAATGATTTTATGTTTACGAAATACTAAAAAAAATGTTTAAAGGTAAAATTTTGAATAAATTTCGAGATAGATGAAAAAAATATATATGTATATATTAAAAAGTTACAAGACGAGTTTATGGGATATTTATTTTAAAAATATCAAGCTAAAATATGTTTTAATAATCATTTATGCTCGTACATATCGTTTATTGTAGGTACAATAAATATAAATTTTATTTTTTCAAAATTTTTATTATATATTTCTAATCTAAATATAATGTTTTTCATTTTTACATATGAAATATAATACAATGCCATGTTAATAGAATCTTTCTGCTTATAACTCACATTTAATAATCCCATTATTGAATATATATGCCTATAAAATTTGTTTTTCATGATTTCCACTTATTGTGCTTCTTAATATAAAAATGCAAATATCTAAAATCGCACTTAAAAAGTTACTATACTCGTACTATAAAAATTGAAATGCATACTTTTATGAAACTCGTACTTTAAAATTATCGAGAAAAAAGATATGAAAATTAATGTTTGAATCTAATACGATTATACTCGTGTGGTTATATAATAAATCAGTGAATATCGATTTCTACAGCAATTTAATTGGGAAACTATTACAAGGAATCGAAGTAGAGTATTGAATCTAGAGAGTTTACTAGCTAAAATAAGGCATGTGCTGAATTTCAATTTTTATTCAATTTCGATTCCGAGTCCCAATTTTAACAGAATTTGATTTACATAAACAAAAATGAAATATTCGAAATTTGCATAATATTTGGAACAAAATTGTATAAAAAAAAACCATGTAAAAAAACAAACATTTTTAAATTTAACCCGATTTTAAAATTGGTTTTGCAAAACAAAATGCATTTTGAGTCTATAAATTTAATTATAAAGTATATGCAATACTATTGTATCTATAAATAATAGAAAATAGTTAAAAACTCGATTCAAAGTTTCTTTAGTTTCGAAGACTTTATAAAGCCACTTTTTTTAAATTATAGTACTTTTCTTAGATTTATTAGTGGTATTCATCGAAATTGTTATATTAAACTTAAATTTTAGTATACAAAACAAAAAAATCAACTTTGCGTATAGTTTTCTTTGCAAAATTTGTAAACAAAAACGCCAAAGCGTTACGTAAATCATTTATTTTTAAAATATTACAGCATTAAATTTATTAAACAAATGCGCTCACAGACACCGACATATACTCGCATACGCATACCTATAAGATACACTTCATATATATTGTACATATACATTTACGTATCTATATAGGACAAATTAAATTTGACTTTTAATGTTTATGACTGCACATTTCACTTCGAAATTATTACGAAAAAATTAAACTGTCATGACCTTGGAATATTTGGCAACGGCATCATCGCTGCTCTATGGCAAGGAAAGCATTTCATTTTAGATACTTTGTGAATTTTAACGTGTGCGTGTGTGTGTGTGCGTCGTAGATTTTACGTTATTGTGTTAGTGTCTATGGGCGGATTCATTCAAAAACCGGATATCTATAAGTTTGTATGCTTAACTAGAACATACTTATACTACTAGATACAAAGATGAAAAAGATTTTCGAATACTTTAAAAATATAAAATTTCTTAGTACAAACAAATATCATTAAATACAAAAAAAAAATAAAAAAATTTCAACACGACTTCAACAACAAATACGTTTAATTTTTTTTTTTTTCAAACTAAATATATAGTGTGCGAAAAAAAAGCAAAATTTTCGACATTATTCTGATACGATATTCATACAATATATACGAGATACACACATTCTGTTCGAAGCATTCGTTAGTATACAAAATATACTTTTGATGTTTTCCTGGAGACTGTACTTCGAACGTGTTTCAATTTCTAGACATTTTATGATTGTTATTTCAATAGTTGTGATTTGGTTTTATTGTATTACAATCCGAAGAAGAATACTAAACTCTTAAAGATACCACAGCAAGTAGGGAAACGGATGCAAGCTCTATTCGAAAATTATTTTATAATAAATATATTTTGGAATTTATTTGAAAAAATATGTTAAATAATTTTGATAAATGCATTAAAGAGACAAATTTCATGTTTTAAAGTGAATTTCAACAAACAGCTGGGAAATTATGATATGTATCAAATATATTTAACATACTTTTCATATGGCAAAAGGAAAACCACACTACACTATAGAGGCTATTGTGCCATTCTCGAAACAATTTGCATATAAATTTGTAATATATAGTAGCAGTAGATATTGATTGTACATATATGTATGTATTGTATTTAGATAGATGCAAAAAATTATAAGACGCTTACCGACACAGCGTACGATGAAACGACGGGTCTGGAGGAGTAAGTCCTACGGCTAGTAAATCCACTTTCGTAAACCATTTTTGTTATTGGTTCTTTGTTGATCGTTGATTAGAATAAAATATGTGAAAAATCACTTGATGGTCGAATATATATTTATTTATTTGTTTTTTTTTTTTTCGTTTAATTTAGCTTTTTGCGATTATCGTCTAAAGTGTGTGTTCACTTTATGCCCGCTCGAGATGTTCTGACTGGCAGTTTCCTCGAAACAGTTGGTTATAATTGTTACAATTTCAGAATTTTCGTATAATTTTTCGTATGCTCGCGAATTCTGCTCTCAAAGCCAAATTATTTTTGGAATAACCAACACTCATATCTCCCATACGTTGATCTGTGCGCTGCTCTCATTTCTCAACTGAAAATACATGCACATTTTCTATACTATGTACAATATTTCTATTTGGGATGCCGAGAGATGTTTGGCCGTTTTTCTCATTTGCTTCTATTTTATTTTATGATATTTAAAAAAAAAATTGTTGAGAAAATGTATTTGTAAATTGAAAACAACAAACGTCAAAAGTTTGTATAGATGAGCCAGCGAAAATGTTTGCGTGGGCACGAGACGAAAGATTTTAATACGCCATTTTTTGGTATTTTTACCCTTTACACATAGTCTGTAACAGATATATCAGTTTTTTTTTCAAAAAAATTGTAAGGCATTGTAGAAAAAGGCGGCGGAGACACCATTTATTGTATAGGTACATATATTTATGGTATTCACACCTTGAATTGATGAACAGCTTAGATGAAAAAATAAATATTCTCCAACAACAAAATCATCGACCACGGCGCAAACTTAATCTGAAACCTTACTTTGAATTACTTTGAACAAAAATCGACAATTTAGTTTGGTATTCATTAGAGCCTATCAATGGAATCATTTGAAACCTACATTTGAAACCCACCACAGTACTAAACAAATTTCTACTGAACATGTCAGAAAAATCAGCAAACTAAAAAATTTTGAACTAATGAAAGTATGTATTTTTTAAAGCAATACGCTGAGTTTAAAGAGCGTTCACAGCGCACTATGATTACTAATAATTTTTAATATTGTATTTAATCAACTAGGTGTGAATACCCTAATTGCATTTTTGAACAGCTTTAAGTCAGGACATATCGGTGCTTCCATAGCCATTGTTTGTCTGTGTGTGTGTGTTCGATTGTTTCTTCGTTGCTATACGGTTAACAACTATGTGTAGGAAAACTAATGCTTAAACTTTACTGGGAAACTAATTTATGCTATAAAGATAGGCACTTTAAAAAAAATGTGCCCAATTTTAAGTGTTTATAAGAACTTTTTTAATATTCAAAGTAACATTGAGAGAAAATATTGCGATATTTTGTATGTTAATTCCTATAACAAAAAAAAATACATCCTTTATACTCGTATCATATCTATGAATTAGTTAAACTCCTTACAAGTTAAACTCTCTTAGTACATAAGCTCATAAAATGTTCGATGGTAATTAATTTTCGGAAATCGTAATGTTAATAAGTGCGACGTTTCATTCACCAGTTTTATATTTTTTTGGTATTCTTATTCAGTATTGTTAAACGAGAGGTGCGGTAAAAATTGTAGATCCCTGTCGGACTTGCTTTATTATTACGTCCAGAGTATTGAAGTTTTGTGATAAAAACAAATGATTTTTTCGCCCATTTTTATATTAACCAAAATTTATGATGATCCTTTATCATCATAATTTCAAGAATTTGTAAACATAGTTCTGGTGGCCTAGTCGTAAAACTCAAGACACAGCCAAATTTTTATCTCAATGAAACTAAAACTGCAAACAAAATAAAATTTTCAGAATACGCACTAGGAATATCTATAGAGAAATAATATTGTATATAATTATCATTTAATCTAATTATTTATATAAAAGACCTTCGATATATGTACATAATTTTAATTAACTGGTACTTAAACTAGGCGCATAATTTCTTCAGTGTTTCAAAACTAGTGCACGATTTAAATCATTTTCACAATATTAGGTGTCAATTATTAAAACGTGCACACGAAAATAACGAAAATACATACTTTCCAATATACATACCTATACTATACTTCTTTTATACGATAGAGTTTTCCATGAAAACATTTCATGATACGTCAAAAAAATGTGCGAATAAACGCTTATTCATAAAATGTACATAATCGCAAAAACTAATTTTCCCTATTTTATGATATTCTCTCGCAAAATTTGAATTCGAGGAGGCTCTTCTTCGTTTTCTGTTTCCAAGTATGGCAAGAATATAGCTATGTATTTATATTAATATTTATTTATATTTTAATTTGTAGAATGACAGCTTTCAGCACATTTCATGATATGTCAAATTTCGCATAAACAGGAAATTTTAGTTATCGTGAAATTCTTGTAGTAATTTCATGAAATATCTCTTTTAAAGGCGATAATTACGGTGTACTTGAATTCGATCGAAGAATTTCAAAAATTTCAAAAATGTAAAAACGCAGACGCAGAACACCAATAAATAGAAATGTCATCGAAAATGGGTCGAAATCGACATTCATCACTTGCCTCATATATACTCTTTTCGAGCATATAAAAAGGGCACAAATTGTTCGGTTCTACCGAAATTAAATTGTCCGTGTTATATTTTTCTATACTATGTAAATTTGTTTGTATACTTTGTGTATCCTTAGTTATGGATTTTATTTTTATTTATTTCACATTTACACTATTTTTCAAAACGATTATGTTTGTTTTCTAGATTTTCTATTTTTTTTTCTTTTTTTTTTCGAATGTGAAGGCTGTGCGAAATAATAAATAAATGCTTATAATTCTGTACAGAAACTTTTTATTTATATTTTGTGCTCAATTTTTGTATTTATATGGATAAGCATTCTTCATACACATATTAAATTAGCCACCAAATCTCTTAAATATATAACAAAAAAAGATTTTTGAAAAAGAAAAAATGTAAGTTTTATAATATAATTTTGGAAAGTTTATTATGGCCTTTTTCAAATATTTCAATGTCAACAATAAAGACTTAATGCATTTATTTTTAGTCCGTAAACGCAAAATATTCAAATGAAATCAAAGTCATGCTAATGTATTTCTATATAAATAAATTGGTATATATCTATTGTATGTACATAGATATATGTTTATAATAATTAAGTGACAATAACCTCTTATATATGGCCATGAATGGAGACAATTTCCAAGGCTACATTTCATTATGAATTACATACGAGACGCTGAACGCAAAACTGAAATGCAGAATACTGTAAAGCCAATCAGTTGTTACATTTCTTCTCGAATAGTATTAAATATACTTACTTAAGTCCGTGGAAATATTTCTTTTCCTACGGAATAAGTGATGGATAGCTGAATTTTGTGTAAAAACGTTGTTTTTGTGGCTCCAAATCAGATCTAAAAGTTCCCCATCGATGCGAGTATCACTAACAATTTTACGCGTAGCTTTGTAGTTTTCGAGATTTCACACAAAAAAATCATTCAAATATATTTTCGGTGCAATGAACTGAGCCAAGGATTACAAATTATCTAGGAATGTGTAATCCCTGGCTCATCATATTCGATGTAGAGTACAAAGTAAGTTCATTCAAAGGTGGTTTCCCCAGTAGACATAATCAATGTTGTTTTAATTGAAGAATCAAATTTTTCAATTTCGATTTCCATGGATTCAGCCAATAATTTTCGTATCGGGCGATGCGTTTAAGCGAGACTGGCCATGAGAATCGCTCTACAGGGTAAACATACATTTCTGAAGCCACTGGTGAAAGCATTGATACACAAAATAGCGACTATTTATTTGTTTCTCACAGATTTTCCTATGTACTCGTATTTTGGGGCTATATTTCAAAAATGCCAACTATTTTTCTTTTTTTAAGAATCGTTTTCAAGAAAGTCCAAAAAACGTTTTTTCCTTGGCTTTTTTTAAAAGTCTAAATTTAATTTGCTCCGTTTAATTCAAAAAAAAATTTTTTTTTTCATAAATAAAAGAACTGTGAGGAGAGAACATTCACGAAAATTTGAAGTATAAATTTCATCAAAACTGTAGAAGTTACTCAAAACTGACTGGAAAAATGTAATTTCTATATTTTTTCATATATTCATGATTTTTATCAAATTTTTGCTCAATTTCTTCATTTGTGTACGGTGGAATCTTCTCAAATCTGCATCCGGCCTTTGTCCCAAAAGCAGTCAGAATGCTTGCGATGTCGTCATAATTGTTGCGATGTCGTGGTAGAAACGCTCACCTTGTTCCTCACACTCCACACCCAATTTCGGTTGGAAAGATTCCAAATGGCTATATCGAAAATGCATTTTCAATGACATGCGCGCACCTGAAATTGAAAATATTATATATTCTTCGTATATTCGTAAAATTTTTATGTACTAAACAACAATTACAGTTATCATACAAGCCAATGGCATGAAATGTAATCATCATTTGCTGGATCCTGCCCTATTAGCTAAAAAGGTGCCGAAAAAGATTTTTGAGGATATCCAAAAAATTTACTTAGAAAAATGAATTTTTTTTTTTTTTTACATTTTTTGGAATCTACGCCCCCAAGAAAGTCTATGAGAAACCAGCTCTCTAGAAGAGGCCCAAATTTGTAAACTCTTTTAATTAAGGGTTTCCCGCAACCACTTCGCTTTTACCCGTTAAAGCACATAGGAAGCCTCGGATAGGATCATACGTTGGAAAGACAAAGTCCGGCACTATCAAGATCTCGACGTTTTGTACATTTAAGAATGTATTTAATGACTTTTTGGTGAATCCAATTGAATTTGTTTTTTGAGTTTTACAAATTTAAAAATAAAATATAACATGTCGGTCATATCTAAAAAAACCGCGAGATGAATCCAAAAAGGCTGTTCAACATTAAGAAAGTAGAATGCTTTCAAGATATTGCCACTTTTTTGTAATTATTCATTATAAAAAGAGTTTTGACTCTTTTTACTAACGGTTTATGCTCGAAAAGAATCATTGATCCGTACTTATTTCGAATGCGACAAAAACGCGACGGTCAACAGAGAGTTACATATATAGAGCAATCATACGCGATTGTTTAGCAACTGAGCTCGATGAAAATGACATGAAAAAATTTTATTTTATTCTTGTGGAAATATTTGAAGATCAAGGATTATACTAACCAACCTGCATACAACAGCAATTCGCA
The DNA here is from genome assembly GCA_035044765.1 of Leucophenga montana. NCBI lineage: Eukaryota > Metazoa > Arthropoda > Insecta > Diptera > Drosophilidae > Leucophenga > Leucophenga montana. The sequence goes on along the minus strand of JAWNNQ010001476.1, from coordinate 61,810 downwards.
CGAATTTCTCCATAAACTCTCTAAAATGTGATGGAAAACGGAAAACAAAAAGAGGCGATTTATAATATATATAAGTCCAAAACAACATAAAATAAACAAATCATAAGGAATTACTGACTTCTATTCATTTTATTAAAAAAAAAAACAAAAATTTCAAAGTGCTTAAAAAAAACTCTCTAAATGTTTACTTGTAGACAAATTACAACTTGTTGGAACTTGTCTGGTTCGTTTGGAACATTTTGTAAATAACCAAATGAGAGAAATAGAAACGCTTTGAGGCATTTGCCAAACGAGTGTTTTGCGCAATGATCTAGTAATAATCATGTTTCAAAGAAATAAATATACAATTTGTTGTTTATAACAAATTAATATACTCCTTGCCCTTTGTTTAGTATGGTGCAAAATGTATAGAAATAAATTAAAAACTTAATAGTCACTTACAAATTTAAGTCTTATTTCCCGTAACAAAATTAAAATCGCATAAAACCATAATTTGGAAGCTCTCATTGATTTTGATTTCAGCAAACACGTGGTGGACTTGTTGTGAATTTTGTTGAGGTAGAAACTCTAGTGAACATATACAACGAATTATGAAACGAAGTGTGATGCAGAGTGGGCACGGTAAGCTCGACAACTCAATGCTAAAGTCAAACAAAAGTTAGTACAAATTATAATTTCAATAATAGCAAATCGAAGTCATTTATTTACATTTTATTTAGCTTTCGATGTTTCAATTGGCCATGCAGCGCATCAAATGGACGAAACATTTTTTTTAACCGTATAATCCTCAAAATGCACCAGCTTGATCTCGGTGTGAACCTCGGATTTCGTGCCATTGGTGCTTACTCGGTTTTCTCAGATTGAAGATGATGGTGGACAAATACAACGAGATATCGCAACATTACCAGGTCAACATGACGCGTGTGGAGGACGTGGTACGCTCTATAACTTAAAGTCAGACAAAAGTCTACACAAATTATATCTTCAATAATATCAAATCAAAGTCATTTGCTTATATCGGAAATCCGGCCCTTATTCAAATTTCTTCCACTTTATAAAATGCCATTATGAATCCGAAGTTATTCTCGTTTTAAATTTAACAAACACATTGTTGAGCTTGCTGTTGTATCGGCACACAAACAGATCGGCATACTGCACATGGGGCCGTGTGCTCGCATGGTAGTCTCGACATCTCACAGCTAAAAACAAATGAAAATCAAAACAAATTTAAACTTTAATATTAAATATCAAATCAATGTTTTTTACTAACATTCTGGCCATATCCCGCAGTTCCATTTGAGCACGCATCATATCACATGGACGCGCTTCGTCTGCACGGCTTGGCCTAACATTGTTCTGGTCATATAATCCACCAGGTTGAGATCCACGTGAACCTCTATACCTACCAGATTTAGTACCCTTGCCAGTTTTCCTACCACTTTTAGATTTTCTGACATCATCGCCTTCTTCGTCTTGTTCTTTACTTTTGCCAGATTTTGACTTCTTTCGACCTTTTGAACCGCCTCCAACATCGTCATCACTGTCGTCTTGCCTTGCGCCACCTTTCCCTTTTCCTGTTTTCGACTTCCTTCGACCCTTTGAACCGCTTCCAACATCGTCATCACTGTCGCCTTGGCCACCTTCGCCTTTTCCTTTCTTGCCTTTTTTAGTCAAAGCATCTTGTTGGTCGTCAGCATTACCGCCTTTTCCTTTTTTTGACTTCTTTCGACCCTTTGAACCGCCACCAACATCATCATCACTGTCGTCTTGCCTTGCGCCACCTTTCCCTTTTCCTGTTTTCGACTTCCTTCGACCCTTTGAACCGCTTCCAACATCGTCATCACTGTCGCCTTGGCCACCTTCGCCTTTTCCTTTCTTGCCTTTTTTAGCCAAAGCATCATCGTCAGCATTACCGCCTTTCCCTTTTTTCGACTTTCTTCGGCCGTTGCCATCATCATCCTCAAAATCATCTGACTTTCCTTTTTTAGATTTCTTCCCACTTTTATCGCCGTCATCTTCAGAGCCGTCTTTCCGCTTTTTACCGTCGCCTTTCTCCTTGTCTTGGCTAGTTTTCGACTTTCTTCGACTCTTACCGCCTTCTTCATCGGAATCGTCATGTTTCCCTTTCTTACCCTTGCCTTTATCCTTTTCTTTTCCAGTTTTCGACTTCCTTCGACTCTTATCGTCCCCATCCTCGGACGCATCATCTTTGCCTTTTTTACCTTTGCCTTTAGTTTTTTTAGACTTATCATCTTCGTCATCAAGTCCTTTCCCTTTTCCTTGTTTGCCCTTGCCTTTTTTTGATTTTCCATCGTCTTCGTCATCATCACCTCTGCCATCCTTCCCCTTCCACTTCCCTTTGCCTTTCTTCGACTTCTTCCCATCGCCGTCATCACTATCGTCTTCATTTGACTTTTGACGTTTACCTTTTTTCTTTTTTTTATCGGTCATATCTTCGTCCTCATCAGCAGTTTGTTTCCCTTTCTTCCTTTTTGCATAAGTTTCAGACTCCGGGTCACCTGGTTTTCGTCCCTTCGTTCCCCGCGAGTTATCATCATACGCATCGCCACGCCTACCACGATCTTTTCCACCAATTCCCTGAGCATCAAGATCACCGCTCTTACGTCTGCGTCTGTCACTCGGCGAATCTGTAAATAATGTAATTTTCCCACATTTGTTGAAAAACTCTGTGACCACCACTTACAATCAAATTGACCCGCAGACGACGTTCGATGAATCCTGAGATTAACGCTATTGCCTCCATCAAAGATCGTGTATTTCTCGCGGCACTGCTTACGATCATAGCTCTTTATTATCTTGCGACAAATGCGTTTGAGTATACCATATGTGTGGTCGTTTAAAGATGCATTTCGACAGCATCGTCGACAACTGCATGGACTACATCTGTTGTTCTTGCTTTGATCACATAACATTGCTGTTGAGCTTGATGTACTGGAATTCCAGTGCATTATATTTATATATCTTCCAGAACTGTACAACGGTCAATCACCTTACCTAGATTGCACCTCACAACAGAGCTGATTTAAGTCAATTACCATTTTACCACATTTTAAATTTTGATTATTTCAGAAAAAAATATTTTATAAAACGAACATAAAACTCAATGATTTAAGAATATAAAAAAAAATAATAATAAAATTTTAAAAAGCATTTTCTGGCAATTTGGCAGTACAGGACATAAATATATCTTCCTGCATCAAATTAAATAGTGACCATTCCTTATTTTAATTTATTTGAAACGTGATGAAACAAAAAAGAAATATTAGTGATCTGTTGATTTCTATCGCTCCATATACTAATATTTATTTATTCTCTTTACATTGTGTGAATAAATATTATAATTTTGACTCAGTTGGAGCCCGACGCGATTGCACTAATAGGACAGTATCAGTGTGGCTTCACACTAAAGAGGTCGACCAGTGACCAAATATTCATACCACCTATTTGACAATTAAGACCCACTTTCGATACGCTGATAAGAACGAAGTTCTTCAACACCCTATCTGAACTTGGTATTCCAGCAGACATCGTTCGTCTTTGCATGATGACGCTATCACAGCACATTTTTAATCTTTTGATAGAGTACATCCTACGCCAATGCCCATGAGTAAAACGGCGGTAGAACGGTCTTTCATAAGGAAGTGATGCTACTGTCGTATGCCGATGACATTGACATTATTGGCACGAACGAGCTACAAGTTAGCAAGGCGTTCTCGGTGATTGAGAAACAGTCACGTGTACGAGGAGATGTACTTGGTGGCCTCTCGCAAACGGTCTATGAGTATAAAGATTTTCAACTTCAATATTGTAGAAAGAAAACTGGAGGTCAGACTAAGAATCACGCTTTCTAGCAGCTGCAACTATGGGTTAGCAAGCAAATTAGAAGAAGAGCCCTCTCTCGAAGAACGAAGATATAAATATGTCTGACGCTGATAGTCCCGGTCCTGCTGTATGGCGCAAAAGCTTAAAATGCCATCATATCCGGATTAATCCCGAAGCTCCAGCACCAAAGAATTACGACGGAAACCTAAACATAATTAGAGAATAGCGTTAGAGAGAACGTTCAAGCTTTTGATGGCATGACCAGATCTATGATGATCTCAAGAGGCTGGCATTTAAATTAATTTAAAATAGTGAAAAACAGGAAAGAGCTATTTTTGACTTTATTACATGCCATATTTTTTCATAGTATTATTTAATTAATTAGTATTTACTAATTTTGATTTATACAAACTTTATTTCAAAGTATGGCAATAAATTTTTAAGGCAAATCGAACTATAAAATTAAAACAAATATATATTTAAAAAAATGTCGTACTGAATATGTTTATGAAATTTCAAGTTACACATGTGCGATACATAGTGAGTCTATACCGTGAGTTAAGTTTCTATAAGTGTTCTCTAGACAGAGAAGTTTTCTCTTAAACAGATATATAGACGGAGATGGCTACGTCGAATCGTTGTCGTGCTGCTCACAAATATTTATTCTTTATGGTGTCTCCGATGCCATTCTTCCATATGAAAAAATTGTTAATTTAAATGAATATTAGCTTGAAATTCGATTTGGCGGATTTTTGTGGACACGCCCATATACAAATGGGCGTGTCCCGTCCCCTTTTTAAGGGTGTCCCATACAAACCCACCACCCACTTTAATGCATTTGTATGTAAAAATTCAATATCAACTTGAAATACCGGATGGTGGCATCTTATAGATGGCGTATGGGCGTATACCGCCCACTTTTTGGGCCAGCCCCTATGTGCGAATGATATTAGAGCTTACATAGAGATTACACAGAAGAATGAAAGAGACCGTTATTGCAAGAACGCAACAGAACATGCTGCGAAAGTATAAAGCCTTTCTATTTTAGTTATCATTTCATGTACAGAAAAATCGTGAAATACACAAGACGATTTTCAATTATGCAGTGTTTATAAGCAATCATTAACAATGTACGGCCAATCCGACTGATGAAGGGTTCGACAAACCCTGAGACACGTGTATCGGAAGCCGATCATTTTTCTGTGTAAATAAAATGTATTATTCCTTCATTCGCATTGAGGAAATATATATATATATATATATATATGTATAAAAAAAAATTATTTCCCAATGTAAAGTGACTTTGAGCTAGCTGAAATTCATATATTTTTAAAATTTGTTTAAAAGGTGGGTCCACTATTTAAACTAATAAAAAAAAAATACTGTCAAATATTTATTTTGGCTGTAGACTAGTGAAATTTTCATAAAAGAACCGTTAAAGAAATCGATATGAGACCATTTACCAATCTTAGAGAAAACCCTCAATTCTACAATAAGAAATTTTCATGCAAATCGGTCCAACCGTTTCGGAGCTTTAGTCAAAAACAATCGCATTTTTTATTTATGTATTAATATAATTGTAAAATGAATTGCCTCCGCATAATACCATATTTAATATTTATCGATCTTTTCCAAAAGCCATTGCGAGCTGTACAATACTTAAGCTGGTTCGCCTTACTATTTTCCGTCAGCAAAATATTAACTCTATCGCATTGCTGAGAGAATATTTTTCCTTTTTGAAATGATTGTAATACCACTTAGGTTAACTTGCATATTATTAAATTGTGTGCTTGTACTTAGTCAAAAGTGAATTTGTCAATTTTATTCAGTCAATGACTATTTACAATAAATTTCATAAAGATCCATCGTAGCGTTTCATGCGAAACAGTCAGTGACTTAATACCAGAAATTTCCCGCTCGAGTGATCTTGAAGATTGCGTAGATTGAGCAGGCGCAAACGCTTCCACCTGTCTGGCTGTCTGTCTGTGCCTGTGTCGACTTAATTTGACGTCACCCATGCGTTTATGTTTGATCCACCCTCTACAGAGCTCGATTATTGGTTGACAACATAACTCACGACCAAAAAATGAAGTTTGAATTTCGGGTGATATTCACGAGTCTTCAATGTAATATTATAAACGACCAGTGCCGTAACTAGGGTGAGGTAGCTGCGCCATGAGCCTAAATCAAACATTAATATTGAAAAATTAAGCCCTGTTCAAACGGTCATATATATCTGACACATTTTTCATATTGTTTTAAAAGTTAACCAAATTGATATGACGGAAATCTTTATTGCGGACTAAAGTACATTGAATGTTATAATGTTCTGCAAATAATATCAATGATATAGTCTCCGCGGTTTCGATTACAGGAATCGATTCGAGATATCCAATTTTGTATGTATTGCATAAGTCGAACTGGATTTCGCCAATGGGTCGAATAACGTTGTCCTCCATTTGACCAATTATTGTTGGTTTGTTGCCATAAACCATCAACTTAACGTAGCTTCAGAAAAAAGTCTAAGTGCTTTAAGCTGAACGATCTAAGCAACCATTGCACATAGCCTCTTCTGCAAATCATGATGTGTTGCACGTTGCGTCGTCTTATTGGAACCATACGTGGTCCAGGTCCATGTCATATAATTGAAGCAAAAATAAGTCAGTTATGATCTGGTACCGTTCGACATTGATAATCACCGTCTAGCCATTCTCGTTTCAGAATATGTATGCCCAATGTCGCCGCCTGACCGAAATTCACACCGAACAGTAAGTTTGTCCGGATGCAGTGGAGACTCTTTACTTCTGCAGTTTGCTCTCTCCCCAAATGCGGCAATTTTGCTTCTCCACGAAGCCGTTCAACCAAAAATGTGCTTCATAACTGATCTTTTTTTTGCCAAAATTTGGATTCATTCCCAACTGCTCCAGAGCCTAATCGAAGAACAAGAACAAGGAAGAATGATGCAGTCGTCGGTTCACAAAGTAATACAAAAAATAAAAAAAAAACATTTTATTTACAAATTTTTTGATTATGAAATTGTTAATTATTTCTGCTATATCAAACAAACGAAAAACAGTGTTCCCAAATCAACATGAAATACTAAAATTTGACTAAACTAGTCTAATGTTTGATCCGATGTTTAGGTGAAAAGTCCACACATTTTGATTTTTCTTTGGGTTCGATATGATTTAGCTAGTTGAATTTTCCACGCACAAGCGATTTGCATTTCACTGTTGACACTTTTTTTAAAAAGTTTTTCGAACTTTGTTTTTAAGTAGATAGCATGCAGCTATTTACATTAAAACAAAGCTAAAAATAATTAATTAATAGTTAATAGTTTAATCGCAATTATTGCAAGCTTAAGAAATCGCGTATTTATTCTGCATTTAACGAAACAATTTGTGACAATTTTAGTTCGGTTAGGTGGCAACTCCTGGCGATTCGTTTGTTTTCGTTTTTGTTGCTATTTAAGTACTACCGCGCACAGATGCTAGAGTTGTCAGGCAAACTTTTTAGTTTGGCGGGCAATAAATTCAAATTGTTTTGCTTGGAAACCACCAAAAAATAGTCACAAAAATTCAATCAATTTGCATTTAACTAAATAATAACAATAATAATGCGGAACAAACATTAGACTAGTTTATTCATAGATTTCAATGTCATATCTGTTATTAAATCTATAAACGTATTGCCTACTTCGACGAGCCAATACATAAATTTCAAAGACTTGATTTCATAATATATATATATATATATATATATATATATATATATATATATATATATATATATATATATTATATATATATATATATATATATATATATATATATATATATATATATATATATATATATATATATATATATATATATATATATATATATATATATATATATATATATATATATATATTTCATCGAAGTAGGCAATACGTTTATAGACTTAATAACAGATATGACACAGAAATCTATGAAATAATGTGAAAAAAATTAACTCTAAAGATATCGGCAAGTTATGAAAATGGCCCTAAATAAATAAAAACAAAACCAGAATAAAATTGTTTTCCAACTCTTCAAAAACCCAAACTTTTAGGATATGTAGTCGTCTTGTGGGCGTTGGGAATTGCAGCAAAAAAAAGCTCTACAGATTATATTCTTAAGTGATCCGATCTGGACATATGCGGTATATTTATAGAATTGATAAACAATTGCAATTAATTAGAAACGAGAAAGAGAGATGTTCGCGTATATTACACCCTGTACACGCTATATTATGTTCGTAGTAGGCCTTGAATTGATAAAACTATTTGCTTTCTACAAACTATATTACAAAGTATGCAAATAATATTTTTTAGCAAATCAAATATTATTATAAATATTATAAATATTTTTCTAAAAAAATTGCAAACTGAATATTTTTAACCACTGCGCTAAAATTTTTGCTTTTTTAAAATTTCAAGTTACTCTTGTAGCATTTCGGAACTTAGAGAGCATATACAATGAGTTTAGTTAGTCTAACTCTTCCCTAGACAGAGAACTTGACGGACGGACATGGCTATATTAACTCGGCTATAACGCTATAGCTACTTGTCGAGTTCATCACGAATATATATATATATATATATATATATATATATATATATATATATATATATATATATATATATATATATATATATATATATATATATATATATATATATATATATATATATATATATATATATATATATATATATATATATATATATATATATATATATATATATATATATATATATATATATATATATATATATATATATATATATATATATATATATATATATATATATATATATTATGGAGTCTCCGATGTACTACATATATTTTGACAGCTCAATATGTACCCTGTTACAAATATTTTCTGTACAAGGTATTGAAATGGATCCTTTTCAATATTCTGTAAACAAAATGGAGGTGTGGAAACTTATGTCGGGAACGATTACGACCATTTATTGTTGGCGTACAAAAGAAGGCTTTACCGAAATTTAATTTAAGAAACAAATTTTCATAAAAAAACAGTATAAAGGACGAAAATCTATCTATAGTGCCATCCAATGAGCTAAATGTGAAGCCTGCATTGATATTACCTGTACTTAGAAAGTGTTCAATACTAAAAGTGTGCGTGACATACAGCCGACTTTTCATAGGGCGCCTGGAGCTCCACCAGCCTAGAAACGGCCCTGTAAACGACAATGAACACACCTGTTCGCCTGCTGTTGCCTTGCGATAATTTTGTTAAATAATTGCTTTGGGCATAAAATTGTGGATAAAACTTAGTAGTTGGATGGTTTTCTAATACAATTTTCGTTGTGCTAGACTGACTTCCTACAATTTTTGAACGCGTCTTGTCACTTCTTGCATTCGGCATTCGGCTCGTTGACAATTTATAATTTGCGTAAATTGTTAAGCGAGGCGCTCTGCTGATTTGTTTACTCAATATGTTTCATATGAGCACTTACATTGTAACTAAATATATAAAGCAGCGCCTAACTTCGCACGGTTGTCAGTTTAAATTTGATTTTTCAGAAAGTGTCACAGCGCATTTTAAAACGAAACTATAAAATAGACATATCTTTTATAAAATCCTTAAAAAGGACACGTTTTAAAATCAAAGAAAATATATTAGTATCCAAAATGAATGGAAAATTAATTTCTGTTGTAATTGTGCTCGCATCTGCATTTCTTTTGCAAATATCGTGTGCTGTTCCAAAATACGAAACCAATCCAAAGTGAGTTAAACAAAATTTGGATAAATATCTAGCAAAATGTGAATGACGTCTTAATATTTGCTGTATGAGAGAGAGAGAGAGAGAGAGAGAGAGAGAGAGAGAGAGAGAGAGAGAGAGAGAGCATTGAACTATGGATCTTAAATTCTAGTTCTGGTAAACACGCTAAGACCAATAGAAAAAAAATGTGATCGCAATAACCACTTCAGTGAGACAACTTTGTCTAATATTGTCAAAAATTTTACGAAACTGCGGCTACACGGCGGGAGAAGTCTACGAGAATGATCAAAACACGATTACATCGGTTATTCAGTTCATTCCGGTCGCAGGTGTCCAAATTGCCATTGGAATTATTGTATGATCAAAAGACTCGAATGTCTACGGGACAGCGGCTGTGATCATATCCGGGAAATACTTTTCCTTAAATTATCCTACTAATCCAGCATGCTAGACAGTTGAGCTATCGAGGCTCAAATCTTTCTTGATACAAGTGTATAATTTATACAATATCAGCTATTACTAATGAAACTTAACTGGATTCACCTTTTGAATGTAGTGAACCATATTTAAAACAACTATTATTTAAAAAAAAATTGCTCGGATTGAAATACAAATACAAATATTTTTGTATGGGACCTACATCTTCTAGTAAAAACGACCATTTTTATAAGCATCTTGTTTTTGGTTACAAAAAGTCTCCTCACCAAACTATAATACTCTTCACACCACTTAACGTTTGGAAATACATTTCCTTGTTGCTATAGGACATCATTTTGAATATGCTTAACAAAAATTTTCATTGCATGCTCGAATAATTTTTACCTATGTATGCAGAAAATCTATTCTAATACAATATTATAAATGAGAAAGTAACTCTGCCTGTCTGTTACCTTTTCACGCCTAGACCGCTAAACCAATTTTTAGGAATTTTGGTATGGAGATAGAAAGCCCCGTGGAGAAACACATAGGGCAGTTTTTGTCACGAAAGCAAAACTTGAAGGGGATGAAATAGGGGATGAAAGTTTGTATAGGGAACCAATGATTTCTCAAGTTAGGGATATAAAAATTCATCATATCTATACTTTTAATAAGAAATAAAGAATGGTTCTGCGTTATTGACGAATCAAGGTAATATAGGGCATGATTTCAATTTTTTTAAAGTACTTACCAACCTTTGTATTCCAACATATCTATTGGAAACATTAATAAATATTTAAAGGACACCGGGAGATATAAAAACCACTCAAAAGTGCCCCGAACAATGTCGCGGGTACCAGCTATTATAATATAGAACCAAGTAGGTAGCACTTGCACTACTCTGTAAGTTCCCATTATTTCGATATCTTAATTGGTAGTTGAGAGATCGACCCAATAAGTAGTACTACATACGATACATAACTAGAGTATAACTAGTTTGAAAAGGCAACTAACTAATAAATTCATCCGCTATATAAAATATACGCTGATATAAAATATTGCCTAACATTTTTACAGAACGTATTCAGACAATCCGCAATGGCGACGATCGTATTATAACGAAAATAAAACACAATCTTACGAACAAGACACAGCTTCAACAAAGGATCGCTTGGAAAGATTGGGCTACACTACGGGCTATGGCACTTTAAACGTAAGGAAGGAATAATTTTCTTTTCGAGATTGTTTATATTTATAAAACCGTGAATAAACTCGTATAGGGCTATCCAGGCGGCACAGGCTTGTCGGCATACAATCCTATTAAGCTGGACCTTGGAGGCGTTGTTCTTGGCACTCTAGTTGGCATAGGTGCTATTATACTAATTCCGAAAATATTGCAGGCATTCCACGGTGGTTATAGTGGATACGGTCGAAGTAAGTTTTTGCGTCATAAAACTACCGCTGACAGATATATTCACATTCAATTTCGCATTCACCATCTCACGATCAGGTGAAGACGACAACGATTTGACGTCATTGAGCACTATGCTGAACAAAATTGATGACATACTGGGCCAAAACAACATTGACTCCACAAGCTGTATGCAGCGTGCCGTTTGCGGCTACGTCCGATCCACTGAGTACAACATGAAGCTAGGCGCATCGGATCAAATGGATGAATTTATTCACATGTTGTCCGAGTAAGAATCACATACGTACATAAATATATACATTTAAAATACAATTTAGATAGAAAGAGAGATATGCGATTTGTTTATTTCCGCCACCTATGAAACACCGATCGTAAATAGACGCACCGCTATTTCTTAATACACTCGGACGATAAAGGCTTCTGCTATTTTTAAATTCAGCCAAAAACAAAAATAAAAATCAAAATTATAGTAAATTAATTTTAAGTCTATGACGAATCAGAAGTTCGCTTATAGTAGACGCAAATACTGCATAACAAGAATTCTAATTTAGAGAAATGCGCGGGTCAATCGAAAAAATTTGAAGTAATATAATTTCCATTTCTTTACATCTAGGAATTCGCTTGTGGAATACATGCTTGATGGCACCGCAATTAAGGAAGCTCTGGAACATGGAAAAAAAGTGAACGAAAAGCCATGCGAAGAACTTTACACCTCGTGTCCTCTGGACAGTAAATCCGCCACCAATATTCTGATGAAATTGCTGCCTAAAAAGAACTTATCGAAGGCTAGTTCGCCGCCACAAAATAAAGCATAAAATACTTCTATAATTTAATGTACAATATTTTTTAAATTGTTAATATATGAGAGTTTTTATGCAAATATTCAATTTAATTTGACAATTTACAAAGAAACAAAGTGCCGTAAATAGCTATTTGCGATGGTGAGGGAATGACGTCTTCATTTATTATAGGAGAGTATTTTACTTATTTACTGAATATACGATATAGACACATTTTTAAAGAAGAAAAGCGACTTTCACGGTTTATGAGCTAATTAATTTATAATTTCGACAGATTTGCGACCAATTTTGAAATTCAGCTAGACGCAATTCGAAGAAACATATAGATTTAATATATTGCGTTCGAAACAAGTAGTCATATGATACCATGTACAGTACATCCATAGTACGGGGTTGTTGCCGGTTCGTACAGCAGATGAAGTAAGTGAAATATAAAATTTTTCCAACAGGTGATCTAATAAGTCTACAGCCAAAATATAAAGTCTTAAGTGTCCGCAAACGTCTACACATGCGTAAATTACTTGTAGCATTAAATTGATATAAAGCATAAGTACAGGTACATTTATCGTAGGCTCTTCTATGATTTTTGAAAAATAGCGTACACACCTTGGATGTTCACCAAACACAATATAGCCATATCAATAAATCTATGTCAATGTCTTCTTATCAGCACTTCTGACATTTTGCTTCAAAATTTCAAGTTCGCATTCTTGTTGTTCTATAATGGGAAGCCAATGATCTGAGGGTGGTACGTAGTTTTCAAATTCGAACCTCGGAATTTGCCGCACAGCGTTTGCTATCGCTGTTCGATTGCGTTTTCTCTCCTCCATGAGTTGCTCCAGTGTATCCATTAAAATGTTGGACTCTTGTACTAGATCATCTATTGAATTTAGTAACGCGTACCAATCTATGTGTTGATGTCCAATAATTCCCTTGCCCCCCAGCTTGAAGGGTAACGGAACAAAACTAGACCAAGGTCTTCCCGCTTGAATTGTATAAGGTATGAAATGTTGATCGGCATCAATTTGTATTGTATCGTAATCAAAATGCCATGAGGAGATCGTCGGTTTTACAATACCCAGGGGCCGTTTATGAATAGAAGAATTCGCTTCTATATCGACATAACCTTGAGAGTTATTTAACGACTGCAATTTGCTTAATTGACCCTTTACTTTCCGTTCAAGTTCAAAAAACTTTTCAACAGGACCTCTCTGCAAGTTATCGTTCACAATTAAATCGCTGTACAATTTCGGTAGTAGAGTTTGTGTGGAGGCATCAATAGAGCTCACATTATCCGTCATTTGCGATATCGAATAAGTTAAAATATCTATAAGAAAGTGAAAAAATTTCTATAAATTCAATAATACAAAAATATGACAATTTATACACTCATTTGATCCATCGCGTTTCTTTGCATAAGAACCGTCAGTCAAAATTCCAACTTCCTTGTGCAATATTAGATCGACTTGCGCCCCCAAATTTACTTCTTTCATAAGTTTCGTCGGTACTATATCCGTTTGTACGGCTACTGAAGCTTTTCCTGCACGCATGCGTCTAGTAACAATATAGTAAACAAAAAAATCTTTATATAATATTTCCTTCACCCAGAGCAGTTCAACTAACCTTGAGGCATCCAGAAGTTTAGCTCGCAGTAATGCATTTTTATCGGGTTTCGGTAATGTTGAAATACTCACTGCTCGCCAGGGCGGACGCTTGGCCTCACTCTCCTTTTCACTTGGAACATCCTTCATTTTCTTAAAGTTTTTCGACACTCTATGATAAAAAACCAGAGAATGTGTATATGTGTATATATATATATATATATATATATATATATATATATATATATATATATATATATATATATATATATATATATATATATATATATATATATATATATATATATATATATATATATATATATATATATATATATATATATATATATATATATATATATATATATATATATATATATATATATATATATATATATATATATATATATATATATATATATATATATATATATATATATATATATATATATATATATATATATATATATATATATATATATATATATATATATATCCCCATGCCCCTTTACTCTAGCGCCAATTCTTCTACCCGTCTTCTCCCGTCCCTTCCACCCCTTCTACAACCAACCCTTTCCTATGCCGCTGCCCCCATTCCTATGCTCCCTTCCGCTACCTCTCCTTACTTTTCCAACCCTTTTCCCTGCCCCATTCGATCCTATTCACATGTGTACAACATTTATCTCTACAATATCTAACAATATCTAACTATGTACAACAAGCATTTGCACTAGATCAGATGTAATGCAGACTGCGTAAAATTTGATTATGTGACTTATTACAATTAACATTTGCACCTGGTAGGATGTAATGAAAGCAGCCAACATACTAAATTAACTGCCCACAATCCATACTCACGATAGACAAGTTCGGTACCCAGAATTGAAGAGACAGACTGAAATGTTCAATTAGATAGCCAGTTGGCGTTTTGCAGATAGCCAGTTGGCGTTATACTTGTACTTATATTGTTTAATTCTGTTCTCAAAACTCTTGTTTTGAACACTCTTATCTTTACCTTCCGGTTGTGCTGTTTTGTTGCAATGTATTTGATTCCAGAATATTTTCTTCTACGCTATGTGTCTCGCTCGTCTCAGAAGATGTTGCACTATTATTCGAACTGGCTGAGTTGGTTTTGTTCATCATTGCGAAGCTCTGAATTTTGTGTATACTAGTACATATATTTACTGTCAGTTTCACTGCATGCTAAAATAATTGCTTCAATTATAATCAATTCGTTGACACGTAAACAACAATTTTGAACTCGTTGTCTTGGAAACGTATGTCATACCGTGACTAACTTAAAAATCGTACACATACTGCTAGGCATGAAAATACATAGACAATTACGAGTATTACTTACATGCAAATGTTTTACTACAGATTTGATGCAGTTTAAAATTATGTACCATACCCAAGAATCGTTAATTATGAGAACTAGCAAATGTCGGTGATTTTATTCGTAGTGAGTTAAGACTCATGGTATACTTTTATTATTTGAATAAAATGTCTGAAAAAGCCACCAGTTATTTATATATGTGGTAATAACTTAACTGAACACCTACCTGTTGTAGAAACTCACTCAGGACCGTGTGATACATATACATACCTAAAACTATATTGAAGTTGCAATTTAACGACTTCACTTGGTTACTTACTTACTTAACTTAGGTGGCTCTATAGCTGTCTATCAGTCAAGGCCGTACGTAGGAAAACGCACCATTCGCTGTAGTTCAGTTAGCGCCTACGTTAGTCGCTGGCAATCCGGAGCTTCTTCAGAGCACCATAGACCTGATCTTGCCATCTTCAGCTAGGTCATCCCCTCTGACGCCATCCACCAATCAAGTTCAGGTTTCCGTCGGAAACCTTCAGTGCTTGTGCTTCGGGGTTCATCCGGATGAGCTGACCAGCCCAGTGCAGCCGCTGGAATTTAATGCGCTGGACTATGTCAACCTCATCATACAGCTCATACAGCTCGTGGTTCATACGGGTCCTAAACTCGACGCCAACTCTAAGGAGACCAAAAATCTCGAACACTCCTGATGACGCTGTATCCATTGATGTCAGGATTCATGCTTCTGCGCCACATAGCAGGACCGGGATTATCAGTGTCTTACAGATTTTTATCTTCGTACTTCGAAAGAGGGCTCTACTTCTCATTTGCTTGCTGAGCCCAAAGTAGCAGCGCTTAGCAAGCGGGATTCTTCGTCTGAATTCTAGGCTGACGTTGTTGTCGCTGGTAATTTTTGTTCCCAGATAGACGAAGTTTTCTACAATATTGAAGTTAAAATTCGCCACACTTTCTGGTAGCACACGGTAGCACCATTGACGAAGAACGGCGCCGCTCATGTCATCGGCTGTGCAGAACCTTTACTGAAAAGCCGGTCTGCTTGGCTAATTCTAGATAAAATTTTGTTAAATTGCATCCCCATGGGTTCCGGCTATCTTCCAGTAAGCATCGCTCTAGTGCCGTTTCTAATGATTTCTTGTGTATGTTTATGACCCTTTCAAAAATAATTTTAAGCAGGGTTTGTTCAAACGTCAAAATATATGTAACATAGCGAAGGACCCCAGGAAGTAGATATATATTCATAATCAGCTCGATGAGACGAGTCGATTTATTTATTTTTTCATGTTTAAAAATACAAATATAATTTTAAAAAAGTACAATTAAAAGTACAAATCGGTTAATAATATTAATATGACTCTATATTTCGTATTACAAAAATATTCTACATAATAAACAGCGATAGGTTCGAGATAGCTTAGTTAATACAAATAAATACTGAAATCAATTTAACTGCGAAAATATATCTTTGAATGAAATAGTTGTTTATTTCAATAATAAAGTCTTCTTCTTTAACGACAGAACAGGATTCATCAGGCGAAACAATAGGATTCATTAGGCGAAACCATAGACGGAATAATTTGCGTACGATAGTCCGATTCAATGGTGTACTTGAAGAAATAACTTAAATGAAAAAATGTTAAACAATAGGTAATTAATTAGTTTAATTCAAAATTAAAAAAGGTTATTTAAAAATAGAAGAAAATACTACGTTTTAGTACCATACATAGTTCTTTCATATACTAAAAGTTAGATTTGTAGATAAATTACCTGTGGCAAAATAGGGGCTTTAATGGGTTTAAATAGGGGCTACCAAAAAAAAGTGAGCGGTACACGCCCATTTGTATATTTATATGAAGCGGTTCCGCATCACTCAAATTTGAAGAGATCAATGCTGCACGCATCTTATGTCTGCGACACGCGCAGAATTATTTTGATGATGATCGACAACTGCTGCTCGCTAACAAACAACTGAAGAGTCGATCACAGTTGCGAAATCTTTCGCCTATCATCTGTGAGCGTGGTCTACTCCGCGTTGGCGGTGACCTAGGGGTCTCCGCACTATTCGTTTTTGTTCGACAACAGTACTGGATATTTGGGTGCACGCAACCAAATACGAAAAATCACACACGACTATCTACGCTGTTTTCGACAACGTCAACATACGATACTACACACCAATTCTTGGCCGATCTGCCCGCTATACGAGTGCGGCAGGCCTTCGCATTTGAAAACACTGGCTGCGACTACGCTGGGCCTATTTTGCTTAAGGTGCACAAGGGACGCAATCCACGAAAAGAGAAGTGCTACATTTGCCTGTTCGTCTGCCTTGTCACATCGGCTCTACACCTAGAGCTAGCTACAGATTTGAGTACTGAAATTTGAAGATTTGAGCAGCGCTGCGACGGTTTGTATCCCGCCGTGGCAAGTTCGCACAAATCTACAGCGACAATGGGAAGAACTTTGTTGGCGCACACCGAGCTATGAACGAAATGCAACTACTTCTTTCATCACAACAAGACAATGACACAGTCGTACAACCACTTGCGGGTGAAGGCATCAAATGGAACTTTATACAGCCACATGCACCACACTGGGGTGGCATGTTATCGGCAACGCAATTCTCACAAATGCACACTATATTGACGCAAATCGAAGCAGTGGTAAATTCACACCCACTGTACGCAACATCAGACACTGATACGACCCATCTGTCACCGGCACACTTCTTGATTGGTCGTCCTTACACAAATGTTCAAGAGGACGATCTCGTTCACGTGCCAATCAATCGTTTGGACTACTGGCAGCAAACCCAAGCTATGTTTCAAGGGTTTTGGAAAAGATGGCACCAAGAATATTTAACAACGTTGCAGCAGCGTCCCAAGTGGACCATGAAGACTTCAAACATTGCAAAGGGGAACGTCGTCCTCATCAAGGATTCAAGCGCGCCACCAGCAGCGTGGCCACTAGCACGAGTAATTAAAACCTATGCAGGGCCTGATGGTCTGGTTCGCGTCGTAAATCTGAAGACATCAACTGGAGAGGTTAGACGTCCAATTACCAAAATTGTTGCATTACCTGATTCTGAAACTTTGTTTCAGGGCGGGCCGGGATGTTGAGGAACGGGTGCGCCTTGTTTCTTATTTTTAAATTATCGTTACAATAATTGTATTGTATATTGTATTAATTGTATGATGCATCACTATCGGTTTTGCACATCACTAGAACAACTGAAATGATTTTTAAGAGTGTTTGCTTAGTATCGAAAATCAATTTGGTTGGCATCACTGACACTCAGCACACTTGTGTTAATATTGTATGTCATAGCAATTTATTATTAACAACACAGCGGATCGAAACGGACACAACGTCTTATATGTAAAATACAGTCCATTTTTAAGTAAAGCACATTAAGTAAAAGAATATACCGTTTTATTCTTCATCATCTCCCCGCTGATTCATCAACATTAATAAAGAAGTTTTTCATACAAAAACACAAAAGTGGGCAGTAGGTTTGTGTAGGGGATACCGCAAAAAGTGGGTCTCACCCATTAATGTATATATGAAGCGTCCATCCACTAGAGGCTGCCATATCAATTATTAAGTTGATATTGACTACAATAAAAACGTTTTTCATACAAAAAGTTAAAAGTGGTGGTGGGTTTGTATAGGTGCTACCATAAAAAGTGGGCGTGGCGGGTCAATCTTGATACTCTATTAAACTGCAATAAAAATAAGTGTATTCACCATTTTTCAATTGGAAATATGCGAAGCAACATACGGATTTATCAGAATTTTTTGCAAAGTGACCTGCCAACTCGATCGATAAAAAACCAAAGCAAAAGCAAAATGACAACAAACAAAATTGAAATTTTGTATTAAAATTTTAAATGCAAACGTGCAGATTATATTCATAGATTGGCTCGTATTCTTCTACAGCGACGGCGCTCACTCTCATCCATTTTTTTTCTGCTAATTTATAATTTTATTGTGTTTACGTTTTTGCAATTGGACTGTCCACCTCTTCAAATATTCTCCAGGGCTACTCAAAATTGATTTATTACAATTGTGATTTCGTGAAAAGCACTACTCAATATTATTCCGTCTTTAGCATATCTTGCCGTTTCGTATATTCTTTTTTATCAGTAAGTCGTGAGAACGGCCCTTAATGCGTTATAAACTTGTAGACAAACTGATAATACCATTTCACACTATATGTGAATGATATAAAAAGGATACTAAAAATGTTTGCATTTCCTGGTTATTTGTAGCGAACGTTGATTATTTATTACTACTTTCTGATATTTCCTAGATCAATTAACGATAAAACCAATCATTTCTCTATCCCTGAACAATTTGAATAACTGCATTGGATATAAATCTGCAAACTGCTCATACATTTTACTCTTAATTTCATTTAAGATGGCAATAGGACCCTTTGTAAATTCACTACGTTTGTATTTTATCCATTTCGGATGCTTTAATTATGCTTTTCAATTTCTGCCAATGATTTTGTGGATTGTCCATATGGAGTTCAGATTTTATTTCTATTTCACCTGAGATTTCAGTCAGAAAATCAGGTGACGAATCTTTTATTATTCGCATGTTGACATCGAAGTATCCGTTAGCATTTAGATGGTCATATTTTGGAGCCATTAAATATTTTTCTCAATCGGGGATTTTGTTTAGTAACTCTTTTTTTTATGTGTACGTTAAAGTGGGACAACGATTAGCGATTGAGAATTAGCATGCAATTTAAATACATGCAATGAATACATACACAAAGAATACAAACATTCCGTTGTTGCCACATTTATAAATTCACAACTTATTTAGAACTAGTTAGTATACACAGATTACACAATAACACATGATAATTTCCCGAATGATTAAATTGTCTTCAAACGTACATTCAGAAGAAAATGTGAAAACATACAAGATCGGATCACTCCAGTCCGAAGTATAGTAAATATGAAAATACCCACTCCTAAAGAGTTTTGACGTTCATATTGGAACATAAAATCGGGTGGCCCGTTCCAAAGGCATAAATTTTTGAAATGTTTGAGAAATTAATGAAATAGTTTGTTTGTGTATTCGAATTAAAGCCTTGCGTGGTCGTCGAACTAACCAATAATATATATGTATACTTTTTGGGGTCTCCCATGGCTCCTTCAATGCGTTACAAACTTTCAGACTGACTCTAATAAGGGTATAACAATTTACTGTGCCTTACAACTTTTACTTATTATTATTATTATTATTATTATTATTATTATTATTATTATTATTGAGGGTGAGGTTAGAACCTACTACCTAGAAAAATCTATTATTTGTCCTACTTAGTTAGATGACCTGCCTTAAGCATATGTGCTGAATGAGTCTTAGTATTTTTCTAGGATCCTTTTAGCTACAGCTTCACATTCCGTGAATTTTGTATACCCATAATATTCATGTGTTTCTTTAATCTACAGTGGCCTGTTAGCAGTCCTGTCAGTATTCTTAGTTGGTTCCTACATAGTTGAAGCATGGTTTTCGATGTGTTCGGTTTCTAACTCCCTCGAATTTTTCTATTTGGCTTATAGCCTAGTATTGTTCCTTCACTACATTCGATTCATTGCGGATAACTTCCGATATAGGGTGTCTCCCAGTGCCACAACAAGGCTCAGGTCCTATCATTAGCGTTGTCGCTCCTTTTCTGGCAAGCTTATCTGCCTGTTGTAGTTATAACTACTCAAATATTAAAAATGAATATTGATTAATTATCTCACAGCCATGTACGAGAATTTTATGAACAGTATTCGGCATGTAATACCTCCCAAAAAATGTTATATACAACTGCCCTATATCATTTAGCAAAGCTGCAGTATCAATATGCCAACCTATAGATATGATTCTCAAAATAGTTGAAAACTCAAGGATCAGAATTTAATTATACCGGTTATTTGGGAGCTGACTTGCATTTCAATGCCATATTTGTGAAATATCTTCTGATCCATAAATACCCATTCATTTTACTCATTTAAACGAGATATTGTAAAATAAATCTTTTCTCGTGGTTGTCATGTCATGTATAGTTTGTTTTTTGTAAAGGTGTAGAAGTTTGAATTGAATTAAATAACTGAGAATATGTAATTTCAAACTGAAAATTGTTTTTATTTGATAATTTCATGCAATTAGTATGATTTAATATGATTTCGGGCAAATGAGCGCCGCAGCTGGCTCGGATGCGGCGCATTCTCGATGTCCAATGTTCGACCACTAATTTTTTGCAGTATACGTGGTGCGAAAACGATCCATGGGTAATCGAATTAGTTGCTGGAATGAACGATTATATCGACCGTAAAATGGCCGTAGTGCACGATAAATGCACCATTTACAAGCGTTGTTCTGGCGTTGGTATATTCATTAGAAAATGGCAAACGAAACAGCACAAATGAAAATAACGTTGCCAGATCTGATCAATTTATGACAGTTTAATTCCTGTCGAAAAATGGAACTTCTAAAAAAAAACGCTCTATAGTACAACAGAAAAACATTCTGTCAGATGGTTCGTGCTAAATAATTGGTAAAGAAGTTAGCGTTTGGTGCGAATTTTGATGGTTTTTTTGCAATGTTTATCTAAAATTGTATGTTGCCAAGAATATTTCATATTTCGAAATTTAAAAAAAAAACATACGGAAAGTCGACAATGCCAAAAAACACAGGCATTCAAGAAGCACAAAGAGTTTAAATCAGACCGCTGCGTGGATGTCTCGTTCTGGGCGACTATTCACCTCTTCGACTTACCAAAACGTTCAAAAAATAAAATATGCTTGAAAGTCTTCAGGGATATAGCAGCCGTTTCAATAGAAGCATAGCATTATGTACAATATTTTGGGTATGAGTCAAACTTTAACGCGACTAGTGCCGATATTGTTCAATTTTTTGAAGATATCCTCATCTTGTACGCGACTATTTGACCAAAAACAATGTTAATGTCAATCCGTAAGCTCCGTATTGTCCTGACATACTACCATGTGTGACATTTTTCTTCTACCACAACTCAAGTTAACACTACGCGCAAAAAAAGTCAGAAATTTATTCCAAAAATCGTTCTATGAATAGTGTAATTAATAGAATTAAACCGTTTCCGTGTTATATTTTTTAATGACGACATTCTCATAAATTCTATACACAAAATTGTATTTAACTTTTTTTTTTTAGTAAAATGAGTTTTATATTTTGTAAAGATGCAATTTGTATGTCGTCAATAACTAACGAGATAGAAGCGAAATAAATACTTTTTTAACATAAAAGGAAGGTGAGTGGAGTTGATAAAATAATACGAGTATATGTATTGGTGTAAATTTTTGTGGGGTCTCCAGTGAGAATTTAGAAAACGCGTTTATACTAGTTATACAACCTACATTAGGTCGTGAAAAGATTAATATCCCAACAGTGTTAACAATATTATAAACTGATGTAGTTTAACTGTTTTATATATTTACCTTATAAGTTCAGCCTGGTTCATGGTAACAATCTTCCACAATTCATTGCAAATCTTTTTGATTTCAACACACGTTGTATCAATATTCCGTAGTAGTTCAAAGGCGTTCGTTTCATTTCCATTTCCATGGCCGAAAGGTATGGTTATGGGAAGCTTTAGTTGAAGTTGAAAATCAACGAGGTAATCAATTGGCCGCCAATATTCTGTAAACAAATACTTAATTTTTAGTTTAAATCTATTTGAACTTATGGTAGTATATACTTTTTGGCAATCTAGTAGATTCAATCGTGTATATGTATTATGTGTATCAATGTGCAATGAAACTTTGTACTCAAAATCGATTATGATATTTATTTCTGAAACTTTACGATGGTAAAACACGAAACGATGCATAGAATCAAGTTCATAATCTGATATCCAGTTTGGAGTTTCTTGGAGCAAGTTTTCCAATTAAAAGGTTAGATAAAAATAAGAGTAAACGTTAACTTCGACAGAACTGAAACTTTAATACTCTTTACACGCATCGAACCGTATAGTGAATTGAATCCTTTATTCCATTTTTAATGTTGTTAACTAAAAAAAAAAGTTTCACATACAAAAACTACGTAGGTGGTTCGTTTTTATAAGAGCTACCTCGAAAAGTGGGCAGAACACGCCCAGTCTATAAGAAGCCACCATATCGATTTTCAAGTAGATGTTGACTATAATGAACGAAAATTGGGATTTAAGTTTTTTTGTGGCCTACCCCTAAAAGTAGTCGGGATACGCTCATTAATATATATGTGAAGCTTTTGTCCAATAAGAAGCCTCTATAAAAAGTTTCAAGTTGATATTGACTGAAATTAAAAAGTAATTCAAATACTGAAACGTGGGCGGTGAGTTTGTACATGAGCTACCCCTAAAAGTAAGTGTGATGGTATTTGCAATATATGTTCAGCATAGGAACATACCCGATATCGTATCGATGTTTTAAAAAGTGAGGAACTTGTTTTCATTTACACAGATAGGAAGCAGACACATGACGGATATGCCTAGTTCGATGCGTCTCGTAGAGCTGATCAAGAATATAAATACTTTTTTGATTCACACTACATCTGAAGTGTATAATAAACCTGCATGTTGTAAAATTGTAATACTTACTCTTCTATGCGCCTTTTATAGTCTGCAATTATTCGTGGTGCATCGCTTTCGTACTTGAAAAATGTTGTGTCACTACTTAGATTCATAAATACGGTATTAAGCCTTGCGATTCCTTTAAACTCCTTGTTTGATATACCGCTAGCCCGGAAGAATTTTCACTCGACATAGGTTTTGAATCGTGACAAGGTGCTGATTCTAAACTTTTTTGTGCCAGGAAATGTGTAGATACATCCGATATCGTTATGGCATTATCTTCGAAGATTGGAATTGTATTGCGTAAACTTTTGGAGCCATCTTCATGTGCATTCCATTTTTCCACATCGGACACATTCCAAACGCATAATTCAGAATTTCTTGCCCGAGAAGCTTTTCTTCCTGGCACTTGCACTGATTGATAGACATCACAAGTTTCATGCACATATCTTAAAGGCGGATAAGGTGATCCGTTTGGACTTCTTTCTGTAGTCGGGATGGGTATACGAGAGGCCACTTTTTGGTGTTGGAAAATCCGGCGTTTAGATTATCGGATGTCTTTTTGTGGCATTCAAAGAGAACACACAACTTCCAAAATGCTCTGAGTTGTCCGGTTCAATATCAACCAATTGATATGTTGTTTGACGGCGCAATGGTGATCTATCTAAATTTATTTTAATCGGTTCTGTATCTACACTAAATGTAAAATTTATAGATTCCACTTCAATGTCCTTCATTTGATGCAACGTGTGCCGATGGCCTTTCAAACCAATTGAATTAGATTTTGATGGCATCGTAATGGAGCTATCGTGATTGGCTGATAAATTGTTGACTTCCACTTCAACGTCCGCTTTTTTATACGTAGCTGTGTGACGTGCTTTCAGTATAGTTGGATCCGTGTTCGATTCAATTGAGGAGTCGTATTGACTGAGATTTTTACAGTCCACTTCAATGTCTTCTACAAGGTTCCCCCTTCCGTTATTCGTTTTTACATTATTTCGACAAGCATTTCTTGTTTTTTACAAGTTAACTAAACTTTCTGCATTATTTGATTCTTCTAATTCAATGGGCACCATATACGGGGTTTGACGATTTGATTTTAATATAGGTGAGTTTGTTTTAGAAGAACACTTCAAACTATTTGGACTGGGCTTTGAAATTTTCACTTCAATGTTTGCCACTTCACTCAAAGGTTAATGTCGTGATTTTGAAACATTTGATTTGGTGTTCGTCGATACAGAGGTCGATAATACTTTATCGAATGGAATTCTTGTGGCTTCCACATCCATATTCTCAACTTGGTGTGATGTTTGACGACGATTTTTTATAGGATTTAACTCAATATTACCATGTTCACCACACATAGTTTTTTCCATTGCATCATCTTCTGCAGCAGTAATTAAAGGATCACAATTGTCAGTACTTTATCATTATCAATATCTATATTTGAATCCATGTAGATTGTTTCACGGTTTTTACTGTCCACCATAATATCGGCAGGTGTACAAATAGTTTATCGTTAGGATCGTGGTAAGTTTGTACTATCGGTACAATCGTTATCTTGTAGCGAAAAATCTATTTCCATTTCTAAACTTTTGATTTTCAATTTCCAAATTCTCGAATTCAATCATAGAACGACCAGGTGCAATTTGAAGTTATTCGACTTATGTGAATGTTTCCTTAGTGGTGTTTGTGGCTCCTGGAAAAGTTCAGTTTGAATTCTTAAACGAGCAACTTTAAAATCCAGTTCAAGGGAATCAGTTTTATTCAATGTTTGCATACCACATTGGTCTATTGAAATACAATTTTTGGTAAAATGTATAGTCTGACGAGGTTCGGTTTTCTCTCTATTGGTGGCCAAATCTAAATTTTCTGCACTAGCTTTAAAGTCCAAGCCATGAGAATCACTTTTATCTAATGATTGCATACCATATCGGTCTATTGAAACATTATTATCATTTGCAAAATGTATAGTCTGACGATGTTTGGCCTTCTGTCTTTTCTTTGCTAAATTCAAAATTTCTGATTTAACAACACAAGTTATTTTCATATCCATATTTTCGAAATGTAACGATTTACGGCAGCCTTGGTGAGGTTGTGATTCTTCTTTTGAATCTGATAAAATACTTTCCATTTCAAAGTCCATATCAGGATAAAAAAATAATGTAATGCGAATGTTTTTGAACTCTCGAATGAACATCATTATTTGGCAACAAATTGCACACGCTCTGCTCCAGTTCTTCATTTTCCGGAAAATATATAGACTCCCGTCTTTCTGTGCATTTTATATATATATATATAAATATATATATATATATATATATATATATATATATATATATATATATATATATATATATATATATATATATATATATATATATATATATATATATATATATATATATATATATATATATATATATATATATATATATATATATATCAATCGATTTTGGCATTCAAATAAATTGGTTATTGATGTCCTCGGTAAAAACGAGCAAAAGGAAATAATAGTCGCTGAACATAACAAGGCTCATAGAACAGTTCAGGAAAATACCAAACAAATCCTCCAGGACTATTTTTTCCCGAAAATGACTCGTGTGGCAAGCGAAATAGTTGAAAATTGCAAGATTTGTAACAGAGCCAAATATGACCGACATCCGCAAAAACAATGAATTGGTGAAACGCTCGTCCCTAATCAAGTAGGGTAGATTCTTCACATTGCCATTTTTTCCACTGACAAAAAAATATTTTTTAACTTGCATTGATAAATTTTCAAAATTCGCTTTGTTCAACCAATAGCTTCTAGGACCATATTGGACATAGAGCCACCCATTTTACAACTTATGAACTTTTACCCTCAGGTCCGAATCATATATTAAATTCAGGAGCAATTCAATCACTCTAGAAAAATCGTTTTAACGTCGAAATTGTAAATTCCCCACCGCTCCATAGAACATCAA
The DNA here is from genome assembly GCA_035044765.1 of Leucophenga montana. NCBI lineage: Eukaryota > Metazoa > Arthropoda > Insecta > Diptera > Drosophilidae > Leucophenga > Leucophenga montana. Next base: position 35,034 of record JAWNNQ010001476.1, on the reverse strand, counting down.
ACGGACAAGAAGAGAGATTTCATAGTACTCTCGCAGAAATCGCTAGATGCTTGAAATTAGAAAAACACTTGAACGACACAGTTGAACTGATACTATGATCATCAATAGAATATAACAGAACAATCCACTCCGTCATAAACAACAAACCAACCTATTGACCAATAATGCTGTCAATCACACTCGCAAACTTTAAAATTATAAACCCGGTCATTCTTGAACTAAAGACTTAAACCACAATGAGCACTCTACAAGTATAACTATAACCGATTTAATTTACATTATTGTAATGTTAGATTATAATTTTTTACATTTTATAATTAAATACCCTGATCCTAGCTTAGTTTGTAAAAAGATAACTCTGTTTCCTGTTCAACGTAATGGCACAATATTTCATTTCGCTGAAAACAACAACGTAGCAGACTGTGGCAACAGAATTCTGCAAATCGGGAATTGCACTGCAACGCTGACATCAACATTCTGCAAGGAGCTACTCTTTACATGTGCGCAACAACTGCATTTTGGAGGCATCGCGCATTGCAATACCCGTCCTAGTCATCTACAGCCGTTGGAAGTAGTGGACGATGGGATCATCATAGTAAACGAGGAAACCGCTACAATAAGAATGGATAACGGAGCAGAGAAGGTGATCCGTGGCACGTTCCTGCTGACTTTCAACGAAGAAGTTCAAATAAATGAGTCTCTGTTCAAGAACATGAAAAACATCGTCCAAAGACATCCAGGCTCTGCGACATCGGCTCTCTTAGATAGCACTGGTCACCAAGAAATCCTGAGTCTGTGGTACCATCAGAGGCTGAACTTCAAAAATTTGCGATATATTGTCAACGTCGAGAAGAAGCTATTAATAATGCCTATGATGTTCAGCGTATCCACCATCATCGCCGTGGTCATTGGATTCTTCCTTTTCAAGATGTATCAAAAATGAAAAAGAACTAAACAGCTATCCTTTCTAAAGATTGTTATTGACACGCTAAGGAAAACCGAGGACGGTCTTCGTCTTAGTGAGGGAAGAGTTGACACATCCGGCCAGCCATAAATCATCGAGGCCAGCCATAAGTCATCGACCATCATGCAGATCAACAACTCCAGCCTATGCTTCGTATGCCAAAAACAGCGCTGCAACTATGTTGCCGTCAGCGTTCTCACGCGCCGCCGTCAGAAATACTATCCGTTGGACAAAACGCTGCATCAGCGAATATAGGTCAGGGTAAGCTTCCGAAAAAAAAAAAAATTACGATGAGACGCCGCATCCATTTTCCGATAAGATGAAGGCAAATGTAGCAAATCTCCGTACATACCGAACTTCTTCTTTTCTCCATTGCTGCACTTGTTAAAAAAATATTTCAATTTTATAAGTACTGTTTACAAACAATATTATTAGTATTATTTTAAATAAATCGAAACGTAGTGAAATAAAAAAAAAACATTCGTATTATCGCGGTGTCTGTTTTCAAACTAAATAATGGTGATGGAAAAATATCTATAACATCGATACTTTTTTGTTGGGCCTTCATCGAATATTTTCAAACACTTATTTCGTTTACACAAGTGTTGGCAATATTTTCACTCAGTGATTGTATTTCGTTTCCTATACGAATATGAACACATGTCACGATAAAATACTTTTATCACTGTTTAGCTAATCACCGCTATCGTAATAGTGTTTCAAATCGCTGATTCGCTAGTAATAGTAATTATGAATGCTTTTTTTCTATTGCGAATGTTCGAATTTATATGTAAGATATGACTATATATTAATTAATAAAAGTTTTAATTGTAGTCATGGCAATTATATTATGTATAGGATTATTTAAATCATATATAAAGTACGAATGAGTTTTATACACGAGATTACGATATTATAGATGAATATGGCTAGATGGATTCGACTCATAGAACTAATCAAGTAAATATTAAATATGTGCGTTGTCCGACATACAATATATTTCAAAAATTCAATAATCTCAACCTACTCTTCTACACATTTCATATGCATTGCCACAATTGTCATAAAAATAACGGAATATTAAAACGGTGACTCAATCACCGTTTACAATCGCAATGATTTTCAAATCACAGTCACCGTTCACAAAGTTATTGAAAAATCACTGTTTTTCAGGGATTGCAAATAATGATTATTTGTTTTTTTTTTTTTTTTTTAATAAAAAAACTTTAAATAATCATTATTTTTGAGCAAAAAACAAAATAAAACTTAAAGAATAATCATTATTTCATGAGTTTTACTTTTTATAAGGGCAAAAATTATATATATTCCTAGTCAGTAAGCCAAGACAAACCATAATACTCAATTTTTAAATGTAGTAAAATTATTGAAAAAGAAAATATTTAAAAAAAAAAATATTTATTTATTTATATATATATATATATATATATATATATATATATATATATATATATATATATATATATATATATATATATATATATATATATATATATATATATATATATATATATATATATATATAATAATGTACACGTTTATTAGCGGGTAGTTGAATTTTCAATTATATTACAAAAATGCTTTTTACTTCTCGTTAATGCTATTGTGGCCCTTGTTTTCTGTCAAATGTTTTTGGACTTTTTTTTATTTCTCCTCAATTCAATTTTTGAATATTGCTCCACTAGAATTTTGAGAGTTCGATGTAAAATTTGTTTAGAAAAGTGACCGTGCATTGTAATTTTATATCTAACAAAACATTTATTAATGCTCGATATTTTGTAACATAAATTTATGAACTGTTGTAAAATGCATTCAAACAACGAAATACATCTTTATTGTATCCCTCCAGGTATGGCTTTCCAGTCTTATAACCACATTCCTCAAACAGGTTTAGACTGTCTTGGTGGAACCAGTAATTCTTTAGTCCGCTGCTGTTATTTAGATCGAGAGTGTTCAGCTGAAATACGCCAAAATGAAAAGTACGTCCATCGCTCTGAATACTCTGCACCACAATTGGCTTCGGCAATCCGCTCGTTAGAGCATCATTCTAAAAAAGAATAATTTAGAATAGAATTAGAATAAGATATCGATACATTACACGTTTAATAATACAATTAAATTAACATTACAAAGACTACAAAATAGAAAAGCGAAAAAGAAGGGTTTAATGTCAAATTTCAGCCTGTTATTTAACTTAAATGTATGTTCTCTAGGCAAGTTAAATTTTAATTACCCCTCTTACTAAAAATACAACCGGTTTTGATAAAAATTTAATAAATTTAATCGTAATCGATTTTATTAAATAGTCGATTTTGTCACTTTCAGAATGATTTTGATTTCACTTCAAGCTGAGAACATGAATTTTGAAGTACAAATTTCCAAACAAAATCAAATCGCTCAAATTTCTGAAATTGACAAACCGACAAAATTCTTAAAATCGATTTCGATTAATTTACTCGGATCGAAATCTAGAACAGGATGGAATATATTTTTTTATCAAGATACTACGTAAGAAACGTCAACTGTTGTCATTCTCAATGAAAGACATAAAATGCACAGCTATTTACATGTATATTTCCCCAATGTCGAATCCGAAACAAAAGAAAACAATAACTTCCTAATAGCCTAATACTGAGGCTATATCTTCTTTTACATAAATCGCAGATATTTTGATAAGTATTTGGTCTATGATTATAAAAAGTTTCCATACCAACTTTTAAACACATATGTATAACAATGTGACTAAATTAAGTATAAGAATTTGTTCGACAGCTATTTCGTTAAAAAGATCCGTTTTCCCTTCCGGAAGCATCTATCGGCCTTGAATTCATTTGGAACTGGCAGTGTGAAATTTATATTCTTAATGCCAAATGCAATTAACTCGCGATTTCCTCCTGGCATATAACGAAGTTCGATGGAGGACATCAAGAAATATATGACCGTCAGTTGTGTTCTATGATCAAGAGTTCTGTTTGTATTGGTGCGTCCCTGTTTTTTAGGCACTACAATTACTTTTCACGTTACTAAACCCTAAAACCAAAAGTAAATTAATCCATATTGCAGTCGGTTGTATCCTTGAATTCTAATAAAAAGCTTATCAGCCAAAAGAAACTTTTCAACTTCGTTAAAAATATGTCTTACTCATCCCAATATACAAATTTTCAATAACCCATTAATACCATAGTTTTCATACCACGTGTGAGGGGTAGAATGAACCAATAATAATTTATTACCCCGTATAGCTGAATTGCTCGAGCAGATGCCGCAGCAAAAGCTTGTAACATGGTGCGACCTTGGAACTGGGACTTGGAGACGCTTGAGCCATGTAGATTTCGGACTTGGTCCTTATCGAAGTAGCAAACAATTGTATGCGGATGTGTACAGTTTGTTGTCGAGCTAAAAGCTGCAATGAAAATAAATTATGTTTTCCGTCATCTTAGGATGCACGACAACTCACGGTAAGACGTATCCTCGGTGTATATCTGTTTTTTGGGAATCGATATGGTGCTCTTAATCGGAAAGAGGTCAGGAAGTTCGCCTTGGAATTTACCTTTCACCGGATCTAAAGGCCGTGTAGTGGTAATCATTTTATCCGCGGTGATGATAAACTGCAGCAAATCACTATCCTTGTTTAAAGTTGCTTTGAATAGCGCGTTGTCTATTAGCCGACGACGAGAAGCAATGGAACGTCCAGCCAATTTTTCACATTCGAAAATTAGTTTATTCGTCAGAAGGCGGCTAAAAGCAGAGTAATCTCATTATAAAAATTTGTAACCGAACTAAAGGATTCGTTCACTATTAACAGGCCCGTCGAGAGAGGGAGGGAGGGGGTAAATTATCCCGGGTCTATGCATTTTTAGAGCACGGTATCATTTGGATCACATTTGCTACGGCTATTAAAATAGCAGTTAGTTAATTATTAGACCCGAGCCCGATTTATGCTCCACGGATTTGACTACTAATATACTTACTTGCGGCGCCCGTGAGAAATACCGTATTCCCTTGGTAGATTATATGCTGGACGTTCTGGCAATTTTTTTTTTGGCAACTTAACTTGCTCAGCGTCAAAGACATGGGACGACATGATTGCATTTTGTACGTTGCGATCCACCGAACTTGTAAGCTGCAATTTGGACATCGTCTCTTCAATTGTCTTAGGAAAGCCGCTTACTTCCAGTGTATTCGATAAAACTTGAGCCTGTGGTAAGCCTTCGAGTAGAACGTTTTTATCGCCGTATACGTAACATGGCTGCTGATGCCAGTTAACATGAGTTTGATCCTCGGACATACCTTTGGGATAGGCGCCGACAATCTCCACGCTGCAAGAGCAATAACCATTTTATTTTTAAATCAAGCAACGTTAAACCACAATGTTCACGTACAGTTTTCGTTCGATTTTGGGCGCAAGTATTTCCTCAGCCGTCCTCACTTGGATTCCCAACCTCTCCAGCTCGGCTGCTGCACCGGTGTCCTTTGGCACTCGCTTTCCCTGCACCTGCCAATGTTTTTTGAATGTCCAGCCCAAATGCTGAGCAAGCAATCTGTTCGTTAACCGCATTTTAAGTAGAGCTTTTATATATTTCTATTTAATAGTTTCACAAATTAAAATCGGCAAGCAGGTTATGAAACAACTACATCTACATGAAACAAAACATCTGATCGAGCTGCCACAGAGTCGAAACTTTTGCTTTGACTAGAGAACAAGCCCGACAACGTAGCACGGTTGTATTCGTGAAATATCAGTTGGCAGCTCTATTTCCGTTAATTTTAAATGGTCTTTTTTATTTAAGATTGCTGGACTTCGAATAATCTATCAACAATTTTTTTCAGCGAAATATGCAGAATTATGTAAAATATTCGGACACATTACTTCGTTGTTGTGCTTTATATACTTGGGACCTTATTTCCAGAAGTCACCGGTTTCTCATTTCATTGTTGCATTGACGTTTCATCCATTTATTTAAAAAAAAAGTTAATAATTCCATACAAAAATGGTCTAAATATGTATTACTATTTACTTTTTTAAAATTATTACATTTTTATATCTTGTACAATAGGGTATATTGGGTTTGTTGAAATGTCAACAAATCTGTAATACAACGAGGGAATAGTTGAGACCCTACACTAACTATATTTGTGAGCCCCATGGCAAAACGAGTTTAGTCACAGTATAGTTCTCTGACTCTAGAGGGGCCGAAGCTCACGGTTTAAATGAACGCCTATGTATGTATGGATCAGGCAAAAGAATTCGTTTGAGACCCTTAAAATTATATATATTCAATATTAAAATTCGATATTAACGTGTCCGTCTGTTTGAATGAAGCGATATCGAAAACTATTAACATATAACTCCTTCAAGTTCAGATATTCAAACTCTTCTATTCCCTCTTCAGAAAAGTGCATTAAGTGAACGTGCCAACCCATCTATATGGGGTAGCTCCATTCATACCTGCCCTGCATTTTATAGTATTTGTATATTTTCTTTTTGTTGCTAATAAAACTAGAAAGGCCAAATTTTGTGCATCTTGCATCAATTCTAATAAAAAATCCCACATTGGAGCGGATCGGATCTGTGATTACATAATCTATGGTTCAAATAAAGAGCTTTAGACAATGTACAGGGTAAATTGTAGTCGAGCACACTGGGCTGCAGCGTTCTTTCTCGTTTAGCACTATATAATTAATCAAACTATTAATATTATGAAAAAGCAGTACTATTTTACTATCGGGTAAGTTCTATAGTGGCGTTGTCACTAGTTGTTATATTACATGAATAAAAGTTTTGATGAAACTCATATGAAAAAAGGAAACAAAGAAAACTTTCGGATGTTATGCATGTTAAACTATTTGGAGCGTGGATGTCTTATGTGTCAAGTGACCTATTCTTCTTTTGTTATACCCTTTCTTAAATGTACCAATTGTCATCCTCCTACTTTAAAAAAGATACTGAGGCTACGAACTTTTAATTTGGTTGAACTTAATAATTCTAAATCGACCTAAAAGTTGCAGAGATTACCCCCAGCGTACATGCTTTTTTAGTTATTACATTTCATAACAAATACATAGTTTTAAATATCAATGAAAATTGTTAAAAACTCAAATTCTTGCCAATAATCTGGCGCCCTCCCAACCGTGAGTTAGGTTAAACTTGGGTTAACTACCAATTTATAAACCAAGAATAAATGAAAATAATTAAGAAACTCAATAGTTAAGTTGGGTTTAACCAAACTCAAAAATAGGCACTATAAATATGACGCTTAAAGCAATCGTTTGTAGTTATCCTTCTATCTTATCTTTTGTCCCATACTTCGAGTTCCATATATTATCACATCAATTAAATGCGCGCGTCAAGACTCGTTTTTTATTGTGGGATTTTTGTTGTAGTGTAATTTTACAATCTGTAACTTTTGACTTAAACAATTTATTACAATAATAATTTTATGTGGTTGAACTTGAATTTAGTAATGCGTCAATTATAAAAATAATTCCACAATAGCAATGAATACCGTTTACGACGTACGTGTTGGTCTTGGGCTGATACAAATAAAATGGAATCAGGAATTAAAACTAATACGAGATGTGATCCCTGGGGACCAGATTAACGCTCGCACTCGACTACGTGTTAACGCATGCGATATTTATTGGATTCATTAACCTCGGATAGCTCTCCTTTGAAATTAACGTCAATGACGAAATCCAAATCACGATTATTCTTTTCGTTCGGTTGCATTTTGAACGTTCCATTTATCTCTTCATTCTTTTTCACTGTCAAATAGTCGTCCATGTAGAACACAGTCTGCTTCCAGTGCGTATAGGTAGCTTCTGGCGATGTGCTAAACCCAAGACGCTTGTGGCACTTTGTGAATTCGATGTTGAAAAACGTCACCAGAGCCTGAACGAAATCGTTACGCTTAATTTTAAGGCTAAAATTCGTTGAAAAATTTAAATCTGATTTCTGTACGGTGTACAAATCGACCTCTTTGACTGGACAAGCCGTTGACACCACTTGTTTCGGATCAACAACATCCACCAGAGGTTCCATTACGGCCACCTTGCGAATGCAGCTCATGTCGAAGCCATATACGTCGTCCCACCAGTTAATCTTTTCGTCTTTGTACTGACGGTCTTCGATAGCCGTTATAAAAAGCGTACCACGATCCGGAAACATCATGCCAGTTGGCTTCAGCCACTTGTCACGGGCGTACAATACTGTGTCCAGCATGGATTCGTAGAACAGACAATATCTTCAATTAAGATTTATCATTAAACTAAGCATTCCAATACCATTATTGTGTTGACTCACCCCATCCACTCGGATATTATAATGTCGACTTTCTCAATACCCTCTGGCAGTTCAATCTCCTCAATTTTACCTTTAACTACTTTAATAACGTCCTGCAAATTGTTGTCAATTACGACTTGCCTAGCAAAATCGACAATATTCGAGCAATCCACAGCGATAACTTTAGCGGCGCCCGCCTTTGCGGCGAACATGGAAAGAATGCCAGTGCCACAGCCCACATCCAGCACAGTCTGAATTTATTTTAAAAGAAAATATAAATAAATAAGCAAATTTCCTCTTGTGCCAACGTCTACACAACTCACCTTTCCCTGGAAGAGGTGCTTATTGTGGTACATCGCGTTGCGATATGTGATGGTTCGCACTTCATCCTTAAGCATCTCCTCGTGGATGCCGAAATGTGCATATGAATCGAAATAGTAATCCCGCGATGTCATCTCCTCAGCGGATGTGATTGAATTTGTCTGTACTTTTTTTAACTCCGTCGCCGTTGAGTTCATCGATCCGCCGCATGTATTGTTCGACTCCATTTCCATTTGATCGCCAGACTACCGACGCCGCAAAAGTAAAAAAAAAAAATTAAAAAAATACATTGTATACATTTCTATTCGCATCTCGCAATGCTCTATATGTGTTTTTAGCTCACCATCATTTGCGCTGGGTATATATTTATCGTCCCCGTTGGTTTAATTTGTTAAAAATTCTTAATTGAAAATTATACTTCCTAACTAGTCAGACACTCGTGAAAAAAAAGCGGCTCACACATACCGCATGTCCACGAAAACAACAAAGACTAGTGTAGTGCAACCAAGCTGTGCACAGAACAGACAATGCTGGCTTTTTTTTGCAAAAAAAAAAAAAAAAAACGCGCACAAAATATTCAGTGCTGCCAAACAAATTCAATAAGAAAACAACAGTGTCACCAACTACTGTTGCCGTTTTATTATTTCTGGATTAGTGAAAAAGGGCTGCGCAAATTAAAAAAAATTTATGTTGATTTTGATATTTGATATTTGGGTCGCAAAATATCGATAATATCGAAATTGGACTGAAAAAATTGTGCTGCGACAGTTTTTCCAAACAATTGATAAATGTCTAGTAATGCTGAATGACAACAGATTTATAACAAACAAGAAAAATGTTTACAATCGAGTTGGTTCGATTGCGATAAATCCTAACCCTAAATGTGTATAGAACACGGCCATTTACAATGTAAATTAATATATATTTAATTATATGGTTTCTCATTTATCTTAAAAATGGGAGTGGCATACCGCCTCAGAGAGACTCTTTCCCGTGTTGACATATAGCCAAACAAAAACACACACTTGTCTTGTGGAGCTGATCAACATATGCTATTGGGAGAATAAAATTGAGTAGTGTATTGGACGATTTCACAATTGTATTGTAATAAATCCATTTTGAGTAGACCAGCGGTATAAATCAATTTTTGTTCTGTTATCAGTCACTTTTTGTCAGTTATTTTTGAAATTCAATTACTTTTGTCTTATTTATCGGTCAGCTGCAGAATGAAGAAGTGGACATGCTATTCATAAAACAATACTTACTTACTTAGGTGGCTATACAACGGTCTATCGCACGTAGGAAAGCGAACCATTCAATGCAGTTTAGTGCGCGCCGGCGCCAGTCGCTGGCAATCGGGAGCTTCTTCAGGTCATCATAGACCTGATCTACCATCTTAAGCTCTGACGTCCTCTCTGACGCCGTCCACCAATCAAGTTCAGGTTTCCGTCGTAAACCTTTAGTGCTGGAGCTTTGGGGTTCATCCGGATGAGGTGACCAGCCCAGTGCAGCCGCTGGAATTTAATACGCTGGACTATGTCAACCTCAACGTACAGCTCATACAGCTCATGGTTCATACGTCCTAACCTCGACCCAACTCTAAGGGGACCAAAAATCCTACGAAGAATCTTTCTCTCGAACACTCCTAAAGACGCTGTATCCGTTGATGTCAGTGTCCATGCTTCTGCGCCATACAGCAGGACCGGGATTATCAGTTTCTTATAGATTTTTATCTTCGTAGTTCGAGAGAGGGCTCTACTTCTAATTTGCTTGCTGAGCCCAAAGTAGCAGCATTTAGCAAGCGTGATTCTTCGTCTGATCTCTCGGCGAACATTGTTGTCGCTGGTAATTTCTGTTCCCAGATAGACGAAGTTTTCTACAACATTGAAGTTAAAATTCTCCATACTCATAGACCGTCCAAGACGCGCTGATGGTCTGCGAGTGGACACCAAGTACTTCGTCTTGTCTTCGTTTACCGCTAGGCCCATGAGACGTGACTGTTTCTCAATCTCCGAGAAGGCCCTGCCTACTCGCCGTTCGTTGATGCCTATGATTTCTATGTCATCAGCATATGCGAGTAGAATCACTTCCTTATGGAAGATCGTGTCCGATCGTTCTACGTATGGGCATTGGCGTAGGATGTACTCCATCAGGAGATTAAAAAAGTCGCACGATAAAGCATCACCCTGCCTGAAACCTCTCTTGGTATCAACGGGTACCGAACGATCTTTGCTGGGATACCAAGTTCAGATAGGGCGTTGAAGAACTTCGTTCTTATCGGCGTGTCGAAAGCGGCCTTATAGGTGGTGTGTGTCTTTATTGTACTCGTGTGTCTTTTCCAGGATTTGGCGTAAAGTGAAAATTTGGTCACTGGTCGACCTCTTTGGTCTGAAGCCGCACTGATATTGGCCTATCAGTGCATTCGTGTATGGCTCCAGCCGTTTACACAGTACGCGGGACAGAATTTTGTATTCTATTGAAAGGAGACTTATTCCCCGGTAGTTCGCGCAGACAGCGGGTTCTCCTTTCTTGAAGATAGGATAAAGAACACTGAGATTCCAATCGTTTGGCATGTATTCATCGGACCATATTTTGCATGAGTTGGTGCATACGCCTTACCAACTCTTCGCCACCGGTCTTGATTAACTCAGCTGGCAACTCATCGGAGACTACTGCTTTGTTATTCTTCATCAATTGGTGGTTCTATGTACACTGCTCTATCGGCGGTATTATTCTCTTCATCGCCCCCAAGTAGATTAGAGAAGTGACTTCTTCATAGTCTCAGTGACTTTCATTATTGTCCTTGCAGAAAGAAACTCCGGGCTTGAAACCTTCGGTCAGACGCTTGACCTTTTGATAAAACTTTCGAGATTCATTTCTTTGACAGAACACATCAACATCCTCAAGCTTACGCTCACGCTCACGATTTTCTTGTTCCCTTTTTTGTGTCTGAAAAGGCGTTTCCCTCTCTCCGTTTCTCTCGATATCGCTGTCTAACAGCTCATGTTACTCCCGACTGCAGAGTTCGTTTGTAAGCGGCGTATTTCTCTGCAGTAGCTTGGTGACACTCCACGTCATACCAAGGGTTCGTCACAGGTCTGGTGTACCCAACGACCTCCTTGGCAGCCGTATTCATGGAGTGAACTCCCGGAACAGTTGGGAGAGTTCATAAAACCATAAAAACAAATAATTCGAAGAAAACTTGGATGAATATATGCAAGTTTGCATTTCAAATTTTCATGAAAAATTTCAATTTTGCTTGTTTTTATTTGGATTGTGATCGAAATTGTGAAGACATATTGTCCATAGCTAGCTTTCAAATATATATATTATATTGGTTCGTCGAACTAGACAATATGTTTATAGGCTTAATAACAGTCGTGACATTGAAAACTATGATATAGCGTGAAAAATGAAATGAATGTTTGATACTGCTTTTTCGTCAGAAAAAAAAACCAAAGAAAAATCAATATGTGTGGAGTTTTCACCTAATAAATACATTATTTTAGTATTTTGTGTTCGTTAGGGTACACTGTTTTTTGTTTCTTTGACATAGGAGTAAAAATTTACAATTTGGGTAGCAAAAATTTTTATCGATCTCAGTAATGGCCTTTAAAAATAATATATATATTCCATTAGATCCATTAGATATATATTCCATTAGGTCCAATATTGCACCCATAGAACTGAAACATACATTTCTCAAATTAAAATTGTACAAAACTCTTCAGCATTCGAAAGATACCCCTATTGAAAAATATTTGAAAAAGCCAGCCCTGCAAAAACGCCAGAAAACTAATTGAACTTTAGACTACCTTACAAAAAAATGTACAGACTTAAATATACCTTTGGGACCACTGAAGAGGGGTAAAGAACTACCTTATTGGCTCTTCAACAAGGACCAAATAGAACTTACTTCAAGAAAATACACAAAAAAAAAAAACACCAATCCCACAATCTACCAAACCGCATTCCAAATTATTAAAGAATTAAATTCTGACCGTAGTTTCATCTATACAGATGGTTCCGGCACCAAAGACAACATTACATTTGCTATAACCACCGAAACCTCAGCACTAAGATACGGCCTCCTTCCACCATATTCATCGGTCTTATCGGCTGAAATCATAGCGCTTCACGAGGCGATTGTCTTAGTTAGCAAGTCCCCCGGAAAATATATGATTTGCTCAGACTCCTTTTCTGCACTAGACGCTAATGCAAATACTAACAATCGTGATTTTTATCCTTGTGTGATAAGAAGCTAACTACCGATACAGCAGCCAAACAGGCACAATATCTGCCCCTAATCTGTACCACCAACCTCAATAAAAAAGACATCGACCTTTTTCTTAAGAAAGAATTCATACAGAGTCAAACAGAGTTATGGAATCATACGTCAACCTCACACCTCCAACCATTCCTTAAAAACTCTTAACTGTCACGAATATACCAAATTAAAATAATCCGACTAAGATTAACTCATAACCACTATTTAGACAAAAATATTCCCAACCAATGCCAAATATACCAAGAACCACAAGCTACAAACATGGAACACATCCTAACCACCTTCCCCACCCTTAGCTGGAATGTTACATTAAAAAATAGCAACCCGATCTAGCTTCTAGGTAATCGTAATGAAAAAAATGCACAAACAATAATAAAATTCTTAAAACATGTGAATATATATAACAAAATATAAACTTGTCAAAAAATATTGTTTATAAAATATCTATTGTTAATTAGTAATTAAGTATCGTATAATGTAACCTTTATAATGTAACCTGTAAATGTAATCTACTATTAATCTATTTCCATAAGACTTATTCATAAAAAAATGTTATATATGTAATTGTTAGTAGCCAAAGGCCCCAGCAGCCAGCGCTACATCCATCCTATTAGTTCTAAGTTTACTTGCAATTAGTATGGCTAGTAAATAAAATAAAAAATATTCCATTAGAGTATGAAATGCGGTATTCTCACTTCTTTTATTTTTAATTTTAAAAGATTATGTTGTACATAACAACTGTTCAAATTAATTGAAATAAAATAAAAAAACCTCTAGACGAGGTAAAAACCAAGTGATGAAAGCCTACCTGCAACTGACAAAACTTCTGATACCAATTTCGAAAGATTTGTATTTTTCATTTGTATTGTTGGGATTAATTGGTAAAATGTAACTGAGCGTTCGTCATATGGTTTTATCCTCGTCAAGAAGTTTTTTTTTTATTTTCTAATATACTATTCACACAGAGAGTTTAGAGTAACGTTTGTAACGCATTGAAGGAGGCATCATAGACCCCTTAAAGTATATTTATTCTTGATCATCTCTACGAGACGCTCAATCTAACCCTGCCCGTCTGTCTGGATTTTGCATTTTTTGACCATAAATTTTTATGATATCCAGTTTTAAGTAGGCACATAGACTTCTTTTTATTGCAGTTTAGTAAAGCATCAAAATTTACCAGTTTTAGGGGTAGCTCCCATAGAAACTTATCCCCAATTTTGAAATATTGTATGAAATCTTTCATATTACAGTAAATATCAACATAAAATTTAATATAGTGGCTTCCTATGTGGCTTCTTTTTACTGTACAAAATTTATTTATTGTTTTTACTGCAGTGGCCTAACTATAGTGAGGCAGGGCTGGGAAAATGCCAAAGTTTGACATAACTAAAAGCCAGATACAAATTCAAATAAATTATTAAGATATGAACGTTTATAAGGAATTTATAAGGAAAAGATGTACTTTTTTCGTGGCGCTGGCAGGCTAGCGACGCAAAGATGTTAGGGGAATCCCGGATGGCTCTACTACCCATTGGTCGATTGTATTTTTGATTTTTCGACAAAGTAAAGTTAATTGTGAAAGTTAGATATCAACAATTCAACATGTTTAGTTCTAGAAAATATTTAAGTGGGAGCGAAAAACGAAAGAGAAAAAGGGAGTCTGAAGAAGAAAAAAAAAGTTACCTAAAATTAGTCAGTACTCTAAGAATGATGACTTTATTGATGAAAAAGCGAGTGAACAGTGTTCCGAAAGTGAAGAATTGGACGTAACAAATCACAGCATAGCAGAGGCAGTACCCGACACCAGTGTATGTCCAGATCCAGAACAACTACAACAAGGTACAAGCAAAAATAAGAAAAAATCTAATTTTAGTGTGAACAATATTGCATCTCACCATATATTACTGATAAGGGTAATTTTACAGAAATAAATGATCAAGAGAAACGTTTCGTGATCGAAAACGGACATTGTAAGCCTAAAGGTCCTTTCTTAAAGGACAGTGCCAATAGATCTTATCTAGAAAACATTACTATTATGTTTCCAAATCTGGAGTGAAACTGGAACGCACATGGCTATCCTATTCCTTAATACTTCAGAGGGTGTATTGTGAACCGTAAATTAAAAACATTTGGATGGAAGGCTATGATGACTGGAAACATATTGTAGACGCCATAGAAAGACACGAGACATCGAAAATTCACCTGGAATCGTGTCTTACGTATCAACAAAGGCGGCTACATGGAACACTAGATGAAGAACACGAGTTCACGATCAAGAAAACACGAAAAATCTTTTTGGCGCCAACTTTTTGAGTATTGTTGAGTTATTAGCAAAATACGATCCGATTTTACAAGAATTGTTAAGTAAACCAAAGGGCTAAGTCCCAAAATACAAAATAAGCTTATTTCTGTTCTAGTTCTAAAAATAGAAAATGAACTCATAAATGAAATAAATGCCGCACCATTTTACTCAATCATATTCGATACGACTCATTTTATTTCTCATTCAATCACCAATAAAAATCGTAACACATCAAAATCTACTTCGCTTTCTTACTCAGTATACAAGACGCGGCTGAATGAACACTATTTTGACGGTTGAAAATCGTGTGTGGATGTTGTTTCGTTTTCGGTTGCGCCGAAAGTGGTTGTTGTTGTTGTCTCGTCGAAAATCGCAAGCATGCAAAAGTAACGGTTTGAACACTCAGAGCAACGAGAGCAAGGGCTTGCCCACCGCTGCTTTAAAACTGCGGTTTGTTGAAGTGCAAAAAGCGCTAACGAAAACAATTCTGTTAAATTGCAAATCAGATGAAAGAAATTAAGCTATTTCACTCAAGAAGAAGATCGAGAACTACAATTTAATTAAAATTCTACAAACTATCGATGCAACATCTAAAGCACTTCAGTCTAAAGCCACCGATCTTTCAAAATTTATCTGGAAGAATTGGATATATATAGAAAATGGTCCATCAACCCTGAATTTTCTAAAACTAATCAGAGAAAGGTGAAACGCCATTTTGACGATCTTTGAGAAGATGAGCCTCTCCAAGATTCGAAAAGTTTGTTCAAAGTGAACATATTTTATCGAGTATTGGACATCATCGTTGATCAACTGAAATAGCGATTCCTTCCAATGAATGAAATTGTTTCCAATTTCAGTGTTTTGCAACCTACCACTTTACAAAATTTGAAGGACACTGAACCTTTAAAAATAGCTATAGAATTTTTTGATATATATAAAAAGACTGAATCATTTGTCAAGGAAATTCTCAGTTTTCTGTCTACCTTCAAAGATGAAATTGAAAAGTCTTCCTGTATTAGAGATCTTGCTGATTTATTAATAAACAATCATTTTATGACGTGCAGCTTTCCTGAAGTATGTGCTGCGTTAATGTTATTTGTTATAATTCCTGTGACTACAGCTAGTGCTGGAAGATCAAAAAAATTAATAAAAATCTATTTAAGAAACTCTATGGGACAAGACAGGCTAGTAACTTAGCTATTCTGTGTATTGAAAATTCTATGGCCCGATCTTTAAACTTTGATGATGTGGAACAGAAAGCTTGGAGAAAAGAACTCTATTAATAAATATCTTGTTAATATTAAATTGCTATTTCTTTAAAATTATGTAATACCTATGCTTTTGAAAATAAAATTTATTAGATATTTAACTAAAATGTACACAAGTTAGTAATACTGTTGAGTAACTACTGAAGTGATTGATTAAAATTAAATTACGTGACGATTTTTACTAGGAGGGCCCCATCCAATAAATTTGCCACGGGTCTCAGATGGTATGGTTTCGGCACTGCTTTACTGGCTACGAGTGATTTATGAGAAACAAATGCATCCACAGCGTGTCACTGTTTGGTGTGGATTTTGTGCTGGAGGCATCACCGGTCCATTTTTCTTCGAAAATGCGGCAGGTCAAACACAAACCGTGAATGGTGTTCGTTATCGTGAAATGTTAACCAGTTTTTTTTTTTGCCGAAACTTGAAGACATTGATGTGGAGGACATGTGGTTTCAACAAGACGGTGCCACATGCCATACAGCACGAGAAACAGTTCAATTACTGCATCAGTTATTTCCCGGTGATTTTGGTGACCAGAATTGGCCGCCTAGATCTCGTGATCTGAAGCCTCTGGACCACGACACGTCAAGCATTGAAAGAATAAATTACACACTGCATCAATGAAATACCGCAACATTTATGCAAAACGGTTATGGAAAATTTCAAGAAAAGAGCGCGTATATGCCAGCAAAGCCGAGGCGGCCATTTGTGTTATTGTGTTATTCCATACATAACCTCATGATGTCTACTTTATGTTTCAATAAAAGTTTCGTAAATTTTCAACAAACAACAGTGTTAATAAAAAAAACTTTTCTTTTTGACGCCAGTGTGTTTAAAGTTTAAACAAGCGCATAAGAGAATTGCAAGGTCTAAACCCGTGTTTAATTTAGTATTTTGTAATGCCAAGAAAGAAAAAAAAACATTTTCAAAACCTGCGAAATGGCAGCACTGTTATCAACTGAAAAGTTCAGTGCTGTCAGCTGAAATGGCCAGTGCTACCAACTGACATCATTGCGTTTCCCGCGCATTATATCGCCGCATCATTTTTGTTGCACGCATTTAACATTTGCAAGCGTTGTTTATTTTCGATTAATTTTTAATTTGACTTAAAATGGAAGGTTTTGATGAGGCTGGCGTTTTTTTCTCGGATAACTTTGGCGGCGAGCAGCAGCCGGATGGCAATCAAATTAATCTGCAAGCTGTCAAGAGAAAGTACAAAGAGTTTCTACGCACTTTTAATGAGGACAATTTTTTCTACAAATACAGGTAAAAATATAAATAAATTGTGCATAAAATAATATACAAGAGATGTGAAATGTATTGTTGTTCAATGTAGAGATACGTTAAAGCGCAATTATCTTAATGGGCGCTATTATCTTGAAATTGAAATGGAAGACTTGGCCGGTTTCGATGAGACTCTGGCCGACAAGCTAAATAAGCAACCCACTGAGCATTTGCAAATTATCGAGGAAGCGGCACGCGAAGTGGCCGATGAAATAACCGCGCCGCGACCCGATCATGAGGAACATATGCATGACATACAGATATTGCTCACGTCGAACGCGAATCCCACAAACATACGTAATCTTAAGTCGGACAGCGTTTCGCGCCTGGTAAAGATTGCTGGTATCATTGTGGCAGCGTCAGGCATTAAAGCAAAGGCGACGCGCATGTCAATCATGTGTCGCTCGTGCAGTACAGTGATACCCAATCTCAAGGTAAATCCCGGGCTAGAGGGTTATGCTTTGCCGCGCAAGTGCAACACAGAACAGGCAGGTCGGCCCAAGTGTCCACTTGATCCGTTTTTCATAATGCCTGACAAATGCAAATGTGTTGACTTTCAAACGTTGAAACTTCAAGAATTACCCGATTTTGTGCCTCAAGGCGAGATTCCGCGTCATCTTCAGCTGTTCTGCGATCGTTCGCTGTGCGAACGCGTCGTACCGGGCAACCGTGTGCTCATACAGGGCATTTATTCTATACGCAAGGTCGGAAAACCAACGAAGCAGGATGGTCGCGAAAAGGCCGTAGTTGGTGTCAGAGCACCATATATGCGCGTGGTTGGCATTACGGTCGACGCCGAAGGCGCTGGTGCCATTTCACGTTACAGTAACATCAGCTCCGAAGAGGAGGAAACGTTTCGACGCATGGCAGCTTCATCTGACATATACGAACGTTTGTCCAAGTCGCTAGCGCCCAGCATCTTCGGTTCCGATGACATTAAGAAGGCTATCACTTGCATGCTTTTCGGCGGATCACGCAAACGCCTTCCTGATGGCCTATGCCGTCGTGGAGACATCAATGTGCTGCTGCTGGGAGATCCCGGTACTGCTAAATCGCAGTTGCTGAAGTTTGTAGAGAAAGTTGCACCCATTGGCGTATACACCTCGGGAAAAGGCTCCAGCGCAGCTGGTCTAACAGCCTCTGTTATGCGGGATCCAGCAACTGTAAGTTTCCAATAGTGCAAAACATTAGTTTTGGTTCTCTTATTACTTTTTAACACATTTGCAGCGTAACTTTGTTATGGAGGGCGGAGCTATGGTACTGGCGGACGGTGGCATTGTATGCATTGATGAGTTCGACAAAATGCGTGAAGATGATCGTGTTGCCATACATGAAGCCATGGAGCAGCAGACTATTTCAATTGCCAAGGCTGGTATAACAACAACGCTGAACTCGCGTTGTTCCGTGCTTGCAGCCGCCAATTCAATCTTTGGTCGCTGGGATGACACCAAGGGCGAGGAGAATATTGACTTCATGCCTACTATTCTTTCTCGTTTCGATATGATATTTATTGTGAAGGATGTGCATAACGAGGCGCGCGATATAACGCTGGCAAAGCATATCATAAACGTTCATCTTAACTCGAATAAATCCGCACCGACAGAACCGGCTGAAGGCGAAATATCTTTGTCCATGTTCAAGAAGTATATACACTATTGTCGCATACATTGTGGACCGCGGTTGAGCGAAGCTGCTGCCGAAAAGCTTAAGAGCCGCTATGTGCTCATGCGTAGCGGTGCCGGCCAGCAGGAAAAAGCTGCAGACAAACGACTTAGCATTCCAATTACAGTTCGTCAACTGGAAGCCATTATTCGCATATCAGAGTCATTGGCCAAAATACGGTTGCTACCATTTGTCACCGATGAGCATGTTAACGAAGCCCTGCGTCTTTTCCAAGTATCGACTTTGGATGCCGCTATGACAGGTAGTCTTGCCGGTGCAGAAGGTTTCACAACAGAAGAAGACCAGGAAACTTTGAACCGCATTGAGAAGCAATTAAAGCGTCGCTTTGCCATTGGTTCGCAGGTTTCCGAACAAAATATCATACAGGTAAGTCCATCTTTGCGCAACATTTCATGCACCTTGTTTTTAATATCCCATTTTCCTTTTGCCCCTTTTAGGACTTTTTGCGCCAGAAATATGAAGAACGCACTATACAAAAAGTACTCCATACCATGATTCGCCGCGGAGAGCTGCAACACAGGATGCAACGTAAAATGCTCTATCGCATCTGTTAACTCATTCCATCCATTTTTATTTTGTCACCGAGTCGAAGCAAATTTAATGGTTTAAATATTATTATTAACGACTCCCATTTGTTATTCTGTTCTACTTTCAACCATCGATTTCATTCTTCATTTTAAGTTTAATGTCATTAATAAATATACAATACATATTTGATTTAAAGTTTGCACGTTAACAAATTATTTACAACTTTCCGCGTTTGGTACAAATTTAATTAAATTGAATTGGAGTCGCGTTGAAGATGCTATAAATTTTTGTATATAGCTTGTCCCACCAAGAATGCACGATTCAAATTCTGTCTATACCGGACATACAAATATATATACATACCTTAATGTATATAAAATTCTCGTGTCACACAGTCTTTGTAACCAAACTCCTCCGAAACGGCTTGACCGATTTGTATGAGTTTACATTGGCAAGTGAATCCACGATTACTACATTCATATTTATTTTTGTATCAAGTTTAAAATATCTGGTTGCATTCCGGTATAGAGGCCTATTTCAATGTGGCACTCCCACTTATACGGGTATCACCCCCATCAGTTTTTGAGTTTTTGCATGGGCAACTAGAATATTGCGGAACAATCGAAAAATCTTTTAGTTCCAAGTTCCTGGTGAAGAGATTTTGAGCTTTGTACCAATAAAGATAATCTTTTCCTCGTTTTCTTTATTAGTTGTAAATAAGCAAAAAATTAACAAACAAATATGATCCCAATGATATCGTGCCCCTAAAAATGCTCGGGCCCGTGGTAATTTATCCCCTTTACCCCTTCTTTACGGGCCGCACGAGTGTATAATTTAAACAATATCTGTTATAATTATTTGGATTCGCCTTTTGTATGTAGTTGACTAATTTAAAAACAATTTATTTTAACAAGTTAGATTACTGCAGTCGTGAGTTCACGAGTTCGGAGAACCTTGCGCTTTTCTTACGCATGCTCTACATTGTCTAATGGAATCATAAAATGAAAAACAAAGGAAGGGGATCACGCCCATTGATCTATATATGAAGAGTCCATCCATTAGAAAGTACCATACCAATTATTAAGGTGATATTGACTAAAATAAAAATTTGGTGGGTCAATATGTATATTCTATTTAATTTTAATAAAAATAAGTATAGGTCCCAATTTACAACTGGATACCATAAAAATTGGTACCCAAAAAATGCGCAACAAAATCCATCCATATAAAGGTCGAATGGTCTCGTCATGATGAGTATGTGTACTTTATGGGGTCTATGATGCATCTTTTAATGATAAACCAGACAAATCAGACAGGAAAAAGCAAAAAATAAATTAAAACAAATTGGTTTCGACTGGTTAACCCTGAAAAACGTGCATATAAGAGACAAATAAATAAATGTTTTGATGTTAATCAAGAATTTATATAATTTATACGGTCTGCCATGCCTCATTAGCCCTCCAGGGCAGCATATTAAAATAATTGCCTTAATTCAAACATGTTCGAAACAACAAAACAAATACAAAGTGATTTTGTATGACAGCTATTCTTTTTAGTGGGTAAATCGCGATAATTCTGCTACTTGTGTTGCTTATAGTTAAAAGTCTCCATACCAACTTTCGAAACAATATTTCAAAGATTGACAAATAAAAAGCCCTGAAAAAGTCGAGACAGACGGATATGGCTAGACCCACTCGTCTTGTCATGCTGATCAAGAATATATCTACATTACGGGGCCTCCAGGCATGCCTTTAAGGCCTTGCAAACATTGTGTAAAGGGAATAAAAACGGAATATACTATATATAATATATATATTCGATTTTGGACAAAAAAAGTGACACGCCCGGGCGGGTCACAATATATATAATATATTCCGTTTTTATTCCCTTTACATATGTATTATATATATATTATATTCCAATTTATCCGTATTCGGTTTCGGTACGGTTCGTGATAAACTTCTAGAAAAAAATAGAAGAGAATATTTACTATTGAAAACGTTCCAAAGACCATATTATCAAATTAGTAACATTTTATTTCAAATATTTTTAAAAAAACTTTTTTTTTTATTGAAGAGTAAGTAAATACAATCATAATTATTGTATATTTTTCCATACTTAATTTTGCCGCGGATTTTTTAACGCTCTAAACGAAGCATCGGAGATCCCATAAAATAAATATATTCTTGATCAGAATCGAAGTAGCCATGTCCGTCTGTTTTTAAGTCAGTTTTTAAGATATCATTCTGAAGTCGGGTATAGATACTTGCTAATTCTCCTCGGCTGAACATACAAGTATGTCACAACTTACATGCCACTCCCACTTTTTGGGGTAGTCACCATACATAATTCAATGCTCACCACCCACTTTTCGAATTTTGTATGAAATGATTTCACGTCTAGCCGATTCGATATTAGTAATGCCAGATCGTTGATTACAATATTTCTCCTCCTTGAAATTAATGAATCAAAGATGAATGATTATGTTAGAATATACAATTTTGATATCGAAAAACTGGTAGGTGAACACTGATTAATGTCGCGTCGAGGCCATATAGTTCTGCGTATCGGGATGCTCGATCTTATGGTAGAAACTGTGTAGTTCTCGGTTGTTCTGGGTCGTCTTCTATAGGAAGCTGCCCAGTATCTGTACCCGGCAATGTAGGTGTTAATTCGATGCTGTTTGGCGTTTGTAACTGCTCAGGATGTGCAGGAATATATGCCCAATGTTCTTCATTATCATTTTTAGTTGGGCTTACATTTTCAGAAGATGTGATGAATCGAACTTCCAGTTGAATAGTACGACAAGTGATGAGCCTTGTACTGGTTTTTATGACGTACACAATTTTGCCAGGTGCAATTGTTTCTTTTATCCACTTTTCACCTCTCGAACAGTTACGAATGTATACTTACAAGTGTGCGATGTGGTCGATGTTTTTCCAACAGACGACTTAAATGTTCGAACAAAGCGGTCTGCAAACCCATTTGATGGAGGACGAAATGGCGTATTTGTGATGCCATATTGCATACAAAATGGTTCAAAAGCATCTGCAGTAAGTTGAGGGCCATTGTCGCTTACAATCGTCTGAGGTATTCCTTCGATTGCAAATATTGATGATAATGTAGATATCATACTGGCAGTGGTGATTGTTGTTAATTGATTTATATACGGATACTGTGAAAACGCGTCAACACGTATCACCCATTGTTTTAGCATCTAAACCTGATGATTCTATTCGTATTTGTTCAGATTTTAAAGTAGCAGTTAACTCACAAATTGATATCGATCAATACCCTATACCAGCTCTTGGAACAAGGTTAGCATCCACTTACAGCCAACAGCAACACCAAAGTTTTTTAAAGCCAGAAAAATTCCGTTCGCTCAAATGCCAGATCATTGGATACAACATATACTAACAGACGGACACGTCTAGATCGATTCAACTTTCGGTGAACAAAAATATATACATATACTTTATGGGGTCTGCCATGCTTCTTTCTGAATGTTACATACACGTTGGGTACAGGGAATAAAAATTAGACATTTTTTTTTTTTGTTCCATAAATATATTTACTGTGTACAATATGATTTTTTGATGTAATTAGGGCTTAGGTACGTAGAGTGCAAGATAAATTCCATTTAAGTTAACTGGAAGCATTATCGAATTTTTCAAACTGCAATAATTTATACAATTTGGAGCTTCGACTCTTCAAATATTCAATTATCTATTTAGGAATGCGTCAGTGTTCTCATTGTCGCCATTTGTCATAAATCAATTAACTCGTGTGCGATCTCTAGCGTTGTTGCCGACATTAGAAAATATCTATACATTCATATACATACGTATGTATGTATTTATACGAGTACGTCTGTACATAGCCGTATATATGTGTAAGTATTATGCAAAAACATTTTGCATGGATGTCTGCTGAATCTCTTCTACAAATACAGATTTATATACTCGTACATATGGGTTTTAAATACGTTGTACGTCATTCGCAGAGATCAGAGGAACCATATCCAAATTCGATTTGGCAATAAGCCAGGATTTTGTTTGCTTTCATATTTTGTTTATTTTTTTAATTTCTATACTATTTTTCTGGAGGTAAAGCAAATAGTACTTCCTTTTTAATTTATAAGAAAATATAATTTACGCATGCAATAATTTCCGGATTTCTTTAGAGTTCGTTGAAACGCATGATAATTTTTTTGTTTGTTTTTAAATAATCTATATTCAGGGGTGTCACAGATTTCGACCGTAAAGTTCCGACAATCGAAATTGAGTTTCATTCGAAATGTTTCTAACAAACTCTGCCAAAATTAGTTCTCAGAACAATAAAGAAATCTAAATACTAGTATTGTACATACTATCGAAAATGGATTGAAGTCGAAATTCATCACTGGTTTCATAGCTGTTAAGAGCAATACATCAAAAAGTTTCGAACATATAAATTTTTTTTTTTTGATATTTGTATTCTGCAAAGTTTCAAAAATGCTCAAATGCTCTTAAATATTTCAATTTCCCATCTCCGCGTGGAAAATCGTAATTGGATCAATTGATTCATTTATCTTTGCGAATGACGCGTGTGGCGAGTGACCGACGATCGTTCGTGACGCATATGACGTCAAACCGTGCTATGCCCGACCCGATACATTCTGTTTAGTTCCCCTTTCGAACCAATTGCGTTGCGGGATCGGATCCTTAAACAAAAACAAAAGTATACATATGTATTGTCGCTTACATTTGTAGAAAAAATATACGTATGTAAATATATACACCTACATGAACATAAACATACTTACATACACGCAAGTATATATATACATATATATACTTACTTCACGGAGGATGCAATGCTCTGTTGGAGGTCGCCGTGTTTTATTTAAAAATAGAATACGTATTTCGTTATATTTGGAATTTTCAAACATAAACAAAGAATTTCCACACGAATCAGTGCGTTCACATTGCATGTACATTTTTTGATGTGTTAATTTATACCTACAACAAAACGATTCAAATGAAATGTTGATGGTCGTTTGCAAAATCTAAATAATTCATATACAGGTACATTCCGTTTGGAATGTTTATGATGTTATCGGGTATTTATGATAAGACATACCCCATATATATGAATATGCTGTTGAATGGAACAATAACACTTACATAAGTATTTATCATCCAAATTAAAAAAAAAGAAAACGCACATTATCTGCATAGCTTAATTACTGTAAAAGTACATCACAAGTCCAGTTCCAAAGACTAATGTTGATGACGCTCCCCATACAGTACTGTAACCTGGCCACTCACAGCTAAAAATTGAATAGCAACAAATAAACGCATCCCACAATGCGTATTGCTGCAGCAAAGCATGATTTACTTCACTGCCTAACTTGAGCACAATCGGTTGGAGAATAACGAAGTTATTAGGTTTAATCGAAAAAATGCCATGATCCAATATTTTTTTAAATTTAAAATTTATGTTTCTATTTCGGAAATATTCGAAAAGAATCAATATACAGAATGAAACACTGTAAAAAATTAATATGATATTGATTTTATTAAATTTAATGGAGTCATCGTAGACAAAAAACTGTCTGGGAAAAATTTGTAGGAAAATCCCATTTAATTTGAGTTAAAGTATTTCTTCGATCAAACTTATTGCTAGCGAGATATGTTCGAATTACCGATTACACGACTTTGGAAAACGAGAATTTTTTGTATTGGCAATACCGCGAAAACCGTGCTTTAAAAATTTGTTAAAGGATTTGTATTCAGCGACCCTCAATTCGCCGGATAAAGTATGTTTTAGCAAACGCATTTTCACCGTTTCCTAGTGCAATTAAAGTATATTCCAAATGAGTGCGATTTTGAACCCACAACATATTGGATGTTTTCTATCACGCTAGACAGATGAGTTATCGAGCCCTCAAAACTCTATTATAATTTGTAATTGTAAATTAATTTTATAAAATATTAACTACTGTTAAAGACACAAAAAGTTAAACATTTTTGAAATAACATTTAACTTTAATTAACATTTAACATTTAACTAGAGGGAATGAGAGGTAGAGGGAAGGGCAGCAGCGCGCCGGGTACCTTTTAAAACGGAAGAAGAGGTAGGGGAATGGGGAAAGGGGGAAGGAAAAGGTGAGCGTTGGGAAAGGGGTAGAAGGGGAAGAGTGGCAGAGGGAATAGGGGTATGGAAATGGAAAGTAGGGTATGGGATCATGGTGAAGGAGGGGTAATGGCAGGGGGAATGGCAGCAACGCGCTGGGTACCATTTTAAATAGAGGGATGAAATGTTGGCAGCGTATGGGTTGGTTGTAGAAGGGGTGGAAGGGACAGGAGAAGAGGGGTAGGAGTATTGGAGCTAGAGTAAATGGGCATGGGGAACGTGGGGCAGAGGCAAGGTGGGACAGGGGGAAGGAGTGGCAGCTAGTATAGTATAAAAACTCGATAATAAATTATACTTTAATTTCAACTGTTATGTTTAAAAATTAAAATTGAAGTCGGAGATCACATAATTGTGATCACCTAAAAGAGACAAGTCGATCTAGTCATGTCTATATATCTGAGATATTGCTTCTAAGAGTATATATATAAGTTACCACATGGTTACATGTTTATCTGAAAATTTAATACCTCGCAACTTTTTACTGCAGTGGTAAATATGCATAATGCGATAAAAAGTGGATTGACTTCCAGTAGATTTTTTGCCCATTGACCGAACATACAGTGCAAACAATGGCCATTCGGTTTTAATTCTCGCACCAGCTGAATCTTATAAATTCGTATTATGCGATTTTTACGTAACCATTTGCTGCGCTCGATGGCTGATCGACGCATTGGGTCCACCTGAATACCCTCTACAGCATCAATTGTTTCTTCGGTGGGCACAGTATGGTCTTTGCGGGTAATTGAATTAGTAGCTCATATGGACGATTGTGTCGATCGTAAAATGGACGTAGTGTACGATAACATTCTCGAACTAAACCACGATTCGAAATAATTTTACATAATTTGTAAGAGTTGCCAGATCTGATCAATTTATAACAGTTGAATCCCTTTCCAAAAATTGAAAATCTAAAAAAAAAATCTTACTGCTTCTTGCAAACTTTTGCACAAACTTATTATAGCCTTTTCCCTTTCGGTCCATGGTATAACTAAGGTTTATTGCGGAGGTTGCTCGGTCGGAGCCGTTTTATTTTTAGGCGAAGCAACCAAATTCTGTTTCTTCAACTTATCGTAGCAATCTATTGTAGTTGTACCAATATGTTCGAAGGTGACAAGAAAAGTACATGGTCGACATTGAATATAACCGTATTGTTGACCATACCATGCCTTATATCACAATAAAGGTACAGTGGGTTTATTTTTCGCTATTGATCCGAATATTCCAGTAAATTTTTGCCGAAATTTCAAATAACACGAGAAGTAATGAATAAGTCAGGTGTAAGTGACTGTGGAATCTTGGAAGCTTTCGGGAAGTTAGGGTTTATAACGATAGCATGTCGTTGTTCTTTTGCGTAGGTATATCTGCAGTACACAAAGTAAACAAATAGGTTCAAGCAAACTGCGTTGCGGTACAACCGCATGAATGCGACCTATAGCTGAATGTTCATCTTTCAACAGAAAATTGGCGATTGTGCACATAAGATCTCTAAGGGATCAGAGATCATATAGAGATATGAAATTTCTATTGTACATTGTATTGTAATACTTGCTATACTTTTAAAATGCTTGCTATGATTGCTTGTGAAAATATTTTTAATGACAACTTTCATCTTGAATTAGTATGTATGTGTATGGAGATATTTACGTATTGCTTTCTTTAGTGCATTCATCGGCGATTTGTGTCATTCAAACGAACTAAATTGGTTCGTTAAAATTATTATATCCATTGTAAATATCTGCATAAATCCATTTACTTGTTATTCCCGAGGTAGTGCATGGTGCGGTTCTTGCTTAAGCATATACTCGTATACTAATAGTTCATCGGTCGAGAAAAAAAAAATATATAGGTACTAAAGAAAAATTGAATTGTTTTGTATTCGACGTTTTATTCAATTAATTTCAATCGAATTGAATTCCATCCACAAAGCGCGAAGTGCATCTGACATTCTATGTATATATATGTATGTACATATAAGTACTACCAAGCACCCGCGACTTCGCGCACAGTTGAAACCTTGATTTATGCAAACTAAGTTTCATAAATCAATAAAAAAAAAAAACAATATCTTCGGTGGAATTGAAGGTTTAATACCATTCAGACGAAGTCTCAAGTTGTGTACTTAGTAAGTATAAAGAAGAAAAATAATTGTAAGTTCTTTATATCAAATGTTAAATAGATTTTGCCAGTATTGAAAGAGTTTTTCATGCAAAATCCCAAAAATGGGAGGGGGAGCGTAACTTACCCCTTAAAAGAAAGGGGTCACACACATTTATATCTTAAAATATAAAATCGTTCGTGCATATGTTGCTGCTCTTATCAGTCGTGAACCACAGAAGCTATTCATCTCATATTCGCACCATATGTTCGTCTGGCCTTTCGGTTTGCATAACTTTTTTTTGTTCCTGGTAGGTGGCGCTTTGGTCGAGAAAAATGAAAAATCTGTATTCATAGGCCGACAGCAACGGTCAAATGATTTTTTTTGTCAAATTGATTTTTCTTTTTTTATTTCGTAAAATTTAAATTTAGAGTTTGCTGTTTTATAATTAGCAATGTTTTTAATTAAATCATCTGAAAGTTTTAAACAACTTAGCTTTATCCCGCATGGGAAGGGGGCAGGGAGAAGTTGGAGTCAAAGGAAAGGAGGTAGGACAATGGGCAGGGGAAAAAGTGGTATGAGAAGTGGTGGAGGGGAAGAGGTGATAGGGGAAGAGGTGGTTGGAAAAGGGGCATGGAGGAAGGGAAGGGGAGGTAGGAGAAAGGGCAACAATGCACCGGGTTCCTTTTAAGATAGAGGGATAAAATGTTCTGTACATGTTAATTTGATTGTGTGTGTATGGGGGCTACACATAAAAGTAGGCGGGACACCTTCCTTCATATTTATGTAAACCGTGCGTGCATAGAATGATACAATATCAAAGTTTCAAGTAGATATTGCCTGCAATAAAACTGTTTTCCATACAAAAATGCAAAGTCGGGCGGGTGGTTTGTATGGAGCTACCCAAAAAATATTCATGTCCATAATAAGTTGCCAAATCAATTTTAAAGTTGATTTTAGCTGCAATAAAACGTTCTTCGTACAAAAAGTTTAAAATGGGCAGGGGTTTTGTATGGGACAGCCCCACATAAATATTATATTAAAAAAAATGAAATTTGTATACCCTGTACAAACAATATTTGTAACAGAGTATATTAGGTTTGCTGAGCTGTCAAAATGTATGTAACAGAGCGAAGGAGACATCGAAGGCGCCATAAAGTATATATATTTGTGTTCAGCGCGACAAGACAAGTTGATATAGCCTTGTCCGTTTATTCTCCGTTTCATAAAAGAGGCAGAGAAAATTCTAGGTAAATTAACTTAACCATATCCGGGCATCATTTCCTGTCGCAGTACCCGTTTTCAGACAGGATGGCCCTCCGGCGTTCTAGCTCTGACACTGAGACCTAGTTAGCTTTATTGGCTGATCGTGCCTGATTCGCATGCATACATTGGTTATGGTTATAGTAAGCTGTTATTCGAAATATGTTTTTATAAGTTGATTTGCCGCAAAAACGTATTACAATATTTTATATACGCAGATAAAGTTTAGAACAAAATTTGGATGCCACGCCAAACTACGGCTATATCCTTAAAATTCACGTTTTTTCAAGGTTTACCAGCTGAAAAAATTTATTACTACAAAAAAAAAAAACAAATTAATAAAAAAATGTAAATCAAATATAATAAAACAAATTAAAAAGACAAAAAAAAAAAATAAAAAAAAAAATAAAGAAACTGAGTTCCTGCCAGGATGTTTTAAAAAGTCTAATGGCGTGGCCCCACGAAATTTCATATACTCGATCTACATATGAATAAGGGGAATCCAAATATCCAAGTTTAGTGTCACTACTAATATTCAAAATCATTTCGTCCCTGGTCACTATGTATAATAGTTCTTGAGATCTATCCTATCAGACGAGCGAACATCGACTACATCGAATCAGCATTTGATGCTGATTAAGAATATGTCTACCATTTTTATTTAATTATAAATTATTTATATAATATTGTACCCAATCCGACATCTTAAAATGGCTCTAAATCGAGTTCCAAGATATATCACAAAAAATACATAATTAAAGTTAATGAAACAATTTTACCTTCACTTTTTCGTCACGGAAATAAAATTTTTAAATATTTACAATATTACCCTCTTTTATTGGTGGATGAATTTCAAATAGTGCAGTCATATCGACTCTAAGGTAATTACTGTCCAAATTTCAATTTACCACCTAGAGCTGTTTCTGCTTCGTGTTAATAAGTCAGTTAGTCAGGTCAATCATTTATATTTATCGTAGTATACACATATGTTTACGGGTATGTGTGTGTACATACGGGTATGTTCATTTATGGCTCGGTATGAGGGGGGTATCTTTGTGCACTTGTTGGACAAGCCGGATTGTATCGATTCTTATATCCCTGAGCTTGTCTCGATGGACCTTTTGCTGCCATTCGTTATTGTTATTATTGCTTTTGTATAAACAACAAAACAGAGGAATTACGTGAAACATTTTTTTTGCGCTTCTTGTTTTTTAATTTTTGTTCTTTTTAATTAAAAATCATTAACGTCATCAGCATCCGCGAGCATTTTCTGTTGTGTCGGTGAGAAAAAAAAATATTACTCATATATAGGTACATGTGTATGGATATATGGTACATAATAGTGTTGTACAAAATTATATTTCCAATAAGTTTATATGATTTGAAGCAATCGGGAAATTTTTATATGCCATTCACTCGAATAAAGACAAGATTTTTTTTGGTCCAATAACTTAATCCATATTTATTAAATACAATTTGTTTTTCAAACATAAAAATGCTATTTTAGAAAAAGAGGTTTCACTTAAAAAAAAAAAAAATAAATAAATAAAAATAAAAAAATATATATAACTAAAGTATGATTCTAGCAGTTACATTTATTTTTTGTCCATTTTTTTCGCAAAGGCTTAACAAAAAAGAATAGATTCTACTTGAATGTGGTCAAGTACCAAAACCATGGGTTACTTATACGGACTAATTTAGTTAAAAATCCTTAATTAATATTTTTTTTAGTTAATTAATAGTGGATGCAGCCCCCTTATCGTACAGAGATTTCAGATAACTCTAGTTTAGAGCCGAAATTCTCCATCGATGCCAAATGTTTTTTTCTTATTGGTAGATTTTGATCTGCCGAATCCGAAATATATGTAGCCCTAAACAGTTTTTCTATGGATACGTTTCTGCAAAATAATTTTTTAATTTTTTTTTTATTTAAGTCTGTCTACTATATCAGTTATATCTCGAGTTAGAAGCTGAGATGAAACAAACTAAATTAATTTTTAGTTTTATGTAACTGGTAGAACAGTTTGAAAGTTATGAGCTGAAATACCTAAAAATACTATTTACTTTTAAAATAGGGAAAATAGAATTTGTTTAAGTTTTCCCAATTTTGTATTTTTTGTGTGTTACGTTAGTAATTATTAGCATCATGTTCATCAAATTGTTGTGTATTTCGTTAAAGTAATAAAATGTTTAATCAATGTACATTCAGCAGAACAATTTGATTACTAATCAGCGATCGGCAATCTGCTCGGATTATGATTAATAAAAATGTACCATAGGTGAATGCGTTGCAAACTTTTCGAAGCCACACTGTTAATCAACGCTGATTATTATATACTGGATATTAAATACGTAGCAAAAGAAAAAAATATTAATTAAATTATAATAATCTGTTTATTTTGTTATCTTTGTATGGCAGTCCAAAATTAATCGTATCATTTTCACGCTATATTTTAGGTAATCTTGATCAGCGAATGTTATAATCATGACCTCTGAACACTAGCAATCACCAGAAAAATTTGTGATCACCGATCAATAACCAGTGTTAAAATCTTTTTGCTGAAAGAGCACATTAAGAACATAACTCCGAACCGGTGAATATTATAACATACTAGCAGATATTTCCGGCTTTAAGCGTTCTAGGAATTTTGATTGCCTCCCTGGGAGTGGAATTATCGAAAATCGGTCAAACTGAACTGTTGTGTAGAGTATACAAACTAAATTTGATGAAATCTGACGAAAAATCAAAAATATTTACATATATAAAGCTTCTTTTCCCCCCAAAGGGGGAACTAAATACATGTATACATATATAATTGTAAATTATAAAACTGACTAAACTATTATCTCTTTTTCTGACTACCAGCAATAATTACACCAAAAATTTAAATTTATATTTAAAAGATAATAAATATTGAGATTTTGAAATGATGATGCAATCTGACGATGCTTGAAGATAATTAACAATAATAATTCCGCCAGTCACATTTTGGAACAACTTTTTTGGTATACACTATACAAGCATACAATGCTATTCAATGGTAATAATGAAACAAAGAGACAGAGTGCAAAATAGAAACAAAGAATGAAATAGAACGGCGGCGTGGTGTGCATTCTGTACTACTTCTATGAATGAAATGTGAAAATGAGAGCAGAGAAGCAGCGACAGCGACGCCGGAAATCGGACAGTCAGCTAAATGCTCGCAGTCGGCGAACAGTCAAGTTTTAATCGTTGCCTAAGACACAACTGAATTTCGCCAAGTGTGCGCTTCGGTAGCGATACATTTTATTTACTGGAAGCATCTGTGTGCGCGAGATTCAAAAATTTATACGGATATTACGATTTCAATATCCTAAATCTAAAGAAACACGTAGTCGTGAGAAGCCGCATAGATAAATGTGAGGCGCGCTCTTCTTAAAACATATAATACTTTAGAAATGTACATTTACCCGAGCTCTCCAGAATCCGCATCCTCGTTGCAGTCGGAAGAAAACGCCGCCATCAAGATACAAGCCGGGTTTCGCGGATACCGGGTGCGCAAGCAGCTAAACCGCCAGAACCAACGCCACACAGCCACCTCGAACGGATATCTACAGCTGCGTAACAATTCCCAGCGACATCGTCATCAGCACCGCCTACACACCATGGATCGTTCCAGTGCAAATAATAAAGACAATTCCAATGCAGTTAATACAACCGAAGTCGCAGTTGAAGATGCTACGGTCGAGGACCGCTGTGCAACCAAGATTCAGGCTGGAGTTCGGGGATTCCTAGTGCGCAAGAAGCAGAAGATTGCCACTGATGCAGCAACAAAAATACAGGCAGGCTTTCGCGGCTTCAAGGCTCGCAAGGAGGCACAAAAAATGAAGCAGAAATGATGTGGGTGTTGGCTCACGCGGAAATTCCAAAAACATCTCCGCCTGTGTATGAAGAAAAATGACTAGATAAGCAGAGAATATTTGGATGGGATGCAATAATGTCTGTCTTATTCTCTTCCTCTTTCGGATAAGTGATGTAATAGCATATAATTTGTATGAATGTTTGTATGTATCTTAGATCTAGTTGTACACATTTGATTAAGTACTATTAAACAAACAGTAGCTATACACAATAAGCATAATCTAATACAGTGAATAAAATTGAAAAGCGAAATGAAAAACGAAAAATACATACCTACTTATGTACGATATATGCGTACATTTATATTTGTATATCCATGTGTATATTTTTGTCTGGTTCTCCCATCTGGAAAATTTTGTCGACATTTGTTTGTAAACGTTTTTGATTGCCACATCGAGGAAAGTAGCATAGTAAAAATCAGAAAAAAAAATAATTTGATTCCATTCACTTATAGTGTGGAGAGTGTATTATCCATTTGTCTTCTATTTACTAACAATTTAAAAAGGCCGTCTGCCTGTCTGGGTGATTTTGGGAATTAAAAAAAAAAATTATTGTTTATTTATTATTAGTATTTACTCAATAACGCTATGGAGCAACATTTAAAAAAATTCTGTGTTCGACATGCCACTATTTTTTCAGATTCCTTACAGACTTTTACTGGTTGAACATGAGATACGAATTTTATAATTTCTATACAATTTTTTTGAGCAAGTCTTATATATTTTAACATATATGGATTTAGGGTTAACCGATTTAATAAAGAGATAAATGAAGTACCTAAAAATTTTGCACATAATTTTGGACAATCGGATCGGTAGTTACGGTGCAAAAGGAATATTGCCAGTGACCAACATGGTGAACGTTTTCATCAACATATATCCATGGAGCAACGCTTTCAAGGAACCCGAAATAAAAACATGGTGGGCGATTATATTTGGTTTATTATAAGACAAACGAATTCTTTGAACTGCAAGAAGAAAAGAAGCAAAAACTGTTTAAAATACACTCGTAAGTCATAATTTATCCAAATTCTTGATGAATTAAAAGTTATTTAACCGAAATTAGATGAAAAAAAGGCAACACATTTTTTATTTAAATTTATTATTCGGTAACTATCGAGCCGATTTACAAAATTCCTGAACAAAATTTGTAGGTAGTTTAATTATCTTTGATTTGGTATTTTACTTAACTTAATCGGTTAACCCTTAAACGAGATACACATGTTAAAAGCATATTTATACGATTCGAAATGAGTAGGGTAGCAAAGGTGCGGTTCCACCTAAGCTAAGAGTGATTTTTGAATTTTCATAAAATTGCATCATTTCAAAGCACTCTGTCAAAAAATAACCAACATTTTTTAAATATTTGAAAATATTTGAAAATAATCGGTGAGCATATAAAATTTAAATTGAGTAAACTTTAAAGATTTTTAGCCTAATTTACTATCTTGCTATAAAAATTTTCTTGTTATATACATATTTCAGTTTATATACATAAACACAAGAATGGGCCTGCACTATATTTGGCCCAAATACGATGTACTCGTACACGAACGTACATACACAGCACGCGTAAATGCCTGTCACTCCGTCCGTCCGACCCATCATTCCGTCCATCTGAGCATCTATTTACAATAGGCGCACTCATAGCAATACGT